>JBBYHK010000007.1:10523446-10580647 GCA_038382065.1 Adansonia grandidieri | reverse complement strand
TTTAGAATTTATACCAAATCTGCTAAAAAATAAAATAAAATTTGATTTTATTAATTATTTTTATTTTAATTTTAGAAATTTATTTAAAAGGATTAATCCATATGTTAACTTAAAGATAAGTTTAGGATTGATACTCGAGCCGACCAACGAAAAAATTTTAAAAATATTCATTTTAATAATTATTTTAATTTTATTCTTAAATGATATATTTAAAGTGGTTAATCTACACTTTGATTTATTGGTTGATTTAAAATCCATATCAAGTTTAAATAAATAAATATTATTTAATAAAAATTTAAAAATTTAAAAAAAATATTAATTATTTTATTTTTAAATGATGTATTTAGAGTAATAGATTTGATCGATAGCTCCAAATCAATTAAAATTCATATTCAATTTTAAATACATATTAATTAATAAAATTTAATTTATAATTAATTTTTGATTAATAATAATTAAATTTATAAAATAAATATAATCTCCGTGCGAAGCGGGAGCATGATACTAGTCTCTTTTAATCTTTAGTTCGGTCAAGTTTGTAATTTTATTTTATTGTTTAAAAAATACTAAAATATTATTTATATAATTAAATTTAAAAAATAATTTAATTATAAGTTAATTATAAAAATACATAAATATCTATATTTATATTATACATAAAGCTCTTGAAAGAGTTTGATGTAACTAAATCAAGTGATACCAACTCAGTTGAAAAATAATAAAAAAGTCAAATTAAAATTATAGATATGAAATAAAATTAAGAATATTTAAATCTTTTGATCTTAAAAAATCTACTAAAAAAAACTACCTTTTTTAATATATATTTTAATTTAAAAAATAACAACTCATTTGAAAATTTAAATAAACTACCTTTTCATTTCTTTAACTTATTATTTTTTTAAAAAAATAATTTTTTTAAAAAAATTTCACTTACGTAGTGTGCGATAAATTCTAATTAATATAAAAATAATATTTTAATTTTTTTAAAAACAGTAAAACTAAATTATAAGCCGAGGTAAAAAACTTGAAAAAAAAATCAAGTCGCAATTTGATCTAGCCTATGAACAAGGTTAACAACAACAAAATCAAAGTAAAATGAAACTAAAACTTAATCTAGTTAGTTTATACAACCAACATTAAAAGATGACATTGAGTAGATTCTAGATTTAAATCCCTTTATCTCTCCAAAGCTCCTTCCCAAATTTTAAGATAACAATTTGATTCTTGCTTTTCCCTTATTTGTTTTAATAAATGTATTATATTTGTATTTAAAATTTTAATACATTTAATAATTTATATTATGTTTATATTTAAATGAATGACATATAAAAAAAATGAGATATAACATGTGTATATGGATTGTCAAAGCCTAGGCAATATTGTGTTCATGGAGTTCTTATTATAATTGTGGCTTTAGCAAAGATTAAAAAATCTTTCATTTAATCCATCCATGGTTCAAGCAAGCTGTACATACAGTTAGAGAAGTCCGCAGGCATGACTTAAAAAAATTTAAATTTTAAGTTCAAAACTAAATATTACCTCACCCAATCCAGTTTGTTTAGATCCGAATTACTATTTATCATATTAAAAATTATTTTTTATATTATTTTTTTAATATTTTATAATTAAATTTAAATAAAATATATTATTTTAATATAAAATTACTGTTTTAAATCAAGCTTAAAAAGGAATACAAACTCAAACCCCACCGGACCGGGAGGCCACGGACAAGTTTTCAGACAGTATATAATCCATTAATAAGCTCAGTCGTCTGAGTGCCCCACGCAAACAACAATTCGAAAAACCCAACCAAATTTTGATCTATTCAAAATTCTGAACCAGACGGACTACAGGTGTAGTCAAACCTGAATCAAGTTTGAGCTCAAATTGTACGAAATTCGAATGCCTGACGTAAAATTTAAAGTTTTAAGTTCATTTCTAACTTAATTGAGTTTTCATTTTTAAAACTTTAAGCTTAATTCACGATAACCATTGAATTACTTGAGCTCTTTATTAAACTCATTTAAAAATAAGTTTGATTTTTATGCTAAACTTCAAACTTAATTATTTATGCTTAAACTCTAGTTTCAATTGAGATTTTTCAATTCTAATTAAAAAAAAAAAACTCTATTAAGCTTGCAAATAGCCTTATCCATAAGCCGAGCCTCAGACAAACCTCTTATCAACTATAACCAACTTGACCCAAATTGATATTTAATAATTTAAAAAATTATTTTTTGCATTTAAATTTAACTATAAAATATAAAAAAAATTTTAAATTTTTTTTTTTTAATTATGAACTATAAATATGGATAATATAGGTTGGGTGGGCCGAAAACTGGCCATGACAAAAAATTTAAAATTCTTTCGGATCACGACTAGGTTCATGAATACCTCTACTTGCAAACTACTTCAGTCAAGCATTAAGATACTCAAATCCAGCTTACTTAATAGCTCGAGCTCACCTCAATAATGACTGAGCCAAATTCAGAGGTTACGTTTACGCCCACACGACAGACCATATAATTAATTGAATCAAGAGCAGAGAAAGAAATGGGATGCAATACAAGAAAGAAGCAAAATTCACATTTCTGCTTGCAAAAGCTTCAAATCTTAAATTGAGTTTTTTCAATACTAATTAAAAATAAAAAAACTTAACTAGCCTTGTGAGCTACACCAGTCAAATATTAGGATACTCGAATTCAGCTCGCTTGATAACTCGAGCTACTCAAGCTCGACTTGACAATGACAGGCCAAAATCTAGCTTATTTCGAGTCAAACCCGAGTAGCTTGGGAGCACCGGTGTTACATTTACACCCTTAAAACAGACCATATAATAGAATCAAGAACTGAGAAATGGGATCGCAACACAAGAAAGAAGTAAGCAAATTTCACATTTCTGCTTGCAAAAGCTTTCAAATCTCAACAAAACTTTCAGTCTACATTTTTCCCTTCTTGCAACAATCTACAAATAACAGAAAAAATAAAAATGGCTTCCCCCATTAGTTAGCTCTAGGAGACTTGCCTCTTTTCGGTTTTGCTAAGGACTTACAGAAGGCCGAAAAAGCTCCTTTCAACTCCTCCGGGATCGGAAGTGAAAGAGGGAGTGCTAAAGGACGCAGTCCCTTGCAGCACGCGGTCTTGTTTCTCATGGAAAACGAATGTGCCAGTGCCGACTGCTGCTTGTTAAGCCCTTCGATGATAAATGAGAAGGCCCCGAATGTGAGACAGCTCTGTAGAAGTGCCTGGGGTGCACCTGCATAACCATTTCAAGCAAAAATAAGCTCCAAACCAGTAATGCAAAAATCTGACCAGCTCAACTAGGAACCAAAGACCAATCCAGTCCGGTGCTATATATAGACCAGTGTGAGGTTTGAACCAGCCTAAAATTGATTCAACCAATAAAAACCGAAAAAAGGGGGCGGAGCCCTTTTTTTTTCCAAAAATATTTTTGTAAATGATTAGAATGATGAGATTAAAGGCCACATCACTGAGTCAACATGCATATTCGCATGAATTATTTATTATATTTATTACTTATTTAACATTAAAAGTATTTTTTTTAATATTTAAAATTATTTTAATTCAAACCAACTAGTTCAACTGGTCGGAGTGGTTGAACTAGTACCCAGAGGTCACACCAGTTTGACCTCCAGACCCTTTTTCTAAGATTGGCTCAAACTAAAACCAAAATTTCCTAAAACAAATGAATGAACTTGAGATTCTCATACCTGGGAAACTAAGTGCAAGTCCAGTGCAACATCCGGCTACACCAGCATTAATAACTGCAGAGAAAGACGGCATTACCATAAATCAATATTCCAAGCACAAAAAAAATGCAGTGTTACTCCGATTTTTACAACGCATACCATCATCTTTTCCCCGCAGCCGCTTCAAGAAGCAAACAACCAAACTGTGTACGCCCGACAAAACTGCAAATGTCTATAAAGAGAAAATAATAATATATATACAATTTGTTCACTCAAGGGGGAAAAACTACATATTTAGTCACATTATTTTGGTCGTGGAATCAGGAGATTCTTGTACCTTGGCATAAGATCCTGCCTCCACAAAGGATCCTTTAAATCCTTTCTTTTTAATCAATCCCGAACCTAAGACAGGTGCAGAAAGAGAAAATTAAAGAAAGTCTAAACCTGATTCCAAGCACACAAATGAGCCATAGTAAAATGTTAATTACAAGTCGAAGTTCAGATGGCCTAGTAGAATTTGCCACCCAAAAGAATGCTCAGTTACTATAGCTTAAGCTCTAAATTTGAAATGCCAACCAAAGAAAAAAAATTTCAGGACTTGAACACGCATTTTACAGCAACCTAGAGCCCTAAAGAAAGGATACAATCCTACTTCTTGATTGTCGCAACCTCGAATCCATAATGGCCAAAAAATTGATCAGTTACTATAGTTTAAACTCTAACCTTGAAATGCCAACCAAAGAAATAAAATTTCAGGGTACTAAACATGCATTTTACAGCAACCCAGAACCTGAAAGAAAGCATAAAATCCTACTTTTGATTGTCACAAGCTCAAATTCGTAATAGCCAAAAGATTGCTCAGTTACTATAGTTTAAGCTCTAAACTTGAAATGCCAACCAAAGAGTGTAATATTTCAGGCATCGAACATGCATTTCACGGCAACCTCGATCCCCAAAGAAAGCATACAATCCTGCCTCGATTGTCACAAGCTCAAATACATAATAGGCAGCCAAAAGATTGCTCAATTACTATAATTTAAGCTCTAACCTTGAAATACCAACCAAAGACATAAAAATTCAGGGCATTGAAAATGCATTTTACGGCAACCTAGAGCCAAAAAGCAAGCATACAATCCTCCTTCTCAATTGTCACAAGATCGGATACGTAATAGGTCAATCACTTAAAGGTCTAAAGTTCTCAAAAAGGGTAATGTTCAAGCTTAAAGACAGAAGGCGGTTAAGAATCCCAAGTCATCATTATCAAGATACAGGAGCTTTGATTTAAGGAAATTACTCAATCTAAATTAAAATTCGAGATGATGAAAAATCCATTTTTCAGACATTATGACTATCTAATCCACTCAACTCAGTAATTATCATTATTCCATAAGAACATTATTCTAAGTTTCAAACTCATACATAACATAGAAAAAAATTCATATAACATAACCAAATATAAGAGTTCTAATCCGTATTCAAAATTTTCCTAAACCCCAAATTAAAAAATAACATTAAAACTAAACTGCCCAAGAAATTCAATGAAAATTTCCCAAAAAACTTTCTAATAGTTTGTTCTTTACCGAACTTGCCGACAAGACCAAGAAAACCGAGAAAAAGAAAAAGAAAAATTCTTTCAAAATCAAATCTTTGCAAAAGAAAAAAGAAAAAAGAAAAAAGAAAAAAAAAATAATACCGTAGCCAAAGATGGAGCCCATGAAGGCACCGGCGGCGGAGTCTCCTGCGAATTGGAAGAGGCATACGACAGGGGAATTGGAGATGGGAGTTGGGATTATAGCTTTGGAAGAATTAGAATTAGGGTTAGGGTTTGTTTCAAGATCAGCTTCAGTGGAAGAGTTTGGAGAATCCAAAGTGGCCATTTTTGTCCCAAAATATCTGTTCTTTTTCTCACTTTCTGCGCAGCTACCTTCGATCCTCCCTTTGAAAAAAAAAAAAAAAAAAAAACCCCGATATTTTGTTCTGCTTATCTGCAAACGACAGCGTTTTGTGTATTTTCCTTATTTATATCATGTTTTTTTCCCGTAGATTCTTTTTACTTTTTTAACCTTGTTGTACTATTACATTAATTAGCTAATTTAGGCCTTAAATTAATCAAAAGCTCGGAGAATCTATTCAAAGAGATTAAATTTAAAATTTAATTTAATTAATTTATATAATTATTTTTAAAAAATTATATTCAGCTTATCTGACTTTCAAAATTATTTTCATATGTATATAGAAACTTATGGAATTAAAACCAACAATGTGAAAGGGTTTTACCGATGAATGCTTTTGATACACTATTTATAGTAATAATAATTAAATGTCAAAGTTAATAATTTTATTCATAATTTTTAAATCATTAAATAAAAATATTATTATATCTCGTAAAATCTAAAATCTCAAATTTATAGTAATAATAATTAAAGAATGCCTTTAGAGAATCGCTAGTAAAATCTCAAATTTAAATATTTTCACGTCTAACTTCTAACCTTAAAAGACTCTGATGGTAACAACCATCGAGAAAAGGGCAAATTTCAATAACAAATCTATTTATAATACCCTAAAATTAAATGATTTAATTCATAATTTTTAATGCATTAAATACTATTATACTCAAACACTAGCCTTAAATTTTCACTCTAACTTTTAGCCTTGAAAGACTGTGATAATAGAGAAAAGGGCAAATTTCAATAGCAAATCTATTTATAATACCCCAAAGAATGTAATGCAGACATGACACAGAAATAGAAAAAAAAAATTATTACAGATGCATGGATATGAGAATACTAGTGTGTATATATATATATGTTATATTCATTCATTTTGACCCAAAGTCAAAATTCTTTGACTGAATTTAGTAATGTTCTTGATATATTGCTCCAAATTCTGCTTTCCATGCCTGATCATCATATGGGATTGCACTACTGTTGTTTGCAGCCGCTGCTATATCTGAGTCATCTCTATATAGTGGTCGCAGGGCGGATTCTGGTAATCTGCTCTCTGCAAGGTATTGTTTCATGGTGATCATTTCCATCTTGTGTTTCCTTTTCAGCTTATCCACTTGCTTCTTTAACCTCTCATTCTCTTGTTGAACATTATTAAAGTTCTCCTGTAACAACAATAAAAAATAAAAAAAGGCATTCAAATTAGGATTAATACTTGGGGTCTATATTTCTCGGACTTGGGTTTTAGCATCGAACACGGATACTTTAAAAAAAATGAAAAGTTGCAGTAGTTGGAGAGTTTTTTTGGAGGGTTATATCTCCACAGTCATGTCTAAATATTCGTTAAGTAGAGCCGAATTTTTTAAGAAAATGCAAAGTCAAGAGTATTTTGGAGGGTCCTCGAAGGATCATATCCCTTACTCATGTCCGAATATCAGTCAGATAATGGGTGTTCAACATAGGTGCAGTTCTTATGACTAAAAGTGTAAACTTTTCACTGTATTTGGAAGGTTATTGAAGAATGATATTTCCATACTCATGTCTGGATATACGTCGGACATGAGTGTTCGACACGGATACTTCAAGAAAAATGAAGAGTTGTGCTCTCACTAAAAGTATAAAAGTTTTCACTTAAGTTACCTCTGCAACTGAGGCAGCTTGCTCAGCTTCTCTCAGCCTAACAAGGAGTTCTCCAGCAGCATGAACAGCCTCTGCTGTATCTCTTAGCTGGATTCTGAGACTTCTGTTCTCCTTTTTCAACTGTTCTTTCTCCCTTTCCCTTTCCACTCTAAGAGCTGAGAGCTCAGCAGCCAAGGATTTGGCAAAGCGTGCACCATGACCTTTGCTTCCTGCCTTCATTGCGGCCCTCTTTACCTCTGCGATCCCTTCCATTATTGCCCGGTGCTTCACAACCAGGTCGTTGTATTTTTCTTGCAGTTCAGCATAGTGTTCAACCATTCTAGCATGACCAAGAACAGCTCTGCTAAGAGCATCATCTAACTCCTCAGTGCACTTCTTCTCTAGTTTCAGTTCCATCTCTACTTTCTCTGCACGGCTGCGGTTCGATTCGAGGTCCATCCTGAGTTCATCGGTCAATGATATCCACTCACTTTCCATTTCCATCCATCTCTGTCTCTCAAGTTCAATTTCTTTCTCACTGTTGTTATCATGACAGTCTACACTTTTTCGCAATTGAATGGAACGAGACAACAACGAGGATCTAAGTTTGTCGGTAGACTTGTTTGGAGATGCAGCAGTAGTATATGACTGCAATTTGCTCTTTAATGTTTGAATTTCCTGAAGAAGTGCTTCTTTTTCATTAATATCAAAAGATTCTTTTCCATTTTCACCATTGTTGGACTGCTTAAATGGTATTATTTCATTCTTCAGAGACTCAGGAGCACGTTCAATGGCGGACTTTTCGCTGTCCATTTTAAATTGCTCTACCTGTAGAAGTTCAGACGGTCAAATGTAATCCAAGTTTTGGGCATCTTCCTATATTTAAAGAAGTGAATAAAATTATTACCAGATGGTTTAACTGCTCAATTTTGGCTGCTTGCTCCTTGCAAACAATTTCAAGTGCTTTCTCTCTTTTGGTGGCTTCTAACAAATCCCTTACTACAGCCTGAAATAGAAGCAACAAAACTAGTGAGTATAGAACAAGCAAAAACATAAAAGAAAACATGTTTTCTTAAACAAGAGCAAGTCCGAACATACCGTGTCCTCGCCATCTCTCTGTTGGTTATCAACTGCGACAATCCATGTCTTCAAGCTATCCTCAACCCCATCAGGGTTATTACTGTCAAACTTCCTTTGGCAAGACGAACAAAGCAAAGGAGTAGAAGAACCATCTGAAGATGGTTTTTCATCTTGTAATGTTTGAATCGAAGCATTGACCTTATCTGCTTCCGGACAAGGTTTCAGCATTAAGTGTTCGAAAGAGAAGGCAACTGAAGATCTGTTGGAATCTGAACTTTGCTGGTGATGGTTAATAATCTGCAGGCCTCTTTGAAGGCTAGCAGCCAAAGACTCTGTAGGTCCTGAAAACATCTTGCTTGAACGTAACGAGGACCTGATGTGCTCGCTATGTTTGAGTGACTGTTGCAATATGTCAGACTCTGAACTCTCCGATACATTATTCTGACTGGCCAAAAGTGCTGATGGGATAGCCATGCTTTTCCTTGGATCATTTGCAATTTTTGGAGACTCTGACAAAGTAGGTTCTTGGAGGATTGAAGACGGATGGCATGAGGTGATGGAGAGGCTATTTCTAATTGAAGAATCAACAGCCTTCGAAGTTTTTGATATAATCAAAAGGTCGTCAGCTGATGCAGGAATGGCCATGGGATGAAGTTCCTCTAAATCAATTTCTTCTATCTCTGTTTCTTTTGGGCAATGAATGTCATCTTCACTCATCAAGTCTGTCTCACAACTTTCTTTTACCGAAGAAGACTGAATGGAACCTCTTTTGTCAGATGGATCCCTTAAGTTTGTATCACAAGAGCTATCCAAATAATCTAGCTGCTGACGTAGTTCTTTTACATCTTCCTCACCAATATTAAGCTCTTCCTCAAAATCATTATCTATGCGTGGAAGGATCAAAGAGCGGTTAAGACTTATTCGTAATTGGTTCAAGCTTTCACGTGCATTGCACCCCTTAAAATGTCCACTTTTACACCCAACTGAGCTATATACATCTGACTTTGCTCTTATAAGCTCCTCCTGTAATTGATAATAGCAATTCAGGTTGTGGTTGAGTACAAAAAGTAAGTTAAAAACGGCAACTCTTGTAGGCACTTTTCTACCTTCAGTTGACGAATCTGATCACTCAAGCCATTGACATCATCTTCAGATATTTCATTTATTACTGGCTCGTTTCTTACAAATTTAATCCTTTGCCCAAATCTGAGAGTACTCAGTATTTCACTGCTATTTCTGCAGTCAAAAGCAATAAGCTTCACTCAAATAATGACCTTTGAAAGCAAACACAGTTTATAAATAGGATTGTGTACATAAAGAAAATAGGGTTAATGTGTTGTTAAAAGTTCAACATTCCATAAAGAAGAAAGTCGAAAAATGTAATTAGATTGGAATACCTGTTGTCTGCAGAAATGTTGCAGATAACTGTGAGTTTGGCATTGCCACCAAGGGATTCTCTCAGTATACGTGTTAAACAGGAACCTCCATATGGAGCATCATCGGGTTTTTCAGGTTGAGTTTCTTTTGCAAGAGTGTTCACCAAATATCTACACCAATGAAACAAACAAAAGATTAGATCAGCTCTAGTTAGACGCAATAATGACAGATTAACATTGAAATTCTAAAAATATGTTGACAACTAAAGACCATCTTAATAGTGTCCGGATTATGTGAAGGCAATGATAAAACATACCCAAGCTGTGATAGGGACTTCTTGACATTTTTGCCTTCCTGTACATGCTGTCTACCCACATCTTCAAGTTTGTTTCTATCCAGTCCTGCAAGGTCAATCAGGCTGATTCTGCTTGTTTTTGAACTGCTGAAACATTTCGACGAGGCTCCCTGTGATATGAATCAATGATCAATCCAAACGTAAGAAGGCTTCAACACAATGAGAGAATTAACTCCATGATGATCAGCCCAGTAATTTTGAGTGGTAACTCTTTGATTCTACATGTGCATAATTACATTTGGTCACATTGATCATGGAACTAAGCAACATCCATAGTAGAAGTAAATGCCAAAAAAACTGAACCAGACTGGCTGACACCCAAAAGAAAAGATTAGCAGAACTAAATCTTTTCTTGACATGGTGGGTAGAAAATCAAGTTTTAGCTGTACCTTGCACCAAGATTCGATGACGAAAGTAAACATAATGTGAGACCGAGAGCTCTTAGAATTTACAGATGTTGCTCCAACCTTCCTACTTGAAAGGCCCTGTAATACGCATAAACAGTAATCAATCCATGCTCGGAGCAAAATTGCGTGTCAATATTACATTTATTATCTACAATCTTCAATATTCTTTACTATATTGTCATTATAAATATTTTTTAATCTTTAAAAAGATTTATCCAATTCCTTAGTAAGAAGTTTAATTTCATTAAAACACTGAAGTTAAATTTATTAATAAGATTATACTAGTTACACATATTTAAAAGAAACACAGTCATGTACGTGATCAAGTACCAGTAAGAATAAAGCATGCTAGATAGATATGCATTCAAAGAATTATTTAGAAAAGTTGTTAAACATATGGTTGCCTGCCTACCTTAATCAAAATTTGAGTTACATCCTCATAGCTAGAAACATATTCTTCAGTCAAATTCTCAAAATAAAATCCGTTCTTTGGATCATCCTTTATCTGAAAAACAATGTGCAAGAACCATTTTTAAACCATGAAGCAAATAAACCCTGAGAAACTGTTTGACGGGAAAATAAGTAATAGCGAACGTTTACCTCAAGGTTCCTTTGAGTTGGATCGAGTAAATCCCCAATTTGCTCATTGTAAATCTGTAAAATAATTGTACAAAAGGCATTACAGTGAAGCAAAAAGTGCGGACATTTTTTTATACAATCCTTCAAATTTAGGATGGCAAACTCCAACCCACTTCATGGATTCAACACTGATCCATACCGAAAAAAGTGGGGATGAGAGCAGAGCAGGCGGATTTGTCTGTGCATAACTACTTCAAACCAGTACATACCTCGAGAAAAGAGCAACGACACTGATAATTTGTCTGTCTCCCATCAGAGTTCTCTTGCTCCTATAAAATTTAAAACCATATGAAGCAATGAACTAAACTTCCAAACTCCTAATTACTCATTTTCTAATAAAATTCAGAATAAGGAAAATAGAAAAAGCTTACTCTTTGAATCTCAGAGAACAGCATTTGGAAGATACGAGGAACAATCCCCTGGTGGCTTCTCGGTGAAGGGTCCTCAACCATGGCGCTTGGTGGACCCCACATTGTATAAGTCTTTCCACTTCCGGTCTATTTGACAGGCAATTTTACGTAAACCATGGTCACTTTATACACAACTTACCATCAAATATTCAAAATTTCTTGCTATGGACATTCATCAAATAGATAGAGAGCTTAAAATATAACATATATATATATATATATATTCTAGAAAGTACCTGTCCATATGACAAAATTGAAGTGTTGTAACCAGCTAATGCATTTTTAACCAAAGGAACACCAATTAGCTGAAAAACATCCTCCTGGTAGCCACCAAAAAAAAACATACAATTTATAAGTCAAAAACCCTTTTTTTTTTAAGATTTGAAATTTGCTAGTAGTTACTACTGACTAACCTGATTGGAATTTGTATCAAGAACAGAATCGAATGTGAATTTGCGGTCACCAACGGATAAAGAATCTGAAGAAACCTTCCTCACTGTTCGATCCACTTCTTTTTCTTGACCATTTATGGGTCTGATTCTCACTACCACCTATTTGTCAAAAACGGTTATGGAAATTAAGTTTCACTAAAAACCAAGGTTCAATTAGTCATGCAGTTTTCAACTTTTCTAAATATTAAAGGAAAGAAAACCCAGCAAAAGTTCACAATCAAGTTTCCAAATATTCTTAAAGCTTAAAAAATGTGAAAACTTTAAAATAAAGCTTTATTTTCTCTCCAGAAAAAGTACCTTCACTGATGGATCCAAATTCCCCAATTCTCGACTCTGTTCTTCAGATTCAACAATCTCCTTCTGCTTAGGAGGCAGAATTTTAGGGTAACCGTCAGATGGGTTGATCAAGGGGTCAGAAGTAACCGATTTGGACGGTGGAGATTTGGGGAAAAACTGGGCAGAGTCATTCACTTGAATAATGTTTGGATCTGGTGGGGGAGTGTTTTCAGAGTTTGGTTTCTTGATGCTCCTCTTAAGCTTCGATTTCGGAAGCAAATTCCGGAGCGAAGACGTCGAAATGCTTCCCAAGAAACGGCCATTCTCGGCCATTGCGGTTTCCGTAGTTGATTTCATTGCTTTTCTTTATATTTTTCGAAGCTTGTTGAGAAAATTTGTAGAGAAAGAACAAAGAATTTGAGATCTCTGAGAAAGAGAGAGTGTTGAGTGAGGGTTTGGATTTGAATTTGGAGATAAAAAGAGAAAGGGGATGGAGATGACCGTTGGAGCTTTTTGAATTCTTAAATCTCTAGATCTAGGGAGTTTTAGTCCTTTGAAATGACTATAGTATCCTTCCTAAGTGGATCTAAAAATTCGTTTATTCGTATTATATTTATATTTTACTATATTATAATTAATTTAAGATATTTAATATTTATTTAAATTCATATTATACAAATTTTAAAATATTCTTATAGTCATGCCATGCTTTTTTTTGTATCGTATTTTGTAACATATTTTAATTATTTTTTGTGTTGTGTAATTGTATTTTGTCTAATATTGTCAAGTTTCTTCTTACACCATTTTCCTTTGAATGGAAAAATAAAATGCATGTAATTTTTTATTACAAAGGAGATTACGATTTAGGTGTAAGAAATGAGCTGTCAATGCTATCATTATTAATTTTTTTTATTTTATTAACGAGTGTCCTAAGACATTTTTAAAGATTACTATATTAAATAATATACTTTTTCAATGTATTGAAATTAAGTGGACCTGATAATTTATGTTTTCTGTCATATTCGTATATTTTATCGTGTCATAATCGTGCCTAAAGTTTTTTATATTTTTATCAATTTTGACATGTTTATAATTCGCATTATATAGATTTTAAAAATGTAATCATGTCATGTTTTCTTGACCTTATATGTGTCATATTCATGTAATCATGTTAAATATTGTCGAAGTCTAAAATTAAGTATTAATTATTGCATTTAACGTAATAATATGCTTTAAATAAATACTTAATTAATCTTAAAAAAGGCCTTAAAGATACTCTTTTACAAATTTTTTAAATTAATTTAAATGGTTTTTTCTTATGGAGTTTAACTTGCTGAGAAATTGTTGTCAATTTATTAACATAACCTAATTTTGCATTCTAAACATATAAAGATTAAATAAGATGTTGGAAGCTTGATTTGATCTCAAGTATGGCTTAAGTTTAATTAATTTGCATAGGGTCAAACTTGATAATGGATGGGTTTAATTCACTCCCTAACTCTTCTCACACTTAATCAAGAGAAGATTTAGAAATTTGTTTTTTAAATAAAATGAAAAAAAAAAGTTTTTATAAACTCATATATACTCACATAAAGTCATATATGTTAAGAAATTAATATTAGTTTAACGAACACTAGGAAATTTGTTCTTTTCTTTGCTATGAATATACAACATTGGCTTTTCTTTTTCAAGTTTCTTTGCAATAAAAGATTTATGTTACTCATTAAAGATGAAATGATAAATGAAATTACAAAGAAAACTTAGATTTGGCAATTTATATATTTATATTATCTCTTATAATTTTTTTAATATTAATCGTATAAATGTAAACAAATAAAATTTAATATATACATATCAAAATTTTAAATGTGAAATACTACAAGTGTATTAAATTCGTCTTGTTGGTATATTCTAACATGTTGTATTTACACGTATAAACAAAATATTTGTGCTCACAGGGTTTGACTTGAAAAAAAAACTCGAATTTAATTTAGTCATTGTTAAACAACTTGAGCTATAGAGTGAGCTAAATTCTAATATTCCAATGCTTGACTCGAATAACTTATGAGCCTAATTAAGTTTTTTATTTTTAATATATATATATATTTATCTTTAATTAGTATAAAAAAATCAGTTTAAACTCGAGCACAAATATTTTAAGTTGAGCATGGGAAATAAGTTCATTTTTATTAGTTAAACGAGCTTAATCAAGTCAACTTGAGTAATTTGATTTTTATCTTAAATCAAGCTCGAGCTTTAAAATTGAAACTCAAAAAATCTTCAAGCCTCAAATTTTGAGTCAGGCTTGAGTTTCTTACCGTTGAAAATTAGCTTGGCTCTATTACATTCTTGATTGTATCAGATTTATTTCACTGTTCTTCATTTATTAAATGTATTATGTTAATTTAGTATTTTCGTATCATATCCAAAACTATCAAACTGTTTAGAAACAATTGTTAAATGCTAAGCTTCCAAAGAATAATATGGTAAACATCTTTGTAACAAGGTTTTTTAGATAATTATTTGGTTCACTGATGTGGAGTTTTTTTACTCCACGAATGATATTAAAAAACTACCAAATATAATTTATTTATTATTTATATATATACTAAAAAATATAATATATTTTTAATCTTATTTATAAAATTAAAAAAACTCTATTATTAATATATCAAATAATTATTTTTTCCCTTAAATTGTGATCTCTACATTACCTAAGCAACGGGCAATTTAATCAATTTTTCGTTTACTTTTGAAAGCGAAAGGAAAGATAGGTCCTACCAATTTTAATTGCTGTAAGAAAAACATGCGGGGACTTTGTTTTAACGTAAAATAATAATAATAATAATAATAATAATAATAATAATAAAGGCGCTCCATAATCATAGATAATCCAAATTAGTAGCTAGGGACAATTGGGTCAATTCACAAGACTAAAAAATATAGCCGTTGTGGGCGGTGCGAAAAACGAAAGGTAGGGACCAGCAGCCGACACATTAAACAATGATGGCTAATTTGGTGCTTTCATTTCTTTTTTTTTTTTTTTTTTTTGTTTAGATGAATTTTTAGGCTATAATTTTTCAAATTAAAGCTAACAAATATCTTTAGTTAACTTCAAATTTTCAAAAATCAAATTCATTGATTATAGGTTCGATTAACGTGTATTTATTAGACACACGCCAAAAATGATTTAATTATTATTTTAATATTTTTACATATATAATACATCATTTTTATTAAATTTAATAAATTCATACATTAATTATACATTTTTTTATAAGTAGAACCTTTAACATTGGTTAATATTTTTTCTTACTTATATTGGATCATCAGATAATCTTTTATAACTATATCCAAAGATTTGGTACACTCATTAATATACGATCTTCTTATTTATTTAAAAAATAAGATTTGAATTCCCTATTTCACTTTGAAAAAGCCTTTTCATATGGCTTTAACCAAATCCAAAGTCAAAGTATTAGGTGTGGGCTTCGATGTTGGATGGGCCATTAACCCAGCCCATGGCATCTTTTCTTGGAAATATAAAAACCCGTATGAATCCACCAAAGAGAAAGCTCAACTACATTGTACAATCATGAGTCTTGGTCCCATTGAGAGGTTCCAAATGTAATGAATTACATAGGATTCTAATCCTAAGTGTTCAAATTCATTGGCCACTAAAGTCTAAAACAAGAAGTCAACAACCAAATGTGTGTGTATATGCATATATGCACGTGGACGTTTTAAATTTAATGCAATTCATTTAATTATATTTAAAAAATAATTTTCTGTCAATCTATTTTAAATCTTAATATTACAATTTTTTTTATTTTCAAATGATGTCTTTTCTAAAAGAAATAATGTTTGAGTGATAGGATCATAACTCAAGACTTCATGAAATGTAAGTGTCTTATGCATTTGACTCAAAGTTTGAATTGGCCCACAAGTTCGTTTCACTATTCTAAAACTATTAAAATATTAAAATATTATTTTTATATTTATATATTTATAATAAAATTTAAATAAAAATATTTTATTAATTAAAAGGTGATTTAAACTAAAATGTATCAACTTGCATAAAACAATCTCATTTCAAAGCCTGAGCCAATTCAAATTGAACATATCAAGTCGAATAAATTATTCGACCTTTAAACAAATCTAGCCAAAAGTTAAGACTCTTCGATTAATTTGACCTCTCTCAACAAAAAAAGAAAAAACTTTATAGGCCATAAGAAAATCCCTTAAAACTTTGATATTAATGCTCGCTTTTAAGCAATAGGAGAGTAAGGTAGTTGGGTGACTTCACGTAAAACATAATTTATAAACATTATCAAACATATTATGATTAAATATAGTACTTTAAAATCTTGAACATATAAGTTTCACCTTTAAAAAGCGTACCTAATGTTGTGTAGTATTTAGATACTATGGTTGAAATCTTAATCCCACATGTAAATTAGTTTATCTCCCTTATGGCCTTATACTACATTTTGTTACCATAAGACTTACATGTACGTGTGAGTAATCCTTACAGATAGAGTTTGATCAATTAATTTATATTTATATTTTAAATCTGAAACGTCCATTAAATACTTAAAGAAATAATTAAGATTATCTTAAAAACATAAATAAACATAAAATTATAATTAATAATTATTCATAGATATCAAATTATTATCTTACATGTACCTTAGCAGAAAACCAAAATGCAGTTCATCCAATCTTGCAAACTTCATCAAAGCTCGTTTCTCATATTTTTAAGCCTATCTAGGAATTAAACCTACAGTAAAATATATAAATATTAATAAAATTATTTTTTTGATATAATCAATATTAATTCAAATTTAAATAAATTAATTAAATAAATTAAATATAAATTTAAATTAAAAATTAAAAATTAAAAAAAAATTAAATTATAATTCGATTTAATTTAGCTCAGTGAAGTTTACTAAGATTCCCTCGAGATTCCCTCGAATCAGGTTCAAAAGCTGAACCTGCCTTGGAGCCAACCATCACCTTAGAGTCCGTCGGAAGGACAATTTTTCCGGCATTTCATAATCAAACATTTCTTAATGGCGGTGAAATTTTTTTTTTATTTTTCATTTTACTGGCTCTCGAACCTTGTTGAAGTTAAAGTGACTAGGCACTTAACCATCAAGGCCAAGAGGAGGGCCAGTTAATGACAGTGGAAATTGATTGGAATGCTTTTATACATAGACAATGAAATTTCCCATTTAGTTTTCTATATTTAATTGGAGAATGTGGGATTAGTTGTGTTCTGACAGGACAGTAATGTTACTAAGAAAAAAAAGTCAAAGACATGGGCTTAAAACCACACCTAAAAAAGCATCTAAAATTAATTGAAAGGCCAAGGGCGATGTGTCAGTTCTCAAACTAAAATTATATTCTTTTTATTATCTATGATATAATTTCAACAAGAGTCAAGGTTCGCCGACATTTTAGTGAAGAAATTGTGAACGTTTGCTCATCTTTTCCCTCTTTGTTTTGTCAATGAGACAAATGCAAATTAGTGAGAATATTAGAAAACTCTTTTAAGCATTCACTGATTTTTAACGAATTCTAAGCTTAATTCAATTGATTCATAGATATATTTAATTAAATTTGATAATTTTAGATATAATTACATAAATATAATATATATAAAATACTAAATATACGACATGAATATATTTTTAAAATCTATATAATATGGATTACTAATGTATTAAAATCTATTTAATAATAAAATAATTTAAAAATAATTATAACAAGACATCATACACGAATTGCTAGATCTATATCAAGTAGATTGAAGTTTTAATTTCAACATTTCTAATACTAACATTTATAATATTTCTTCTATTTCTCAAACTAAATCATTTTTTTATTAAAAAAAAAGTAATATTTACTTTTTATTGGTCCCCAATTCAGTTGGAGCCCCGAAGATTTGACAATATCCTAACAATAAAAGGCTTTTTTCACTTTTGAAATTTTACACCTTAGAAGGATCAAAGAGCAAAACAAAATGTTGAGCTTGACTGTCGATTATAGAGATAGTTAATAGTTCTTCATCATTTTAATTTCAAAAGATCCCACCCACTAAACATGTTCTTAACCAACCAAAACTTTGCCTTAATGGTCAAAATTACAAGCTACCTTTCTTAGATTTTATATAAATAGAGATAACCTCTATTATTTTTTAGTACCTTTTTAGATTCTATAGTTTATTATAATCACTATGGTTAATAAGGAACCAATAATCAATTTTTTTTTACTTATTTTTTATTTACTCGTACATTGGGTATAAAAAATTTAATTCATGAAAACAATCAAATTAGATCCATCTTAACCCAATAAGCCTTTAAGAAAAAAATAAATAAATAAAGGAAAAGTGAGAAAGCTCCATTTCTATCCCTATCATGGGAGACATTTTCTAGGGCAAGAGTCACCCTTTCATGAAAAGGAAAAGGACAAATATTTGGCTAGAGGGTTGAGTAGGCCATCTTCCTCAAAAGTCTACCTTGAAATTTAAATTTTTAGACTTTTTTCTTCAAAGGGATAATTAAAGGATCATTCAATAGTTTTTCCTTTTAAAGTTATTTGAATTAAAAGAAGAAAATGACCCCACTATATTAAAATTACCTTTGACAATTCCTAACGTTTTAGCTTTGCAATAGGGATTTTAATTTGAATAAATAAAGCCCAAGATTTTGGGACTAAAATTGTTTATAGGTTGGGTTGATAAATTCAATTCAACTTAGATTTTAGATATAATTTTCTTAATTTGGATTAAATTTATTTAATTTGAATTAATATTTAATAATTTTAAAATATTTTTATTTAAATATAATTATAAAAATATAAAAATATTTTTTAATTTTTATTAATATATGAATAATAAATTTAAACTTTTAAATTAAATTTAATTCAATTTTAAATAAAAAATTTAGATCACCACTTAATTTGATCTATAAACAATTTATGATACATTAAAAATGCTGGTGCCTTTATCTTTCTTCTTTTTAGTGGGGGATTTTTGCCCCTAGAGAAAGAATTCTCCAAAATTCTTGCACATTCTTTCACTTTTTTTACTTATTGTCACGATTGATCCAGCATCTCCAATTTTACACGAGTTTTTACCTTTAATATCTTTTAAAATAAAAATATATATTCAAACGATTTGACCCTTAACAATGCTTATTCATTTAACAAACAAAATATTACAAATACATCATCATCAAAGCAATAAATTATAAGATAAATTAGACTTTCATTCCAATTGTTTTGAAGTCCTTGAAGGGAAATATTGAAAGTAACTCGACCCGAAACAAAAATTAATTTGTTAGTTTTTTTTTTGGTTTGATCTTTTTATTTTTTAAAAAATTTAAATATATATCCAAATATAAATATAATATTTTTAATATATAAAAATTTAAATAAATTAATTATCAAATACATATTTATATTTAATATTTATTGAAATTCGGATGATGGGTTTGGTAAAAAAAAAAATAGAAGAACACTAAGTGTGAAACTGAAATCTCAAAGGTCTAATAACAAAGTTTGAAGTACACCTGTCCATTGGATAGGTCAAGTTAACTTTGGTTTGAATTAATTCGGGTTGAATTATTTTGAATTTTTAAATTTTTAATCATTTTCAGGTTATTTTAATTTCAAATAACTTCGAGTTTGAATCATTTTAATTTTATGTCAATCGAATTTAACACTCAGATCTATCAAATTTTATCATTTTGGATTTGAGTAAATTTTTAGTTCATTTTAAGTTTAAATCATTTTTAAATTTGAATTAATCAATTTCGAATTAATAATTTTTTATTAAATTATATTAAATTAAATTAAATTAAATTTAAATAAATTGATTGAGTATTTCAACTTTTAAGGTAAAACTAACTGATCTAGTTTGAACTTTAAAACATTAATCTAAAGAAAAAAAAAAAAAAAGCCCCCACACTTGAAAGGGGATGGCAGAGACAGAACATGACAAGCTGCAAAGTTGGAAAATGGGTGCGTAACTGATATCCCTTCAAGGCTCCAACCGTCCCACTATGTCCATCTAGAGGTGTATGAATCGAACTTCTTTTTATATTTTTTTATATTTGAATTAGGTTTAATTTGATTGAATTTAAATTTTAAAATTATTATTTATAAATTAATAATATTTTAAAATATTAATTTATTTATATTTTTATAATTAAATTTAAATAATAATTTATTATTATTAAATAATAATTTAAATTAAATTGCTTAAATAATAATAAAAAAAACAACATCAAGATTTGGCCGGGCCAAGATGAGCCGGACCTACCGCCCTGGGCAGGTCTATCTCCGTCTTTAATAAATTATTTATGCTAACTTTATTAGATAATATGAGTTTCTTACGAGATGAATTATATCTTTAAATTGCTTGATTTAATATTTACAAGAAACAAATAAAGAAAAGCGAATTTAAATGGCAGAGGAAATCGGAGAGAGAGAGAGAGAGAGGAGGAGGAAATTAAGTCATCTGAAAATTCAAGTGCTGCTGGAGGATAAATAAGGCTTAAATTCATGAACGTTTTATTGATTTATTATTTGTATTGTGTTTCTAGGCAAGCTTTCATGAATTTATAAATAACATTTTTTTTTTTGATAAAATTTGTAAATTAACATTTGTTCTTGCAGCACATAGAAATGAAGTACAGACTTTGTTCTGCATGTTCTCTCTTTATTATTACATCATGCCTTTCCTTATTTCTTGTAACCTAAATTGTGATGACAAAAAGCATCTCGTAGGCACATGTCAATTTTAATTTTAATTCAAATTTAAAAAAATTTTGATTAATTTATTTGAATTTAAATGTGAATCAATTAAATCTAATTAAACCTAACACCCAAAATGATTCCAAATTCAAAATGATTTAAATCTAGAATAATTCAAATTTAAATTGATTCGGATAGTTAACTCGAAATAACCCAAACGCAAAATGATCACATTAGATTGACCCGAGTGTTAAATCTAATTGACTCGAAATTGATTAACCTGAGTGTTATTGACCAGAATCTAGAATGATTCGAACATAAAATGACTCGAAATCGAAATAACCTAAACCTAAAATGATTTGAAATCAAAGCGACTCAAAACTGAAACGATCCAAACCTGAATATGACTTGAAAATTTAAAAACTTGATATGACTTAACTCGAAACCACTCCAACTTGCCCAATTGACCGGTCCAAACCTAGGTACAAAAATACACACACCTGATTTTAAATCCTTTCATTGCTTCAATTTTAATATAGTCGATAATAAAATTGAATACGATTATGACATAAAAAAAACATGAATATATAATTTAAATTGAATTAATATGTTAAATTATATAAAATATCTCACTTGACAACAACTTTTAAAGTAAGATATAGTTATTTAAAATGATCAAATTTAATCGAGACAAACTTATTTGCAAATTATTACATGATACATCAGACAAATTTTGAAGTTATTTAAATGATATCAATTAGACTTGATAGTTTGTAATACAATATTATTATATGACACCAACATAACATTGAAAAACATTAAAATATGATACGAAAACTAATATGAGCACAACATAAACATATCAAAATCTACATGTGAAAAAAATAATAAAAATACAATTTGAAACAAAATTGGCAAATTATTTGACTAGTGCCAAATAGACTTAGCAATTTTGAACATAACACAAATAAAAAAAATAGTATTAATGCAAAACAAATGCACGAATATGTCAAAATTTATATAATACTATTTATCAATGCGTTAAAATTTATTTATATATATGTAATATTCCAAATAAAATTATAATAAAAAATAATAATTATAACTAATTATAATTTTTAAAATTTAATTATTCTAAAATTAATTATAATAAAAAATTAATTGTTTTATATCTCTTTTAGACTTTAGTTTTTTAGACAATTTGAGATTAATTAGCACCCACCAACAATTGTAAGCCACATGTTTGTTTGTTTTGATAATTGTAATTGTCAAGTTTGATCTTTAAAAACTGAAATTAAGAATTCAACGTTTTAACAACAAATTATATAATTGTTGATCATTTGATTATATTCATCTCGTATTTTTATAATACAAAAAATAATATATTTAATTATTTTAATTAAATACATTTAAAATTTTAACCTTAAAACATTAACTTTGGAGAGAATATTTGGATTTTATAATTATTATAATCATTGATGGATAAAAGAATACATATAATTTATTAAGTAAAGAAATATTCAATGAGAGAATACAGTTGACATACAAAATATTTTTATACATATTTTGATATTAAGAATTTATATTATATATTTTTATATATTTATTCATGTCTTTGTAACATATTTATTTTATTATTTTGTATTATATTTTAATTATTTTAATTATTTTTAATCTATATTAATAATAAAATTTTTAATTAAATTTAATGTTACAAATCAAGTAACACTAAATAAATTAAAAAATTATATAAAAACCAAATAAAATATGTACTTATAGGGCTTTTTTATACTATTATTGATAATTTTTTTTTATTTTCATTAATAGGCAGTTTTCAATTTAATTTCGAAAATATGTTTATTTTTGATTTTGCGTTGAGAATTCATCATCTTAAATGGCGAGAAGCAAATATGAGCGGATTTGGCGAGTTCCCACGTGGGACAAGAATCAAAGTAGGCTGCTTAAAAAAATATTATGGAAAAGTAAAAGTAGTAAATAATTATTAAATAAAAGTAAAAACAAAAAAATAATTTCAAAGAAGAGAATGATATTTATTGAAATTATTAACAAAGATATTAAAATTACTTATCTACTCTTCTTTGGTTTATTGACCGACTTTTCTCCATATATATATATTTAAATTTTTATATTTAATTTTTAAATATTAATATATTTATATATATATACTAAATTTAATATATTCACACAACATATCAAAAACTCACAATAATTTTAAACTATCAGTACTATCATATCAAAAATTAAAAATCTATAATATTTATTCAAGTATAAATTTAAAATTGTATCATTTATCTTATTATTATAAAAAAAGAAAAAAATATGTGTTGAGAACTCGCCTTCTGACATGATAGATAATATTTGACTAATGACTACTAGAATTTTTGGAACCCGAGAGATCTGACAGATGCATGAGAAATCAGATTTCTTCTGATATGATAGATAATTTATGTAAAAAATTTATATACGAGGAGAGTCGATTAGCAGATCAAAGAGATAAATAGATAATTTTAATTTTTTATTAATAATTTTAATAAATATCATTTCTTTACTTAAAATTATTTTTTTCTTTCGCTTTTACTTAATAATTATTTTTTAATTTAATTTTTATTTTTTTTTTATTATTGGTTGTGAAAACTCGCCGGTGAGGTCATTGCTAAGAACTCACCATAAGATTTTTCTATTTAGCATGGTGAGTTCTCAACTAACATAAATAAAAATTAACCTATTTTAAGAATTAATTTCAAAATTATTGTAAATAAGAAAATAAAATTTTTTATTATATTTGTACTATATCAATAATTTACATTTTTAAATAAAATTATAATCATCTATTAATAAACTTATCGTTATTCACTTTTCTAAAAGTAGTAAAGGTAATTATTTCAAAAAATTTTATTACTTTATATTTTCCCTTCTTTTATTATTTTATATTTTATATATAATTATTACTAATTTCACTTATGAACATAAAATTAATATTATATAATTTAATTACGTTCAAGGCTGTCAAATTTATTTATAATCATTGAGAAATTGAGAATCAGGTAAGAAAAAAAAATACGTTACCATGGTACACCGAGACTTATTAAAAGGTTGGGCTATCCGTTTAAGTTCGAAGGTTTGTTCGATATTTTAGAGGATTTGGACAATCAAATTAAGCCTCGAAAAATAAGCTTGGATAAAAAAATTAGGTTCGATTAAAAAATAAGCCAAGTACTGGGTCTAACTTTCAAAGGTCAAGCTCAGCCTGACCTATTTTACTATTACATTATATATATTTATTTTATATTTTATGTATTATATAATTTTTGTTATATAAATAATACATATACATAATATTATAGTGTAAACTTTAAAAATTTTATTTATATTTATAAACTTAATAAAAGAAAATTATTAAATTAATAAAAATTAATTTTTTTAAAAAAATATATTTTTAAAAAATAAATTATAAAAAAATAATATAGGAGGATCTAAACGAACTTGAACTATCTACTTATAAATATGAACGTATTTGGACAAAATTTAAAACCTCATATTTTATATCGAGCTGAACTTAAATAAACATATTTAATATTAATACTATACTTAAATCTGATTCAAATCTAACTGAACCGAACTTATAAACACACTAACCCAACTACAGTCTCTGGAAATCAAAATCCTCTTTGTTTTTACATAATTTTTTTTTTTGGGGGGTTATAAGACAATCTTTGTTCCGTGTACGAGCAGTTAACTTGTTAGAAACCCTCCAGAAAGGGAGGGGAAAAAAAAAAAAAAAACCAAAAAAGCTGCTTGATTTTGGAACTGGTTTGTTTCCAGATCTTTGATTAGTGCCAGATATTCCAACTAAAATTATCAATTTTCCTTTTTTAACTGTCAAAGTCATAAAGCCAGAGCCCAAGGTGAAAGTAATTCATATTTTCTTCTATTTTTATTGCATTTAAAATTTTTATGTTATTAACAAAGTTGGGAAATTTTCATTGGGATTTTTACTTTTACCCCTCCTTGGATTCCGGTTTTTGATGAAGAAAAAGTTCGTTGCTTTATTGTTTTGCTCAATATTAATGTTGATGGGGTCTTTGCTCAATATTAAAACTCTGAAAAGTCTCAGGGGTTTCCAAGCTAACCTCACTTAAAAATTTCAACTTTTCAGGGGTTTCGCTTTCTGGGTAATTAAGGTTGGTTTCTGTTTGATTTTAAGCTCTGGGTTTTCCAGGGTTACGCTTTCAAAGCTGTTTAGTGAATCAGGTTCAGCTTTTAGGTTCTTGACTTGTTGGTTTCTTGGTTTTAATATTGAAGAATTTTTGTGTTAAAAACTATGGTTTTGAAAGGTTTGCTTCATTATTTTTTTTTTTGAAGGTTTTAGCTTAAAAAAATTCACATCTTTGAGTCTTTGGCTACTGGATTTTTGAAAATTTTGCTTTCTTAGTTGTAAGCTTTCTTGGGTTTTAGCTTTAGCATGCTTGTTAATTTGGCTTCAATTTCAAATTATCATGTACTAGGGTTTTGCGTGAAGAATTTGGGGTTTTACGTTCAAATTAGGTTTTTGATTTAGGAATTGTTTGTTAGTGTTAGCCTTGAGTCCTAGAATCTTTCTTTATTTTTGGAATTGGTTTGGAGAATTAGACTTGATTTCAAGAAGGTTACTTTCTTTTGCTTTTCCAGGTTCATTTTCTTGGTTTTTTTATGGATTCTCCACTGTCAGTTGTATCACCATTGAAGAGCTGTGTTGTGGCAGAGCCCCAGAAGCCGAAATCCAAATTTTTTGCTACGAACTCCGGTGGCTTATCGAATGCTTCTGAAGTTAACAGAAAGGAAGCTGTTGTGTCGAATCGAGACAGCTTCATTGGTATTCTCGATGTTTATGTTTATCAGGCAAGGGACATCCATAACATCTGCATTTACCACAAGCAGGATGTCTATGCTAAGCTTTGCCTCACCAGTGATCCCGATAGCGCGGTTTCCACCAAGATCATCAATGGTGGTGGGAAGAATCCGGTGTTCAACGAAAACCTTCGACTTGATGTTCGAACCGTTGATTCATCTTTCAAAATCGAGATATTCATGATGAGTCGAGTGAGGAATTATCTTGAAGACCAGTTGCTGGGGTTTGCATTGGTGCCACTGTCTGAAGTACTCCTCAAGAATGGGAAATTAGAGAAAGAATTCGCTCTTTCTTCAACCGATTTGTTCCATTCGCCTGCAGGTTATGTCCAACTGTCTCTTACATATGCTGGATCATCTCCTGATGTAATGGCTATTCCAGCAATGCCTATGGATTTGGTTGCTGATGAGACTGTTAAGGATTCGGAAACAAGTGAGTGTGAATTAGAAAAGATCGAGTTTCCGGATCCAAAAATCGTGAATGAGAACCAGATGATGGTTTCTGAGTATTTTGGGATCCCATGTTCCAATTTAGACTCTGAAAGTTCTGAAAGTTTAATCACCTCTGATGCTGAGAATCAAGTTAATGTAGTGGAAAGCTTGTCAATCCAAGTTCCCAAGCTTGATTCTCCTCTAAGCAGTGTGTCAACTAATGGGGTTTCGTCACCATCAGCTGCTTCAAAAACTTCAACTCAGGAACACATTTCAGCCCCAAAAGAGAAAACTGTGGATGTTGGAGATGCCGACAGCGTTTCCTCAGAGGCACGAAGCAGCGATTCCATCTCGAAACCTGTTGTTTCAATCAATATTGAGCCCGAGCAAATGGTGGTGCAGCAGGAGATTGTAGACATGTACATGAAAAGCATGCAGCAATTTACTGAGTCATTGGCTAAGATGTCACTACCTCTAGACATCGACAGTGGACCAACTAAATCGGAGAATTCGAGTAGAACAAGTGATCAGAAAATACAGGCATCGAAAGATGGCAGCTCTCGAGTGTTCTATGGAAGCAGCGCTTTTTTCTAAGCTTCCTGTTCCTCTGATCAAAGGAAGACCACACTGGTGAGTTTCGGTTTTACGGTGGAGACTGGAGACTAATACTAATAGTGTAAATATAATAATGTATCGTGTAATGTGTCGTTTTCATTTGTGCCAGCGGTTGGAACCTTATTTCGCGGTTTAGGTGGAAAATCATGATTTGTAATATTACTATCTACGTTCCATTGGCAACTGCTGTTAGTACATGTGAAAAGCCTTTAATTTTATGAACATGTCTTCCTTCCGCTGATTTCAACTTTCAATAATTGCAAATCACATTCCATCTATGTTGCCACTTTCATATGGTGATTTAGAGGCAAAAAGTTAGATCAAGTAATATTAAACACAATTACATGAATATAACACAGATAAAGTTATTAAAATACGACACGACATGAATATTTTCTTAAATTCATGTTCATATGCATCAAGATATTTTGAATTATGATGCAATTTTCTGTCATTTGCATCAGTATGATCCAAAATGAATATTATTACAGTTGGTAAGAAAGAAGATCATTTGAATTATGATATTCATGGTCCAAGTAGGTTCAATCTAATAAACCTGAGATTTAGGTCGGTTGGCATTTTGTAAATTTGGAGTTCGAATTTTAGTATCTGTAATTTTTTTTTTTTAATTTTCAGATTATAGTTTCTTTTATACCAAAAAAAAAAAAATTCAGTCTAAAACCTCAAAAATAAAATCTTAAATACATTGAATCAATATAAAAAAGTTTTTATCTTTAAAAGAAATTAGGCATGAGCAAGGATTGTTAAATTTTTTTTTTTCCTAATCCATGTGTTTCAGTTGATTTCTTCGTTTCGCACTTAAATGGAGGGCTTTTTGACCTTTTTCTTTAGCTTTTTTCCCTAAATTTACTATTCCTTAATTCTTTCTCATTAGAGAGAATGAAGAATCCTACTGAATTAAGTAGGCATTTGAGTATAGGACAAATTAACCTGATTTATTCATGAGTGAGATTAGATCGTGATTCAAAAATTTTAAATTATTATTTTTGAATAATTTGTATTTATAAAATTTTATTCAAAGTCAAATCTATATAAAGAGTCGGATAATCTAACCCTTGGATCGATCTGAGGAGCATCAAAACTCTTATTTAATAACGAAAGATTTGTCTATCAGTTGGGTCAGATCATGATTTAAAAATTTTAAATTTTTTTTATATCGATTTGTATTTATAAAAATCTTGTTTAAGACCAAATCTATACAAACGGAGAAGTTATCCAACCTTTGGATCGATATGAGAGTACCAACAATCCAATTTAAGTTCGATTTTCTTTTTCGCTAAAGCCATGTTTGGACATTCTCTATAAATTTTTAATAAGACCGTAGGTTGAGGATCAAAAAAAAAAAATTATAAATATTAAAATTTAAAATTTAAATATTATTTTTTTAAAAATAATTATATAAATTAATTAAATTAAATTTTAATTTTTAAATTTTAAATTTTTATAAAATTTTCTTGGTCTCAAGTAATGTACAAATTGGCCAACATGCGAATTTGCAGTACAATAGGGCCGTTGAAAATTTCTGCCTAGTTTGGACCACCGCAGTAAATGTCGTCTTCATTCGGAAAAATAGAACCATATTTTCCCAGTTTTTCCATGCATGATTTCATTCCTAAGATTGAACAATTGGGGCATTCCACGGAACTATCAGAAACGATTATGGTCGGATAGGATTGTGGGTTAATTTTTTATTTTTTATTTATTTCAATTTGTAGTTTTTTTAAATATTAAAATATTTTAAATTAATATTTATATATTTTATAATTAATTTAAATAAAATTTTTATTATTTAAATA
This sequence comes from Adansonia grandidieri, assembly GCA_038382065.1. Taxonomy (NCBI): domain Eukaryota; kingdom Viridiplantae; phylum Streptophyta; class Magnoliopsida; order Malvales; family Malvaceae; genus Adansonia; species Adansonia grandidieri. The sequence continues at coordinate 10,551,846 of JBBYHK010000007.1, read as the reverse complement.
ATAATTTAAATAAAGTTAAATAAACTCGAATTATTTAATATTTTATTAAAGCATGACCTAATATGATTAAACTTATCAAATTAAATAAATAATTTAATTTTTAAATAAATTTAATCAAATTTTTAAATAACCAACTATCACACTCTAGATATTCTATCATGTTTTGCGGATTTCTTGAAAAAATTATATCATGAGCCCTTCCCACCACGTCATACATAGTCTCATCCAATTAAATTTATACATGTAAGTTATTTTTTTATATCAACCTTTTTTAATATCATACAAAAATCTTTAAAGTTATTTAATAAATAATCGATATAAAAAAAAGATAATTATCATGAATAAATTTAATTAAATAAAATTATAAATAATATAATTAAAAAGATTAATAATATAATTTTTGACTGATAGGATAAGGTGAAGTCATTATTCAAGATCCATCAGCCACGTTAGATTAGTCATGTGCACCCAAGATTTTTTAAAAAAAAATTATCTAATCACCCAAGATTGTTTTGTTATTGTTTTTTGACAACTATTTATGAACAAAAGTAGATGGATCAAGAAAACACAGCACAATTGGAAAAAGATTTTTCCCTGTTCATATGACCTTAGGGAATATAATTTATGTATTTATATTATTTTTATATAATTTTATATATTTTAATCATATTTAAAATATTATATATCTAAATAAATTTTAATATATTAATAATTCATATTATATAAATTTTTATATATTTATGAATTTGTATCGTGGTTATATTACTTTTGAGTATAATATTTTTTGTTATGTTTTTTAATTATTTTTTTGTATCATATTCATATAATGTCTAAAGTTTCTAGGTCTTGCCCTAAAGTTTAATTTAGAAGCAAATGTTATGATTTTGGTAACTTTAAAGGGCCATTTGGTTTGGAAAATATTTCATTATCGGGCATAATATAACATTTCATCTTAAGATTGCCTTGTTTGGTTAAAAAATATTACTCAATCTTTGTATTGTTATGTTACCTACAATGCTCAGATTCAGTAAATTTTGAGAGGCCGTTTGATTCGGAGAGTATTAGATTACCAAAAGTAATAATATTATCCTTTACATGATTACCAAAGTACATTCCCATTAATCTGACGAGCATGTGTTTGGTTCGTCTCTCTTTATTCAATATTGTAGTGTTTGGTCGGTCAGAAATATAACATTCCAAAATAATTAGATTACTAAAATATCCTCTAAGGGGTTTAGTTGGGATCGTTTTACATTATCTGAGGTAATATAGGATTTCATCGTGACATTATCGTATTTATTTCAAAAATATTCTCGAATCTCGGTAATGTGTTTTTATCTATATTAACATTATTTGGTTATATAGGGGTAATATCATACCCACTTTTTTTTTTGAGGTTATAGAATATTCTCTAAGTAATGTGAAAATTGTGCCATATCTCTATTTTTATTGTTTTTAGGCTATTTTATCTTCAAACTTAAATAAAATTACAACCTAAAATTAAATATATCTAAATATAATTAATTTTAATAATTAAAATAATTTTACTTAAAAATTTATTTGTACTTGATCTTTTTTACTTCTTAGATGATATATTCTTTAAAAAATTATAATTATAATTATAATTTTATTGTTTAATATGTAACTTTATTTTAAGAGAAAAATAGATATTCATTATTGAATATTAATTTTTTATAGTCATAAAAAACACTTTGTTTATTCATTTATATTTTGGAGGGAGTTTGGGCAATTTATCTATAAATATCCACTGTTGCATTCAAAATCAACATAACCTTATTGGGAGCCAACGGTACATGGCATGTTTTCATCCATTTGTTCTTCTAATTCAAATTCTTTTATTCACAATTATCATATAGTACTATTTATTTTAGTTTTGTACAAAAACACTATATTTTTATTTTCTTAATGTTTAACACTTGGTTTTATTTCATTTTGCTAGTATGATTTTGTCTCAAAGTTAAAACCACGATAATGTAGCAAAATATATGTAATAAAATATAAGTACAGTTTAATTTTCTTATCATGTAATACTGACAATGTATCTTTGAACATGTTTAATTAGAATAAGACATAAAAGACAATTAAACACACTGGTGTGAATTTGTAGTCGTCAAATTACATATTCTAAAATAAAAATACATATTATTAGAAAAAATACAACTCATATTATAAGTTACTGTCTAGTGTTGGCTAATACAAAGATAAAGATATTTTAGTAATGTGATGATTTTAGAATGGTGTATTCTTAGCCAATCAAATATGTTAAACTTTAACGAAGGAAGGGTTAACCAAATGCATGCATGTAAAATTAATGGGAATGTAACTTTGTCATCTTGTAGGAAATAATCCTATTACTTTTGATAATCTCATATTCTCCCAACCAAATCCCCTAGTATTATGAACAAGAAATAAAATTTTTCTTCTAGACATAGATGTTTATTCCAACATGTTGCTAACACAGCCATTAAAGTCTCAAAATAATTCTACAATTCTTATGCTTCAAGTATAAAAAACATAACCATACATAATTAAATTGATCAGTAAGAAGTTTTACCCTACATAATTTATTCAAATTTACAAGAAAATTGAAATCATTTGTTAATTGCAAAATAAGTAAAGTTGTGTAAATTCTAATAAAAAATCATATAATTAATCTTTTATTATAATAATCATAATCATAATGAAATGCATGATTGCTATTTTTCATATCACTTGAACTTCTGTGAAACAATTCTTCTTGTTGTTCGATAACATTCAAATATTAATATTCTAGAAATACAGTTTGGGCACCGTTAAATCCTTATACATCTTGTTGCAAGTTCCAGAATAATCCAAAACTTGTAGTTTAGCTTTATCCTAAGTTTTATAAATACTTGGCCTATGCCTGTCAAAAACAACATAATATTTTTTAATCATTTTTAAACAGTCTGAAAACATAAAAGAATTGTCAAGTTTATAAATGGGAAACATAAGAATCAACTCATTTATGTAAATGCAAAATGACCAACAAATGCATATATACTTTATAACAATGTTTATTAGAGTCTCTACTGCATAACCATTAGAATGGCCAATAAATGTATGCGGCACAAATTCCAGCTTGCAATTCAGAAGTATTTTTATAACAATGTAGGAGCATCAAATATCACAGATAGATAAGATCGCATTTTACCAAATATCATAGGTATTCACCTAAAAGAAACATCATAGGCATGAATCAGAAAAATGCAAACTCATAAACTCTCTTTACAGAACCAACAGAACCAAAAACATCATAGGCATTCACGAACCAAAATATTAAACGCAAAACAAGCAAGACATACCTAACCAAAGAACTGTACATATAATGACAATAAACATGGAGCTATCTCACTACTACAACCAATTTCAACTCTCATATCCAAGACGTCTCAACAGTAAAGTCATCAATGCAGATGCCATTAAACTAAACTTAAGTTAAAAAGGGTCTCTAAAAGCAAACTTTAATCCAGCTTAGTCAAATATTAAAGTCAAATACTCTAATTTAAAAATAATTCAACTAATTACTATATAAAAGTTTTAATATCAATCGGATCCCTAAAATCAAATGATTCACCAAAAAATTACCAAAGACAATTCACCGAATCATTGTCAAATACTCACAAACTGGCTATTAACTACAGTAGAATAAGCAGTTAGGGTTGACTGGGGTCGGCCAACTATGGAAAAAGGATAGTGAAAGGGGTTGATTGACTGTGGAAGGAGGAACAATTGGGGTTGACTGACTGTGAAAAGAGGAAAGTGAAAAGGCCAATTGGCTATGAAGAAATGAGCACTTGGGGTAGACTGTGGAGAGAAAAAAGTGAAAAGATTGATTGATTGTGGAAGGAGGAGCACCTAGGATCGACCAACCTTGGAGAGAAGAAAGTGAACGAGCCGATTGACTACAAAGAGAAGAGCACCTACGGTTGATTGACTTGCAGGTTAACCCATCAAATGATGATATTGAAGCTGCCATGTTGTCACCCTTTGTTCTATACCCTCATTCTCCCAAACCATAGTAGTCATTACTGCTCATAAAACTAGAATTCCCACTAGTATAGCCAAAAGCATTCGTTTCGCTTTTTAATAGGGGAGAAAGGCTCCAAGTAGCCGTACTATTTCTTAAAAAACCGAAGCTCCCACTTCTGGTCCCCACGTAATCGGGATTGGAAGCATGCAATATTGCTAAGGCCTCCATTTCATTAGACATTCCAAGTAGCGGAGCTCAAAATAGAATCATTTTTTCCACTTCTGACACCATATGCAATATGAGGGTTATATCTGTTTGACTTCCAACTATAATTGGGGCTAATTATCCGCTCGTATCTAAGACTATTGCCAAAGTCAGAACTTCCACCATAGCTTGGGCTCATTCCTAGTTCCATATTCATGCCTAGTCCATAGCCAGTGGTACTAAATGGAGGAAACCGATTTTGATCACTAGCAAGAGGATTCAATGTCCTGGACCCCAAAGCTTCCAAATGTGCTTAGATTATATCCCAGAGTGTAGCTATTGAGAATGTTGGCAGTCCTACTCAAACCATGACTATATCCAATCATGGGGATGTGACTGAGGCCTGCAGATAGTTCTTTAGGAATTACTTTCTTGATCTCAACCAATTTCCTGTTGAGCTCATGAAATGTTTTATACAAGACTTTATCTACCGCTTCTTTCAAATCGTAAGTGATGAATCCGAACCCTCTTGGCCTCTGAATGTTATGATCATACATCATCACAACATCTATAACTGTACCAAACTGGTCAGAATAGTTTTTAAGTCACCCTTAGTAACTAAAGATGCTAAACCTCTAACAAAAATCTTTTTTGTGCATCCAGGACTGTGAGATCCAATGATGCCACTTGTGTTCTTGTTTAGAATTTATTGATCATCCCTAAGAACCGTCTTCTTTGCCTCAACCTAAAAATCAAGCATTCAGCAAGCCTAATCAAACAATTGCATTATTTTTTTTGTCCCAACCTGACAATTCGATAGAAATTCACTTAAACAAAACCATATTAAGTCAATGCCATAAAATTGTTCAAACTCCTTACTTTATGTCCACAAAAGGAAAAAATTTTGACAAACTTTAACCGGTTAAAGTTCTTGCGTAGTTTCTTTCTATAGTTAAGGGCGCAATTTAGTCCTTCTACTATTAAACGTGGTATTTTAGTCCTTTTAGCTTTAAAAATGTTGCAAAATGGTAAATTGGATAACGGTTGGAAATGAAAATCGTCAACATGATGATATATCATGCTGACATGGAATTCCTGTATTGTAGGGAAAGTGCAAATTAGACTATGTAGTCCAAATTTATATAATTTTATCCTTATACTTTTGACATTAAAGAAAAACAATAAAATTATTAATGGTTTAACACTTCCGTTAAAAACAATGATGTAACAAGCTGACTTTTTCTCATATGTTAACATGGCATGTTAAATGCTAACACAAAATTTAAAAAGAAAAAATATTTTTTTTGTTGACATGGAAATTTAAAAAAGACAACCAAAATTTTTTGGTGAATATATAGTATATTATCATAAGCAAAATATTAAAAAAATAAAGCCAAAATTTTTTGGTAAAATAGATATCGTATTTACTAAATCCAATACCTTTGTCTATTTCTTTGTCTTGTTCTTTAAAAGATGTCTATGTTAATTTTTTTCGTATATGACTTAGATTAAAACAATGTCATAGGTTTTCAATATAAGCACTTAAAGGATAAAGTTTGTAAATGGTACAACGGTTAAAGGGGTTAAAGGATTAAACAAAAAAGAATTTGAGTTAAAAATAATAGTTTCTTTTAAAAATAAATTTTATTTCACATAAGATATTAGTACAAATATTTTAGAAAAAAAAATTATTTTTTTTTTGTTTTTCACATCAAAAAATAATTTTGGTATATATAATAATGCACTGTTTATTTATGAAAAAATTTTGATTTCTTTTTTTTTAATTTTACATGTCAACAAAAAAAATTAAGTTTTTATATCTTTTGTCAATATTTAACGTGCCACATTAACGTATGGTCAGAAGTCAACTTGTCACGTTATCATTTTAACATAAAGTGTTAACACCGTTAATAATTTTATTTTTCTTGCTCGAATGTTAAAAGTATAAAAATTAAATTACATAAATTTAGATTATAGTGACTAATTTGCACTTTCCCTATAGTACAAGAATTTCATGTTAGCATGACACGTCAACATATTGACGGTTTTTTTCCAACCGTTAGCTAATTTATCATTTTACAACACTTTCAAAGATAAGGGCTAAAATATCGAGTTTAATATTAAAGGGACTCACTGTAGTTATCACAAATATCAAATTATTCGGTAACAATCAACATCCCTTCTCTATAGGCATTTGCTAGTCAAATTTGAATTTAAAGAGTCAATAATGGGCCAAGATCCTGCTAATCCCTTTTTGGGTTTGTCCTGATACTATTATTATTTGTAGACTTAGCAATATTAGATATGATTATATAAATATGACACGTGTAGACTAAATTACTTTTTTGACCAAAGTATAAAGACTGGGCAAAGACTTTAACCAACTTTAATTTACTGTAATTATCACAAATCTCAAATTATTCAGTGACAATCAACATCCCTTCTCTATAGCCATATGCTAGTAAAATCTGAATTTAAAGAGTCAATAATGGGCCAAGATCCTGCCAATCCCTTTTGGGTTTGTCTTGATACTATTATTACTTATAGATTTGACAATATTAGATATGATTATATAAATATGACACATGTAAAGTACTTAAAACATAACATGACAGGAATATATGTCTTAAAATCTATACAATTAATATAGTAGTTAATTAAGTTTGATGCCACTGAGTTAAGTGACACCAACTCAATTAGTGAAATGACATAAAAGTCCAAATTAAATTATAATAAATTTATAAAATAAAAGATAAAAATATCATTTGCTATAAAATTTAAATATTATTAATCAATTTATTTTTAAAAAATATTCACTCATAAAAGGTGACTACCCACTACTTTAACTTCAAGTAACATTTTTTTTTTTCTCTCACCCACATAGTGAGTCTGTCGAAATTTAGTATATATAATACGAATTATTTATCTATCAAAATCTATATAAATATAGAAAACCTTAAACACGATTATGACAAGATAAAATACACAAATATAATACGAATATGTAAATTGTCAAATCTAATTATTTATTATTTGAATCTCATAGGATTTTACCATTATCTTAGCTAGAATTGAAAAGGCTTTTTATGCATCCTATTTTATATGTAACATTAGCATTATGTTCAAAAAGTATGAATATAATTAGACTATTATTATTTGGATCTTATTAATAACCTTCATAGTTTATTCATTTGGCATTTAAGGGAAAAAAAAAAAAAGAAGGAAATATATGTAGTAAACAATCCCTTTTTGATAAAATGGAAATGTTTCATTTTTTAAGTTGTTAATGTTTATTTTGCTATTTTTCTTTTTTTTTTTTTGGAAATATGTAGCAAACAATCCCTTAATATGAGATTATTTTATTATTTTGTATTAATTAAATTTATCATGTTTGTGTCTAAAATTAATAAATTTAATTATCAAAGATCAATATATATAAGGTATCTATAAATCTAATCAGGTTTGATTTTATTTGAGATTCAATTGAGCTTATCTACTAAATCTTAAATAAATCCGATATAATTTAAAATAATATTAAAATATTAAAAATTTTCTATTAATATATTATTTTAAAATATATTTGTAAATAAATTTAAATAAAAATATTTAAAATCCGATCCGAACCTAGCCATATTCCCAACTTAACGGGTAGCAGGCCCATAACATGTCTAATTGCATTATTATTATTTTTTTTTGCTATTTATTTCTTGGGGTTTTATTTTATTTTTTAATTTTCCTCTTTCAACGATTCAGCTGATCTCCTAAAAGAATGTCATCGGAAAATCTATCGACGACGCCCTCGCTGAGAGCAATAGAATCGGCGATCAAACTCATTGACGTCAAAAAGGCCGAACTCAAGAAAGCTTTTGATGATCTCCAAGCCAACTCGTTGCACCTCTCTTCTTTCTCTATCTCCTGGTCCGACCTCGACTCTCACTTCACCGCTATCCAAAACTCGGTAACTCAACGGTTCCGCATCCTCGAGTCCCGTGGTGACTGCGTTCGCGACCCAATTGATGCCGTCGGCGTTTCGGAACTTACTCCGTGCTCAACTCAACCAATCTCGTCAAAACAGGGAGACCCATATGCTCCCAACCCGTTAACGAAACAAGACCGAGTTGACACGTCCACTGACTCGGTGGTGAACCGGCCTTTAAGTCAGCTTGTATCATTAAATGGTGACAAACCATCGTCGTCAAATTCGGTGGGCCCGCCGTCTGATGGTTCGGCTCCGCCTTCAGGCCACATTGACTCGGTGGTGACTCGACCAGAACTGAAGGAGTTTTGTGAGAGAATGGATGGGAGGGGGTTGAGGAAGTACATAAATGACCGCGTAAAAGAGCGGGAAGCTATTCGAATGGAGCTTCCCGGTGCACTAAAGGTTGCTGCGGATCCTGCGGCAATGGTTTTGGATGCAATGGAGGGGTTTTATGATGAGAATTCGCAGTCTAAAGGCGATAAAGACCCGGAATTGCTCAGTTTAAGGAGGGTTTGTGTGGTTTTGTTGGAGCAGTTAATGGAAACTGGTGTTAGTTTTAGTGAAGAAGTGAGGGAGAGAGCAAAGAAGTTAGCATTAGAGTGGAAAGGCAAGGTCAGGTTGAGCAAAGATAACCCTTTGGAGGCATTAGTGCTTTTGCATTTAGTGGCAGCTTATAGTTTGGGAAATGTGGTTGATAAAGAAGAGCTTGTTGATTACTTCTTTATCGCTGCTAGATTTCGGCAAGCTATTATGTTATGTAGGTCAATTGGTTTAGGGGAGAAAGTTCATGGTGAGGTTATTGATTTCTCGATTAATGCAATTCTTATCATGTGCATTTGGATTGGTGTTATGCTTGTTTTCCTAAGTTTAATGTGCATTGAATTTCTTTAATTCATTCACAGCTGATAGTTTTATGAAGAATGCTTGATTTAGATTTTTAGGTGTGATAAAGTTCTTAAGAATTTAACTTTCATGTGTGGATTGATATGTCAATGGTTCTAGTTGTTTAAGATATATAATTCATGGTGATGCTATTGGTGTCTTGGTTGAATTTGATTCTTGTTATGTCCGTTTAGTTTTATTCGATATGCTTCTTTTTCCATCTGTTTATGTGCATTTAAAGTTCTCTTATTAGATAGAATAGGAAAAGAAAAAAAAATTTCTTAATGAGATAGTTCGTTGCATATCAGAGAAAGGTCAGATGAGTTTCTGTCGTCTAATTCCTGCATTGTATTAGAAACTCCTTAATTTGAAATTCTAGGAAGTTCTATGATCGATTTTGATTCTTGTGTGGGATGCCTTGAAATTTGATGTAATTGCTTACTTAGTAAATGGAGATACTTTTTTTTTTGGCTATATTAAAAAGGAAATTTATTTCTTATTTTGAACAAGAAAGTTTAGATAGGAAATTCACTTTGATTAAAAGGTTTATGGTATTGGTTTTACTCGTTGTCACTGGCAAAAAGCAAGTGAAACACATAAGCATGGTAACCTATGTTACTCGGATTTGAGTGTAAGTATCGACTATGTGTCTGACACAGATATGTTTAACTTTTTAAGTTTTTCGATGTATTTGGAGGGTCGTATTCTTATATCCATGTTCGAAAATTTGTTGGACATGGGTACATAAAGAAAAATGAAGAGTCGGAGCAACATAGATGGTGATTTCCCAAAAGACAAAAATAGTTTCTTGGATTAAAAAGGAAATACGAAAAGCATGGGGAGGAGATCTTTTGTTGCATCAAATCAATGTGTGCCTATTTCATGGTGTAGTATATTGTTTTCTCATTTAAATAATCAACTGAAGCTGTAATTCAAGGTCATTGATCACATGTTTCCATTGGATTTGTATAATTTTTGTGCCCCTTTTGAGATTTAGAGCTCTTTCCCTTGTACCAGTAGCTTCTAACGAAAACAGCCTTGCCTTATGTGTTGCAGATTTGATTCAAAAACTGATAGATAGTGGCAAACAACTACTTGCTGTGAGATTTGTATTCGAGTTTGGGCTAGCAGAAAAATTCCCACCCGTGCCTCTTTTGGAAGACTATCTGAAGGAGACAAAGAAGCTTGCTCAACAAGTAGTCAAGGATGGAAAGAATTCTCTCAAGTCACAGGTAAACTTCCATTTCCTGCAAACTTTTCGGTGCATGAGACGCTTTCATTCAATGTTTTTTTTTCCCTAATTACATTTCCTTATGCAGAATGAGGCCACTGCTAAAGAAATTGGTGCCCTGAAATCTGTAATTAAAATAATTGAAGAGCACAAGCTAGAAACTGAGAATTCACTGGAGTGCCTTCAGAAGCGTATTGAGCAGCTTGAGAAGCAGCAGGCAGGCAGGAAACCCCTTGCAACCCCTCCCGCTCCCAAGCCAAAGCAGCAACAACTGACTATTCAGCAGGCCAGTCAGCCAGCGACTCAGCAGGCAAAGAAGAAGAAGAAGAAGAAGCAGATACAGGGAAAGCAGCAGCAGAGTGACAACAAGCGTCCTAAAACAACTGCATCCATTGTTCGTACAGCGTCCGCATTGGGTGTTACTGGTTCTAGTTCTAGTTCAGCAGTTCCTCCATTCCAAAAACCTCATCTTCAGCCAACAGGTTTATTGCCTAATCATACTGCCAAATCATATTTGAGCTCACCAGCCATTCCATTTGGGTTGCCAGGTTCCACTCCTGCCGATCATTCTGCCAAACCATATTTGAGCTCACCAGCGGTTCCTTTTGGCCTGCCAGGTTCCACTTCTGCTGTTAATCCTTATGCAAGCTCGTCAGCTGCGTTATATGGTTTGGCAGGAGCCCCTATGCGTTTCTCTGTAAATCCAAATCCCGCTGCATCCCATTTGTATTCCTATGACAGGCTGCCTACTTATGGTGCATACGGTTTACCACCACAATACCATCCACAGTAGAGGTTGTTACTGCTTTGTAGTTGCCCGTGGTAATGCTTTTGGACTATCTTACTCGGACATAGGTGTGAGTATGTATCCAACACTGGTGAGGTCAATTTTTTCCAAAATTTCCATGTATTTGGAGGGTTTTTGGAAGATCATATCCCATCACCCATGTCCGGATATGCATTGGACATGGTTACTTAATGAAGAGTTTGAGCAACATGGCTTTTGGATGCTAGGGCATTGTTCTGGCATTGATGTTCTGCTTGCAAAGCACTCTGACTTTTTTAAATAACTGGGTTGTATTGCATAAACCTAGATTTGGTGACTGACTTTTGTTGAAATATTTAGGCTACATAGTATTTTATTTATTGATAATTTTGTTAATTGATAATAAGATTTATGGAAATTATGATTTTCAATCTAGAAAGCACAAATACAACATGCATTCCATTCTATGTTTTTTATTGTAGTACTCTATCTTATTGTTTTTATGAATAAAACAAGACAAACAACATTGCTTGGAATTTGGAAATCATTCCTGATGCAATATATGTGCATCTCATAGTTCCTTGCAAACCCACTTTCCCGGATGACTTGCACCGTTTCCGACGGTTGAGACTAGTGGCTGTTCTACCGAATGTGGTTAGCCATACTAGCCGTTCTAGACAATGGGGTTAGCCTATCCAACCTCATTTATTTCTATTACGAATTCAGTGTCTCAGCTTACACCAGCTTAGAAGGTATTGTCCGTTTTCATCCATTTAAGCTTTATGGTTTGTCCACAAAAGGTGCCTCATAAGTTGAAGATGGTGTGAACACCTCTAGTTGAATTCTAGCATATAGCCGATGATGAAGGCCCATTGTCTGTAGTGGCGCATTGCTAGTACGTTTAGAGCCTGTTTGATACCAAATGTCATGGTTCATGCCAACCTAAAAGGTATTATTTGCTTTAATTATTAGGGCTCATAGTTTGATCTTAAAAAAGCATCTCATAAATTAAAGATGATGCAAACATTTATATATCTGATCGAATTTTAGTACACAACTGATGTAGGCTTCATGTTTACTCTCTAGGACCATGGCAATTGGCCTGTCAGAGTTTTTCTTTTTTCCTTTTAACTACTACAGTTTCCGCTTCCATGATTCGTAGAATTTATTGCTCTTGAATTGGCATGTAATTGGTGATCATATATGGTTATGTCTAATAACTAGTTATTTCCTAGTTCCACGTGGTTATTGTCGAAGTCAATCGGAATTTGAGTGAGAAAAAGGGTTTGTTTGTTAATGATGTCTCTTTCCTTAGTTACAAGATTTTGCTCATTTATGAAAGTTGGTTTGAACCCGAAAGCTTAATTCGATTACTTCATGCAATTATCTTTAAGAAGTAATATTAAATAAGTTTGAGTTTGAAACTCGACGTTTGTAACTTTTATCTTATCTTCAAGCTACAATTTATTTCGTACCACGTTATTTTTTAAAAAATATCATTCAATAAATTTAAAGTTCAAAATATGATATCCGTAACTTTTTCTCTATTTTTAAGTTGTGACTTCCTTTGTAAACTATAAACGATTCAATGGAGGGACACTAAGTACATCGGAGGCTTCCCTGCCGACTAATTGAATAAGAATAGATGGTTAGTTTGACTTTTCAATTGACAAAACCAAATTTAAATTGGACCAGTTTAAGAACTAGTCAAAATCCAATTAGATCAGGTTGAGCCAATCTAATTTTATTGTTTAGATTATTAACTATTCTTGAACCATATTGTGTAAGTGATAAATTTGAACTCTTATTATATTAAAGTAGAGGTATTCATGAGTTAGATTACGGTCTATTATTTTTTATTTTCTTAGCAACTCAAATTAATATCATTATTCACAATAATATTAAAAAATTTTAAAAATATTTTAAGATAATATTTATAATTAAATTTAAATAAAAATATTTTTATTATTTAAGTAATAATTTGAGTTAAATCGGATCGTATGAATTAAAAAATTCTTGTTCAATTCTGATTCAATACAATATCAAACCTATTGAACCAAACAAATTTCTTGATTCATGAATAGGTTTACAGTAAAGCTTCTTTTTAGGTATTAAACATAAATAGAGATGGCCGCGACAGATCGAGTATTTACATTTTTCTGTAATATACAAGTCTGAATCTACATAGTACTTTAAAATTTGAATCCGTTTATTATTCGCATTAAATCTATTTGTTACTATTTGAATCTAAATTAAATTACATTATCCGTCAAATATTCAAACTCCTTAAAAATTAAAATTCAAGAAGTAGTTTATCTTGAAAGTCAAGGTTCAAATTTTCCCATTAGAGTAATTTTTTGCATTTTATAATAAATAAATAATGATTTCAAATATCCAAATCTATTATCTAAAGAGATAATGCGAATATAAACAGCTAATTCGGATATAATATTCGTTATTCATAAAAGTAATGCAGATATGAATAATAGATATTTAAAAATTCATATCCACATTCACTGTAGATAGTAATTATGCTATCTAAATTTATATTCGCTCCAAATTTACCAAAAAAAAGTTTAAATATTTATGAATATCCGAATTCACACTATCTATTATTATCTTTAAATCAAAATAAAAATTTTTAGTAATTGTACATCCAATAAGTTCAATCTCCAACCTAAAACTATTAACATACTCTTCAGTCTTCCAGACTTGGTGACACAATGCTTGTGAAATTAACCAAGCTTAAATTTGAAAAACTTCCATTGGCAAAATTGGCTTTGATGAGACTAAGCTCTAAATATACATTTTTTTGCGTCCGTGTTTGTGTGTGTGTGTGTGTATATATATATATATATATATATATATATATATATATAATTACTTTACTAAAATTCTTTTGTCTTATTCTACAAATGTTTCAAGCTATACAATCATGAATGTTTACGACCTTTTGCATAAACAAAGTTTATTAGTACTTTTCAGTAATGTTCATTTTAAACCTTTTTGAGGACAATGTCACAAATTCTTGCTTTTGGTCTCTCCATAATCATGATTATGCGTCCTTTATATATATCATGGGTTATCTCATTGCAAAACATCAACATCAATCAAAGATAAGAAGAAATTTGTCCTGCTAAATTGAAATTCTAATTTTAATTTAATTATTTTATTTAATTATTATTAAAATATAATATTTAATAAAATTAAAATTAAAATTTTATATTTGTAATTTTTTTAATAAAATAGTCATAGCTTGAGATAAAAATGAGTTACAAATGTTAAAACTTAAAATTATTAATTATTTATATTAATTAATTGAAACAAACTTTAAATTTTATGATTTTTTTCTTTATTATTATTATTTTTTTTTTTTGTAAAGGAAGAAATTATACCTTGGCGTAGATTTTCAATTTCAACTTTGGGTTATAATTAAAATGTCGTTTTTGCTCGTGGCTGATCTAAGAGCCTAGTGCAAGTAATTATAACTTATATTATATTAAAAATAGATTTATTTATGAGCTGAGTTAAGTTAGCTCGAGTTAATGCAATAATTTATTTTAATGTTTAAAAATATTAAAAATATTATTTTTATATTTATAATAAATTTAAATTTTAAATTTTAATATTTACAATAATATTTTTTATTCTTAGTTCTCGTACTTTGACTCTCTTCATAAAAAATATGACTTGACTTGTTCATGATTTGAATAAGTTCATGATAGAAAATTATTAAATTTTCTTTAAAAAAATTTAGGTTAGACGGACCTGGACAAGTTTAAAATCCTGTTTTAAAATTCACAAAGTTATTTTATTAAATAATAAAATATTTTTATTATTAAATAAAAATTTTGATAAAATCAATTTAAATTTATAAAAATATTATCTAAAATCTTGCTGGTATTCAATCCTTGAATAGGTGTAATCTTGACATATAATTTAAATTTTCAACTTTGGGTTATAATTAAAAAGTTGTCATGAGCTAATCTAATTGCCTAATACAACTAATTATAACTTATATATGTTAGAAGGAAAAAAAATGAAGGTTTCCATTTTTCAAGCCCAATTTTTTTCCACAATTATTAAAGAGATATCATATCTTTGAAATTTAGTAATTTATGTAATCGCATTAAATTTGTATATTTTATTTTATTTGTTTAAGATATTTTATATTTATATAAATTTTGAATATTAATAATTTATATCATATAATTTTTGAAACATTCGTCTATCTATTATATTCATATTATTTTTTATATTATATCATATTTTAATTATTTTTTTATGTCAATCTTCACGGAAAGGTTAGATTTTTGTTAGATTTTGGGTGGTTAATCAAGTTTAACCAAACTTAATAAATATTTTGTTGTCACTTTTTTTTTTTAACTTTTTATAATTTTTCATACTTTACTATTAATTTAACCAAAGAGAAACGATAATGAGTAAAGTAGGTAATTTACAAGAGCTTAATATTTGTAATGTAATTTTTTTATTAATAAATCAATTTTAGGATGTGATATATTGGTAGGAAGTTAATTTTTAATTTTAATAAATTAATAATAAAGATTTAATTTATGAAATTTTCTAATAATTTTATTTTTCACTCTTTTAATTAAAAAATCATAAATAAAGCAAAAATTTTTTTGGAAGTACAATTATGTTTGAATACAAATCTAAATTCACAAGTGTTTAGGTAAGCAGACATATTTAAAGAAAAATAGAAGTGGAGAAAGCAAAATATGATCTTGTCGACTGAACTTGATCAAGATGCGTGAGTAATAAGTTTAATCCGTATTGAGTTAGATTTAAATATGATATTTAGTAATTTGAATCGGTTCAATTCAATTTGAATGATTGTCTATCCAGTAAAAAAATTTTACTCAAATTTAATAATAAAATATATAAATATTAGTATAAAATATTATTTTAATATTTTTAAAAGATAAAATGAACTTACGAATCAAGTTTATACATTTAATTCTTCTTTAATTTTATATTTTTATTTTAAAAATCAATTTAATAAATGTGAATATTTTATGGATTCGAATATCTAATAGATATCACTTTTTAAATTGAATGTAGACTCAAAATAATAATATTTGAATAATAAATGAATAATAAAAAATTTAAATTTTTAGTAAACTTAAATTTAAAAATCATAAAAATTACAAATATCTTAACCGTTGTTGTATCAACAACACAACCTCTAGTCTAGATTCAATGTAGTAAGTAAAGATATTCATAGGTTACACCAAGTATAGTACTAAAGTTTAGTTTACATTGTTGCTAGAAAAAGAAAAAAAGTGTATTTAAAAAATGTGATGAAAAAATATGGTTTAGAACTTTTAAGTGTTAGGCATCGTTGTAAAAAAATGCTTTGAGAAGTTGAAATATAAAAAATATATATTTAAAATAATAAAAGTTTAGAGATTTGAGTACCGTAAAATCATTTTCATCCAAAAGTTAGTTTCTAGAAGGTAAAAATTTTATTTTTCTATCTTTCTTGTTTGGGTTGCTAAATTATAATTTTAAACACAGAAGCTAAAATTTGTTATCTGTTTAGCATTGCATTTGTGATGAAAAGCAGCTTTTGACCTCAAAAGCTATGGCAATAGCAATGCTAAACAGGGCCTAACATCACTTATACTTGTCCAAGCTTGATGGGCTAATCTGACTTAAAGTATGAGCTCAAATTTTGCCTAAGTCACTTATATATGTAAGTGGGTTGTTTAAATTTGTTTATGACTTATATTTTTCTGGTTTTTAATTTTAATATTTAATCTTTGATAATTTATTTATTTTATTAAGTTTTATAATATAGATAAATTAAAATATTTTTAACTTTTAGCCCATAATATTATATATATTTATTCTTTGTATAGTATAAATTACATAATAATAATATAAAAATAATATATATTATAATTTTGAACAGAAGAATGGGTCAGGTTTAAGCTTTGAAGTTTAAAATTAAAGCGCGACCTATATTTTAAATGAGCGTCATTCTTTGTGTTGAAATCTATTTTTCAAACGTAATATGTTTATCTAAACTTTCTTAGATATTGGATAAACATTCGAACTTGGATTTAATAATATCAAACATGATAACACGAAGATGATACGTATAATTAAAACATGTACTGATACATATTTTAAAATTTATATAATACAAATTATTAATGTATTAAAATTTATATAAATTTGAATACCTTAAATATGATTATAATAGGACAAAAATATAAATATAATATGAATACACCAATTGTTAGTATACGAATACTTATAACCATACATTATAACTAGATCTAACAATATTATATACGATTACATAAATATAATATATGTATAATTATTAAAATATAATATTAAATAAATATATATCAAATTTTATACAATATAAATTATTAATATATCAAATTTTATATAACTTTAAATTAATATATATAAATATATAATCTTAAATTACTAAATCTCAATGTCAAACACCGTCCCTCTCTTGTTCTGACAACCTTCTTCAACACAGGAAACTAAATTGACTGCCAACAATTTTAAAAGTTTTAATTTTTAATTTAATTTAAGGAATCCAAAATTAAAATGAAAATTAAAGTGAATTGACTTTTATACCCCTCCATTCTTTTTTTTTTTTTTTCTGTCCTTTTCCTTTTGCACACAAATGAAAATCAGAGTCCATTTTGACTCTTTTGCTTTCACTGCCTAGTGTGTGCTTTATTTTGTTGGTGATGGATGAACAAATATTAGTTTCTTCTTCTTCTGCTTCAGCTGCTGCTGATGCTGTTGCTGCTCAGCCCGATCTATCATCGGCTTCAGCTGGTTCCGGTGGAGCTCGGTACAAGCTTGTGGCTCCGGCTAAGCTACCGATCTCAAGGTCGGCTTGTATAACGATCCCACATGGGCTTAGTCCTTCTTCTTTCTTGGAGTCTCCTGTTCTTCTTTCAGATGTTAAGGTTAGAGCTGTTTTTTTTTTTTAATGTTTTTTGAGGTTGGATCGGTTTTGGGTTATATTATGTTTGTTTCCTGAGAAAATTGAGGAATGTTGGCTACGTTTTAAAAACTTCACTGGTAAAATTAATTTCTTTTTTTTATAAAGAAAAAACCCAAGGTTTTTTTAATTGACTGAGGAATTCAGCAATGTGACGTGAGATTCATAGATTGGATTTTTATTTTTTTATTTTTTAAGTAACTTTTAGTGGGGAATTTTCTTTTTATTTTTTATTTTTGGCTTTCGTTGGCTAGGTTTTTGAATGATGTGATTGTATTTAATTTTCAGCGAGATGCTTAAGAGAAAAAAATGGGTTACTATTTGTTTTCTTTTATTTTTGGGTTCTTTAAAATGCTTGATTTTATATTTGAAGTGGTTCATGATGTTGGGGCTTAACAAAGAAAAAAAAAGATTCTGATGCTTTGTTATTGCAATTATTAGATAAATTATGAGATATGGCACCTTATTATTCATGGAATTATCTATTGTGGAAGATGGAATAAGGCTTTTCTATGTATATACATACACACACATATATATACATATATTAATTAATGGCACTGTTGTTTTTTGACATAATGAATCATCCTCTTTTGATTGTGCGAGTTGTGGCTTTTTTATATTTTTGGATGTTTGAACTGGTTTTTAGCGGTGAGAACGAACTCGAGAACTGTCCCTTTTGTGTAATGTAGAATATGGAATAGATGCTGGTGGTGTGGTGGTTTGTATCACTGGATTGATGCTTCTTTTTAAAAGCAGTTTTTTTTATTTAGATCACAGGATGGGTTTTTTCCCTTTTTGTTTATTGTATGGTGTAGACCTGGCAATTCATGTTTTCGTATTATGTTCGTGTATGTTGTTGTGTTATAATCGTGTTTAAGGTATTTTGCTGGGTCTAACGTGGTGCTAGGGGGCAGTGAAGTAAATGAGTGGAAAATAGAAAGTAGGTGAGTCAAGGTGAAAAGATGAACATTATTACCTGTGATTTAATGAAGGATATGACATCTCAAAGTTGAATTTGCGAAAGGGGGATGGGCAGGGAGGTTTTACGGACTTGTTTTCCACATCAAGTTTAGGGTTACCTGGAAGCTGTGTTACTTGGGTGTCGGACTGATATGTGTCGGACATGGGTATATTACTTTTTTTTTTCTTTTCAAAACTTTTTCAATGTATTTGGAGGGTCATATCCCCATACCCATGTCCCAACATGTCGGATATGGATATTTAGAAAAAAATGAAGAGTTGGAGTAACATAGACTGGAAGTATATGAATATTTATTAAAAGGATTGTGCTTTTTCTCACATTTATTTGGTTTGTTTCAGAATCTTCGTCTTTTGGCCCCCTTTTATTTTAAGTTCTCTTTGGCACTAAATAAACCTGATAGAATTGGTTTGTTTAATCATAGATCATTAGCTAAGTTTGAACATTGTACACTTATTTATGCTTATGAGAATCGTAACCGGAAGTTTATCAATTGTTGCTTGCTGGTGAACGGAGGTGAAGCGGTTTTTTTAGAACTTGACTGAGTGATTTGTTGTTTTTGCTTCTTGTTCTTCCAGGCAGAGCCTTCACCGACTACCGGTTCTCTCATTAACCCTCAGGCAGTGCATGGCTCTGTCGTTTCTAGTACATATTCGGCGACTGCTGCGTGTTCTAATGGTTTTGACAAAAGCAATCCAGGCTGCTTTGAGTTTCGACCCCATCCTAGATCAAATTTGGTAATTTCCTGACAAATTTTAATGAAAATTTTGTGATTAAAATTTAAATAATATTTTCCTTTTTTGTTTTTCCCCCCAGAGTTGATACATGAAAAACTTTAGAAAAAATTGAATATACCCATGTTGGATGCATATCCATATCCGACAATCACACCCGAGTCCGAGTAGCATAAGCCATAGGTGTATGGTTCGATGGCCATCTAGAATCCTGATTTCATATGAATTCTCTTCTGCATCAGCTTCTACGCTGCCATAGACCCTGCAAATAGGTAATTGGATGTCTTAGGTAACCAGTATAAGTATCATGCCAGATGACCTCATCAGACACACCTAAATTTAGCAGCCTGTTTTCTCTTCTCTCTTCTCTCTCTCTCTCTCTCTCTCTAAACTTTTTGAAACTGACATCCTCTATGTTACTCGGACTTGGGGGTGTCACATTTGAGTATGTATCCGACACGGATATGCTCAATTCTTTTAAAGTTTTTTTCCCCATGTATTTGGAGGATCGTATCCTCATGTCCATGTCTAAATATATGTTGGCCACGGGTAACTTTACGAAAATGAAGAGTCGGAATAACATAGGACATCCTTATCTAAGTTCATTTGTCTTGCTGGTTGAATGGTTTATATCATCCTTGTCTAAAGTGTTTTTTTTTCTAAAGTGTTTTTTTTTCCCCTTATTCAAGGGCCACGCAGATTTAAACCATCTTGGAAGTGAACAGTCTCTGCCGATCCAACGTCAACACCTGGCTATATCATTTAATTCATCAGCTTCGGTTAAGAGTGAGATGGCAGGCTCGTCAAATGAGTTGAGTCTCTCGGTACAAGTTCATATTGCTACTTCTGTGGCTAGTGTTCCTTCTGAAGTTGATGTCGACGAATTAAACCAGATAGGGAACCCAAATAACGGGACGCAGCTGGGGCAGTCTGATCACAGAGTAGGTGGCCCGTCCATGACGTCCGATGATGGATACAACTGGAGAAAGTATGGACAGAAACATGTTAAAGGAAGTGAATTTCCGCGCAGTTATTACAAATGTACGCATCCTAATTGTGAAGTGAAAAAGTTATTCGAGCGATCTCATGATGGGCAGATTACGGAGATAATCTACAAAGGTATACATGATCATCCTAAACCTCAACCTAGCCGCCGATATTCTTCTGGAAATATCATGTCTGGCCAAGAAGAAAGATCTGACAAGGTGCCGTCTTTGACTGGTAGAGATGGTAAGGAGAAAAGCTATACATTTCAGTTTTATATGCTGACTATATTTTTACTCTATATTACTTAGACTCGACTGTGAGTGTCAGATATGGTTATATGTCTGACACGGGTATGTTCAAGTTTTTTCCATGTATTTGGAGGGTCATATCTCCATACTCATGTCCGAATACTTGTCGGACTTGGGTTTGGATATGGGTACTTAAAGAAAAATGAAGAGTCGGAGGAACATGGTTTTTACTTTATGAATTAATCTATTCTTTTTTTTTTCCTATTTTAGACAAGTCATCCAGCATGTATGGTCAGATGGCTCATACTATGGAGCCAAATAGTGCTGCAGATCTGTCTCCAGTCATGGCAAATGATGATAACGTCGATGAGGTTGATGACGATGATCCATTCACAAAGCGAAGGTATTGTTATTGTTCGCTAGAGGCTTTAGCTTTTTCCTCCACGGTTTTTGTCTGCTTGCTAAGTGATATTATCGAATATGAGCAGGAAGATGGATGGTGAGATCGATATCACTCCAGTGGTAAAGCCAATCCGGGAACCACGTGTTGTCGTTCAGACTCTGAGTGAAGTTGATATCCTGGATGATGGGTATCGATGGCGTAAATATGGGCAAAAAGTAGTAAGAGGCAATCCTAATCCTAGGTACATATAATGAAAACAATGATGATATAATTATATATGTTAGAAATTGCAAATCATATTTGTTTAATAAGCTCTTATGTTTCAACATATAGTTCTTAAACACTATATTGGTTGGCAAAAAACTCCATTGGATTAGAGAGGACAACTCAATGTTTTAGGATCTTCTATTCAGTTGATGGCAAGCTATGTTGCTTTGACTTTTCATTTTTCTTGAAGTATCTATCTCTGATACCGGTGTCTGGCAAATATCCGGTCATGGGTATGAGATATGATTCTTCAAGGACCCACCAAATACTTCAGTATCATGTTTGCATGACTACTCTTAAATGGTTTTATTACATATTTTGTTTTCTGCTTATATTTTATGTAGGAGTTATTATAAGTGCACAAATGCTGGTTGCCCTGTTAGAAAACACATTGAGAGGGCCTCTCATGATCCAAAAGCTGTTATAACCACATACGAGGGCAAACACAATCACGACGTACCTACTGCAAAGACCACTAGTCACGATACAGCAGGACCCATAAGCGTAAATGGGCCACCGAGGATTAGATCGGAAGAAAACGATGCCATTAGCCTTGATCTTGGTGTTGGAATTAGTCCTGCTCCTGAAAACAGTTCCAACGACTGTCAGCAATCACATTCCGAACTGGTTCAAGGCCACCCTCAGACCGGTGGTGGTTCTAGTTTCAAACTAGCTCGACAACCAACTCTGATCCCAGCATATTACGGTGTTCTTAATGGCGGCATGAATCAGTATGGATCTCGAGATACTCCGAGTGAAGGTCGCGGAGTTGAAATTATACCCCTAAATCATTCCTACGCATATTCACAGAACATGGGAAGAATACTGACAGGTCCATAAATCTGTTGACAATGAAGGTGACAAGAAATAAAACATGGACAGCATTTCTTTTCTCCGTCTTTTTGGCTGGTAAAAGAAAAGGTTAGAAATTTCCTTCTGAAAATATGAATATATATATATATATATATATATATATATATATATATATTAGTTTACTGTCCGAGCTGATCTTGTTAACTGGATTACAAACTACTTTCTATTGCCAATCGCTGTTTGTATTAACTTTGGAGTTTGTATAAAAGTGGAATTGATGATATATGTATTATTTTCTTATGGAAAGTGTTGTAAAGCATGTTCTTGAAATGGAATTTGTAAGAAACATGTTTTCCATCTTGTCTTAATCTATATTATTTTGATTCTTCATTTTTGTTGATGTATTTGTATTTGACAAATATTCGCACTCTTTATTTTTATTAAAAAATTCGTAATTGAAAAATATTTAGACATTGGTATAGATGTGATCTTCCAAATATATGAAAAACTTAAAAAATTAGAGTATATTTATATTGAATATTGATATTCACCTTTGAATTTAAGTAATATAGGTTTTAAATCATGCAACTCATGGTTAAAGATGACAATGGGGTGAGAAGGGGTAGTTTTTTAAATCATGTAACTCGTGGTTAAAGATGACAATGGGGTGAGAAGGGGTAGTTTTTTCCTTGCCTCTAATCCAACTCGACCTATATTCAAATTTGCCTAAGCCTACCTCAAACTTGATCTTAAATTAAGGTTTTTGCTTTGACCTAAACCTTGAAATGCAAAGGCTCTCTCCAATCGTTACCAATCATAAATTTTTACTTTATGCTTAATATTATATTTATTTTTATAAGATAATGAAATACATATGATAAAGTCTTTTAAGATTTAAAGAATCTTAATTAAAAAATATAAAAGAATAGTTATAAAATTAATAGAGATATTTGAGTAAATATTTCGACTCAAACCGAAAACTTTAACAATACATTTAATTCATTAAAATAAAATAGGGTAAGAATGAAATAATTATTTGATAGTAATAGAATAAAAGAAGAATAGCTTTTAAATTGTTTGATTGATTGAAAGGAATAAAGGATTAATAATGTTACTTTGTTTGATTGATTAAAATTATTTTAAGGAATAAGTAAAGAATTAATTTAAAAAAACTATTTTACCTTTAACTTAATAGATAAAATTTATTTATAAAAGGTAAATTTATTTTTAGTAATAATAAAAGAATATTAATATAATTTAAAATAAAATTAAAAATATTATTTGGCAAAATATTCTAATATATATATTAATAAATAATATTAAATATATTCTATTTGAAATAACTATTATTAATCTATTTAAAAAATATTAAAGTTAAATTTTAAAATATAATTAAAATAATATTATCAAATTGTGTTTTAAAATGTTGTTTAATTATTTTTAACTTGACTAATATTTAAAATATTTTAATATTTTAAATTTTATTTTAAATAATATTTTATTAATTTTTTCTATTGAAAAGATTTATTTTAAATAATATTTTAGATACCTAAAAAATTTTCTCCCTCGTTTTCCCCCACCAGTTTGTCTCTCCACCTTTTGCTTCTCTCTCCCAAATTCAAAGTTCATGTTCAACGTTCTAAAAAATCCAGAAACCACCACCAGTTTTCCAGATTTCTGTAGCTCCTTCGCCACCTTTCGTCGTCTGCCGCCATCCACTGCCAGCGACCGATGTCATTTTGAAGCCAAATCTTTTCCAGAAACCGATTTCAACCTCTCTTTTCTGACTATCCAATTAGTTTCTCTTAAATCTATCTCTAACAGAATAGATGTAACCCTAAATTTCTCGAAAAAAAAACTTCAAAAAACTCTTCCTCCGCTGCTCCAAGGAGTTGATTTTTTAGTAAGTTTTTTTTTCCTTTCCTTTGATCGGCCTCTCCATAATTTAAATTTGAAGCTATGAAACCTCCTAAAAATATCCTAACTTCAAACCCTAGGAGAGAGAAATTCTCTCTCTCTCTCTCTCTCTCTTCAGTTCTGTTTCTTGGTTTTTCTCATCATCTCCACTGCTGTTCCATTGCTGTTTCTTATTTTTGGTATTTTAGGGAAAAAAAAATTCCCATTCCTTATGGAATGGAATAGGCATTCTTAGGGGATACACTGAATCGGTATTCCGTGATGTTCAGTAATAAAGTTGGAATGAGAATTCGACAGAATAAAATACTGTAGCGCCTTGAATAAAGACGAAATGACATTACCATTCTACCGAACCAAACGTCACGTAAATAAACGAAAAAATAACCCTGTCGTCTCTAGCCCGATTGAGTTAGAAACCGATGGTTTGGGTTATTTTGCCAATCTTCCTTGTGATTAATACATTTTGTATACCTGTATTTTTCTTGACCATTTCCCCTTTGATTTAATTTTTTATTTTTTAAATATATTTATGTATTCGATATTAATATTTTTTAATAAATATTTAAATATAAATATTAACATATAATTTAAATTTTTTTTTTAAATACATAAAAATTTTAAAAAATTAAATATATTTATATCATAAAACTAATATTAACATTCATTCACACTCAAATTCAACTGCATTAGAAATCACAGCTTTTGCTCTCACGATTTTATGGATTATTTTCATACATTATGTAGAGAAAAAAAAATGGATTGTTAGACAGGCTTTGGTTGAGACATGGCCATTGGCCAAATGATTGACCAAACATGTGAAGAATCCGAGGCTCAGATAAAGAGGATTTGTTGTTTAGATGCAATGATTGTTGATTGGAGGGCGAGATTCAATTGCAGAAGAAGGACAAGATAACAAACAAAGCTATTATTTTCCTTTTGTTGGGAACTGCATTAAACAGCTACATGTTTTGTTTTTGTGCAAGTGAATTGTGAACCATATGGAAATAATATTTTACAACAAAAAGGCATATTTAGTATTTGTCAGATTTTGACGTTTTCGTAGGTCGAATTTTTCCTTCATTTTTTTAAGTTTTAATTATATTTTTTATAGCTTAAATTATTATTTAAAAAATAAAATATTAAAAAATTATTTATATATTAATATTTATATATATTTATAATTAAAATTAAATAAAGTATTATTTCATTAAATAAACAATAATTTTAGCTCAACAAGCTTGATTCAGATTATAAAATGTCATATTCAGACTCAGTTTGAGCTAAACGGATTATTGAACTTTTGAATAAGTCTAGCTCTAATCAAGTCGAAAGCATGTTTTATTCTTTAAAATAATATTAAAAATTAAAAATTATTTTTATATTAATATTTATAATTAAATTTAATAAAAATAATTTATTATTATTTAAATAATAATTTAAACTTATACCTAAATTTGATCTATTCATCTGGTACATCAACGGGTTTAGTCACATTTTGGAGTCTGTTAATCTTCATGAATGTCTGGATGACATATTTCCCCTTTACAATACGATTATCTTACTTGCATGGATGAATTTATGGCTTGAAATTATTTATAGTACACTTCATTGAGTTTTGAATTGAAATATAAGTGTGAGCTTATTCAAGAATCGTGCAACCTATTTGGTAGGTTCAATCTATATTAAATTAGATTAGGATTTTAGATTTTATAATTTGAATTGGTCTTATTCAAATTTTTATTTATCTAATTAAAAATTTATTTAAACTTAATTATAAGCATAAATAATTTTTAATATAAAATGATATTTTAATATTTTTTAAATAGTAAAATAACTGTATTGGCTTGATTGAACTTGGATAAAAAATTTAAAAAATTTTAAATCATGACTCAATTCAACCCTTAAATAAGCTTATTTATTTATTTTATTTATATTCAACACATATAATAATAAGGATACAAAATTTTAATCCTTTAAATATTTAAAAAATTTTAAATATACATATTTTATATTCAGATCCAACACTCATCGGAGTCACAGTTGAAGTTAGTGACTTTGCTCATGGACAGATTTTTTATAACTGATCATATTTTTCTAATTTTTATTTTAGGTGCCCAGTAAATTTTCGAGCAAAGGTAAAAAAAACAAAAAAAAAGTTGGTTGGCCCCGTAAACCCGGCCCATATAAATAGTATCTTGAATTAGATTAAAAATAATTTAAGTTTATTTAATTTGATTCAAATTATTATTTAATAATTATTTTTTAAAAAAATTAATTATAAAAATATATATACATTAATTAAAAAAAATAATGTATTTAATAATATTTAAACAATAAAACAAATTATCAAGCCAATCAAAACTAAACTTAATTCAGACGGAGAAAAGATCTTTTGTATTGTAGCCCGGTTCGGCCACCAAAGGTGAAGAAAAAAAAAAATAGTAGGGTAGACGTTATAAATGCACTGTTGATAGAATCCAAAAATCCTTTTAATTCAGCAGTTTTGTCTTTGTTTTGGCAGAAATGTATAACTAATGCAGCCACGTTGTGACCCATATCTCCACTTGAACCTAACAAAATTTTACCATCTCAGAACAAATTTTATGAAGCTGAAAGCTATAGTTTTGTCATTAACTATGATACTAT
Organism: Adansonia grandidieri; assembly: GCA_038382065.1. Taxonomy (NCBI): domain Eukaryota; kingdom Viridiplantae; phylum Streptophyta; class Magnoliopsida; order Malvales; family Malvaceae; genus Adansonia; species Adansonia grandidieri. The sequence goes on along the minus strand of JBBYHK010000007.1, from coordinate 10,524,775 downwards.
TATGGAATTTAAAATTTTATTCAATAGATTTATTAATCATTTATAAAAGATAATAATTAATAAACCTAAAATTAAATTTTAATATCCGTAATTTAATTCAGTTAATTTATTAGCAAGTCTTAAAAGATGGGATCTAATAAGTTTGAGATAAATTTTAATATTAGTAACTTAGTTCAGTTTATCAGTTTATTAGCCAATTTTAAAACATTTCATTCAAAAAGTTTAGAATTTAGTTGGTTTATTAGCCAATCTAAAAAAATGACATTCAGTAACTTTAATATTCGAATTTTACTGTCTGAAATTTAGTTCAATTGGTTGGTTCATTAGCTGACCTTAAAAGATGCCATTCAACAAGTTTGGGATTTGCATTTTAATATCTAGACTTAGTTTAGTTGGTTCATTAGCTAGTTTTAAAAAATGATATCTTGTAAGTTTAAGATTCGAGTTTTAATATCTGAAACTTAATTTAGTTAATTTTATTAACCAACCTCAAAAGATGACATTCAATAAAACTAGAATTTAAATTTTAATATCTATAATTATTTTTTTTATTCTTAAGTTACGACTTTATTTATATAAAAATGGTAAGTTTCAAAAGTATCTCTCTCTCTCCCTTCCCTTTTTAAGTCAACAAGTTGTAAAGAATCCGAGTGAGGTATAGAGTGGAAAAGAAAGGGAGAAATGCAGGCAGTTTGGGTTTCTTTGAAAGAGAATGTCAACTGTGTAAGTAAGCTGACGGACGTGGTTGGAAAGCAAGAAAAAAACTCCGGGAAAAAAGGGTTTGACTCAAGACATGATCACATCTTGGAGAAAGATCTTGTTCATCAACTCAGAAATCCCTTTCGTGAAGCACTTTTTAGGCCAAACTATCCTAAAACTCAGTTTTATGGTAGGTCTTTCCCTTTTTTTTGTCTCACATTACCTTCTGCATCTTTATGTTTCTTTAATGGCTTCCATCTTTAGTTCAAGTCTTTAAAATGGTTTCTGCTATTTGAACAGTTCCTAGTAGAGGTTAGACTTTCATGAGAGCCTAAAAGAAAAATGGTTGGTTGTGGCTTATTACTATATTACTCTGACTCTTATTTTTTTTTAAGTATTTATTTTTAATATTTATGTCTAATACATATTTGAATATGAATGTGAAAACATAATCTTTTTAAGAACTTTCTTAATACAAAAATTTTTAAAAAAATTGAATATATTTATATTCAACACTCGAATCTAGATAATATTGCTTTTTATTGTTGCAAAAACAAATTTTAGGTTCCTATACCTTAGTTTTCGAGACAAATCAATTACATTGGGAGGTGTGGTAAACTTCCATATAAT
>JBBYHK010000007.1:10502751-10523346 GCA_038382065.1 Adansonia grandidieri | reverse complement strand
ACAAATTTTAGGTTCCTATACCTTAGTTTTCGAGACAAATCAATTACATTGGGAGGTGTGGTAAACTTCCATATAATGTTAATCTACTTTTTGGTTTTGGTATAAAAGAGATTGCAGTTTGAAGATAAAGAAAGTGATTACATATATCAAGATTTGAATTTCAGATTAATTGGATATCACTTTTTAAAGGTGGTTACATTTTTTGATGTAAAAGTTGTAATTTGAGGATAAAAGAAGTGGTTACGGATGTTGAGGTTTGAATTCTAAATTTATTGAATGCTCCTTCTTAAAGGTGGTTTTATTTTTTATTTTTTTTTATATAAAGGAAGTTACACGAGTCTCTAAATAAAGGAAGTGGTTATAAAAGTGATTCAAATTTCGAACTTATTAAATATTACTTCTTAAAAATAGTTACATATATCAATTAAAAGTTTTCTATTCGATATTAATCTACTTCAAAGTAGAAATAACTGACTGAATGAAAAAGGGAACAAAAATTTACTTCCTCAAAACTATCCTTCAGTCACCATTAATGTAAGCTATGCTCCTGAAGAATGTTGCCAAAAGAAAATTTTGTCCCATGACATGGGATTTTGTACCTTTTTGCCTGCAATCTAACCTTCCTACTTTTAACCAGAGCTCAACAATGGTGATCCATCAAGGAACATCATAGAGTTAATCTTTCAGAAAGCATCAATGGATCCTTCAAAGCCATCATGGAAGATCAAAAGGGTTCTAAGAGTGAAGAACTCGATACAAGTTGTGGAAAAATTCGAAGATTACCGATCAAAAATCATGAAAAAAGCCCACAATCAACCACAACCAAAGAGGCACCCAAGAAGCATCATTGATGGCAACGAACTATTACTATTCTATGGCACAACAATGGCCTGCTGCACCAGAAAGCTGAAGCATCAGCACCAGCAAGTGTCAGAGCTTTGCAAAGACCCGAGCTGTCGAGCGTGCCGAATTATTCATTCGAGGTTCGACATGGAATTTACGAGGAAAAATGGGGTTCGATTGAGTTCCAGTAGTGAAGAAGTGAGTGACAATATGGTTAGTTTCAAGTTGAAGAACTTGAAAAGGGCTGTGATAGTTTGCAGGGTGATTGCAGGGAGGATTGCCAATATGATCGACGTTGGATTTGAAGATTTTGATTCGATTGGACGTGAAGGGCCTCAGTCTAACTTGGAGTATTTGATTGTACAAAATCCTTGTGCTATTCTTCCATGTTTCGTCATAGTTTTCAACTAAAAATGTGAACATTTTTAGCCTCTTAAATTTACTTTGAAGTATTTATAATTGACTTCGTATACGATATATATTCAAATATAAATATAAAATTATGATTAAAAAAATTTATGAATCTGATTAAATTATATCGTAAATTTGATCTGACGTAACTTATGTAAATTTAAAAAAAAATTGAATCTAAAAATTTAAAATTTAAAATTTATTGACTTAAAATGACTTGATTCAAAATGAATTCGACTCGCTTAACGGGGAGAGGCAGGAAGTCTATCCTTGAAAGTCACCGACAATTGTGATTTTCTTACCGCCTTCAGCTGCTTAACACGACACCATCTAGCGGCGTTTTGTATGACCAACCGTTGAACGACTAAACCCAGATAAAAAAAAAAAATCTCCTCTGACGAAAAACCCCAGTAAAACCTCACCATTCATTCACAGCCATAACTACAAGATAAAGCTTTTTTTTTTTTTTTTTTCAGGATATACTCTCTTCACTTTTCTAGGGTTTTTCAGTATATTCTTCTTCACTTTCTCTTTCTTTTTTAACCCCAAAGATGTCATCTTTATCTGTTAACAATTTCAATCGTTTCAGTTCAATTCTCTTCTTCCCCTCTTCTCCTTCTTCTTTGGATTTGAGTTTTGCTTCGAGCAATGGAGTCAGGTTCAAGAAAGGGAAGTTCTTGGTGTTTTTATCAACTCACTCTAACCCCAAAATTCTCAAGTCTAATAAGAAGTCCAGGTTTGGTCAAAGGATTACTCCTTACGATACTGATGAAGAAGAGGAGGATGAAGATGAAGATGAAGAATTTTATGACGATGATGATGGCTTGGCTGGAGATGATTGGTTGATGAATGTAAGTTTACTTTACAATTACTTTTCCTTAATTAAAAAGCAACAAATTTTTAATTTTTTTAAGTTTAATTGCTGAAAAAAAGTACATATTTTGGTAAAAATTATGTTAAGACGTGAGTGTTAGATATGAATATACTTCTAACGTAAATATATTTAATTTTTTTAAGGTTTTTTTTTTTATATCCATATTCAAAAGTATATCTAGACATAAAATGAAAAGTAGAAGAAACATAGATTAGAAAGATATGTAATTGGCTACTCAAAATGCAGTATTTGAAATCAAAACATGTGATTTGTTACATGGTTTAAGTTTTTTAGGATTGAGGTTAAGATAATGTTCACTAGCAAGCATTTTGTGCATTGGATTTCAGTATCTTTTTGTTATTTGTTTTATGTTTAGTAGCTGAATAAGTTGCATATTTGGTAGAAACTAGATTAGAAAGATATGTTATTTGTTGTTCAAGATGCAATCTTTGTAGTAAGAAAAACATATATGGTATGAGGTTTGTAGGATTGTAGAAAACTATGCTACTTGGTCTTGGGCATGAGTATTTCAGATATGGATATGTGTTCAATAGGGATATATTCAATTTTTTTAAAGTTTTTTCATGTATTGGAGGGTCATATCCCAATACCTTTGTTCGGATATATTTCTGAAACGAGTTCGGACATGGGTACTTGAAGAATGAAGAATTGATGATAGGTAGAAAATGATCCATCAATATCTTTTTACTGCATTTGCATTGATGATAAGATACTTGTTGACTAGCAAGCATTTTGTGCTTTGATTTTAAATAGTTGAAAGATTGAGCCTATGCTTTAGTGGGACATTGAACAGCTTCTAGTCTTAAATGAGGATGTTTTATTTCAGGATGAATTTGCTGAAACTCCTGAATATAGCGTTAACGGGAAGAAATTTAAATCGCGCAATGGAAGTGGTAAAGAAGGTATGTGTGTGAGCTTGTCACAAGATTTGACATGGCTTTTCCAGGTGTTTAACAAAGAGGATTCACTTGTTTGTGCAGGGAACCGAAGAGCGTTAAAATCAAGACAAGATCTTATCATTTCTGAAGACCGAATGGATGTTGGAAATGGTAATGATGTTCTAAAGAAGAGTAGCGTAGGAAATTTTTATCATACTTCTAACAAAACAAAGGAAGTTGGTTCTGTTGGTGTAGGTGGAGGAAGAAAGGTGAGATAAGCTGTTGAATTTTGCTATTATTTGTACCATGGTGTAAAGGAGCTTTATTTGTTTGCTTCTATTGCAGCTAGTGTCAAGGACCTCTAAAGAAAACAGATATCAATGGTTGTCGGATGAAATTGATTTGGATGAGAAATGGTTCCCTCTTCTTGATTACCTGAGTAGTTTCGGGCTTAAAGATACACACTTTATCCAAATGTACGAGAGACACATGCCGTCTCTTCAAATCAATGTGTGTTCAGCTCGGGAAAGGTTGGAATACTTGTTGAGCGTCGGGGTGAAGCAGAGAGATGTTAGAAGAATACTTTTGAGACAACCACAGATTCTAGAATACACAGTGGAGAACAACTTGAAGTCCCATGTGGCTTTTCTAACGGGTCTGGGGATTCCGAATTCCAGAATAGGGCAGATAATTGCTTCTGCACCTTCTCTGTTTTCATACAGCGTTGAAAATTCATTAAAACCGACGGTGAGATACTTGATCGAGGAGGTTGGTATTAAAGAACATGATTTAGGTAAAGTTGTGCAGCTGAGCCCTCAGATTCTAGTTCAACGGATCGACATATCTTGGAATACTCGCTATATGTTTCTCTCAAAGGAGTTAGGAGCACCCAGAGATAGTATCGTGAAGATGGTAAAGAAACATCCGCAGCTTCTTCATTACAGCATTGATGACGGATTACTACCCAGGATAAATTTCCTAAGGAGCATCGGGATGCATAATTCTGATATCTTGAAAGTCTTGACGAGTCTTACACAGGTTAGTTCACTTCCTTGTAAGTGCTAGAAAACACATAAAAATTCTTTCCTCTCTTATGTTTTGATTTTGTTTCTAGGTGTTATCGCTGTCTCTGGAGGACAATCTAAAGCCGAAGTACATGTATTTGATCAATGAACTGAATAATGAGGTGCACTCTTTGACGAAATATCCTATGTATTTAAGCTTGTCGTTGGATCAAAGAATCAGACCTCGCCACTGTTTCTTGGTTTCCCTAAAGAAAGCTCCAAAGGGGCCATTTCCACTTGGTTCATTGGTTCCGACTGATGAATGCTTTTGCCGGCAATGGGCTGGAACTAGTTTAGATAAATATTTGGCATTTCGTCAACAGTTGCTACTCAAGGAGTTCGCAAAGAAATACAAGAAGTAGTGATAAACTTCGAAAACTTCCTTCACTAATACTAGAATTCCTTTAGCAGATTGATATCTCGTCCACTGCAAGCCGTCTAATATCAGAGTTCTCTGACACTACTCAAAGGTTTCAGAATGATACTGTGACCACAGTGATACAGGAAATCTGAAAGTAAGGTTTTGATCCGAAATTCAGATTATAACTTCTACAAGTCTATGATTTGCTGCTATGTTACTGCAGTAATTTTAAACCGAGTCGTTAGCTGCTTGTGCATTTAATGGATTTTTACGGAGTTTACGCTGCGAAATGTCTGCAACAGTTTCTTCTAGTCCAAGGCATGCAGATGAGAAGTATTTACTAACTACTGATGACAAGAAAGTGAGAATGACCTCAAAAACAACCTTTAAATTGAAGGTCGGTTGCTGCTTATAAACCAACATTATTGATTTTGTCAACTAGAACAGATTATTCACTTTTTACATAGCATGAGTAGTTTACCCTTAATAGGACTATCAACGATCTACTATGTTACTCGGACTCAGGTATGAGTGTCGGATACAGGTATATATTTGACATGGGTATGTTCAATTTTTTCTAAGTTTTTCTATATATTTGGAGGGTCAAGAGAAATAAAGAATCGGAGCAACATATATGATCGGTATACCATTCAGAAATTCCTCATGCAGTAAAACTAGTGTGTTTTTTTCTTTTTTCCTTAAAGTTGCCTGTCATACTATCCACTGTACACTTTCAGCTATAAATTTATGCTTTCTCATGGATATATCGCTTCTCTTTATATGTCAATCTCGATGCAGGCTGATATACTGACTGTAATCAAGAGGAGAATTCCAGGAACAAGTTGCAGTTATCCAATTGGTAGTTTAAGGGATTCTCCTTTTTGACGTTACATTTTATGAACCATACACTCGCCATGTCCGGTCAAACCCTTCAGCTCATTTTATCACAATCATCTATCCTCGTGGATTCTGCTTTGATCAATAAGTGAATAGGATAATTGTATCAGCATCGTACTGCAAAACATTATATATATATATATATATATATATATATCGATCATTTTCTTGTTTACTAAATCTGCTGAGATATCATTTCTTTTCTTACTTCCTTGCAACATGTATCTTTGGACTGGTCTCCTTCATGTATAAAACAGATATTATATTTCAACTAGCTTGAATATCGTATTATGCCCGTGTTTTGACCTAATGTCGGTTTAATGGGTTTGGTCCATGAAGTGGTTCAGTGGCTCCAAGTACGCTGCAAGTTCATGCAACTGTATTTTTGACCCTTCAGTTTCTTTCCTTCATGGTTTTTTTTTTTTTTTTTGGCAGACACTAACCGAGAAAGGATTAATTTGTTTCTCAAGAATTGTGGTGGAAAATCTTCATTAGCAATTGGGGGGGAATGGACTCAAGATCACCCAGGGAGGGTATTTTAGCCCTTATTCGATGAACGATTACGGTTCAGTGGGGATTCATTCTCATCGCACCGGGGCTGAAACACGACTCCAGTACAGTTGGATCGACCCTGAACATGGCTCTGATACGGTGAGAATGTTTCTCCAGTACTGCACATTAATACTATATGGTCCATAATATATTTAGAACGTGATGTGGATATATAAGATAATATCATGTCAACCACGTCGAGACATTCGGTATTGGATTAATGGTTGCTGGGGATCAGCGGCAGCATGTAGAGCTCATCTCATATAGATCAGTTGGTGACATGTAAGGGTTGGCTTATCTTCATTATTTTTCAGTCCATTTTTTGTCTGGTACTATTTTAATTACTATTTATAAGTACGATTTTCATTTCACATACATGAATGTTAATAATGAACATATTGAAAAAATAATGATGAAAATGTAACGAATAGGATCTCAACTTAGCCTGGATGGGAAAGGTTGACTATTATCATCCATTTCTTGACCTAATTAATAGTTGAAAGGAAAAAAGATTAAGACAGTTAAGGAATTGGCTTCTTGGTTAATCATCAACAATAAGTCTACAATGATTGATAGTATATTATAACAAAATAAATGAATTTAGCAGCTTGTAACCCTTTTTGCTAGGGAACCCAAAGATATGGACCAAGATTGAATTCTAAAGCTGAAAAATTTTGAGGAAATGATCATTAAATAAAAAACTGGATCAGACCAGTTCAATAAGAAATTAGTAGTTTATTTGGTCTTGTGATTATATAAAAATTGATAACCGAATCAATAAAAATTCAAATTTGATCGGTTTTGTATTCTTTTCAAAATTTTATTTGTAAGTTAGCGAGATTTTAACTTATAATGTTTTAGATTTATAAGTTAAATGTATTTTTTGTTAATTATTAACTATATTTAATATTTATTTTATATAAAATTATTGTTTAAAAATTAAATATATATATATATATATATGAATTCAATACGTCCAACCAGTTCAATCTCTAGTCCTTTTTTTTAATATTGGTACTGAAAATTCCAAAATTGCAATAAATTATTTATTTATAGAGTTCATTTTTTATATAATATTGCAGTTTTTTAATTCAAAATTATAAAAATATCACATATCTCATTTATTTTTAAATTCATTTGAACATATAATAAAATATATATTATTTTATTAATATTATTTATGAAATTTAAAAACTCCTATAGCAAATGAGATAACTACGACGTAGACCAATTCCAAAAGCGGTGAGATATTCTTCCATATTTTGGGAAAAATAATTGGCAGCTTTATGCTAGTAAGTAAATAGCAATTTTCCACTTTGAGATTATCTGTAGCCTGCTTCAATTGGCATAATGTTGCCACCTATGTTTTAATCACATCTCCCAAGTTCGATTTTTTTATATGGATATAGATAATTTTTTTTTAATATATGTTATTTTTAATTTAATTTTAAAAATGTGTAAATAGTTATTAAATAAAAGTAAAAACAAAAAAAAATAATTTTAAAGAAAGAAATGATATTTATTGATATTATTAATCAAGAGATTAAAATTATCTATCTACCCCTCTTTGATCTGCTAATCGACTATCCTATATATATATTTATATAAATTATGTATAAATATATAAATTATCTATCGTGTCAGAAGGAATTTGATTTTTTATGTATAAATATATCATTAATATCATATTAAAAATTAAAAAACTATAATATTTATTCAAGTATAAATATAAAATTGGATCATTTATCTTATTATTATAAAAAAATATGTTGGGAACTCGTCTTCCGACATGACTCATAATATTTGACTAATGACTACCGATTTTTTGAAACCCGAGAGATGTGATAGATGCATGAGAAATCATATTTCTTCTTATACGATAAATAATTTATATATTCATACATAATTTATGTAAAAAATATATATATGAGGAGAATCGATTAGCAGACCAAGGAGGTAGATAGATAATTTTAATCTCTTTATTAATAATTTTAATAAATATCATTTCTTTCTTTGAAATTATTTTTCTACTTTCACTTTTATTTAATAACTATTTGTTAAGTTTTTTTTAAAAAATTTTTTTGTTATCGTGGATGGAAACTCGCCCTCAGATTTGGCGAGCTCCTACCCATTTGAGAATTCGCCATCTCTTATAGCGAGTTCTCAACAGTAATTTTCTTTTTCGTCAAGAACTTGCCATATAGTACGGTGAGTTTTTAATTAACTAACTCGCCCTCTCCTACGGCGAGTTCTCAGTAAATGTAAAAAACAATCTATTTCGAGAATTAATTTAAAAATTGCCATAAATGAAGAAATAAAATAAAAATTTACCATATTTGTATAAAATAACCTCCAAGTTCCCCTCCCCCTCCCTTTTTTTTATTCTCGAATAAACAATTTGAATCTATTTATCCTTTTTTTTAGTCATGATTTTGTAAAGGTTAAAATTCAAATATTATGTAAATATGTTTATAAATTGAATACAAATATCCAACAAGCATTAGCTCTCCCTGAAAAGGAGGTGATCCAATCGCACCTTCCAGTACGGCTACCTTGTTACGACTTTACTCTAGCACTAGCTCTGCCTTCGGCATCTCCCTCCTTGTGGCTAAGGTAACGACTTCGAGCATGGCCGGCTCCCATAGTGTGACAGGCAGTGTGTACAAGGCTCGGGTTCGAATTCACCACTGTATGGCTGATCGACGATTACTAGCGATCCCAACTTTATGCAAGCAAGTTACAGCCTGCAATCCAAACTGAGGACGAGTTTTTGGAGTTAGCTCACCCTCGCTGGATCACGACCCTTTATCTTGTCCATTGTAGTTCAGTTAGCTTGAAAGTTCATTTTACTACTCAAAATAATAGTAAAATAATAGTTTTTGTTACATTTATAATTAAGGTTAAATAAAAATAATTTTTATTATTTATATAGTAGTTAGAGCTAAGCTAGGTGAATCCAAATGAAAAAAATATATACCCATATACTACTCAATACAGTAAGTCCAATTGGGTTGAGCAAACTACTCGAAATATGAACAAGTCTAACATTAAAATTCAAATTTTAAATATATTAAATACTATCTTTTACAAATATTTTCATGAAGTAACTGAACTAAATCTAAGATTTTTACTGCATTAGATTTTTATGTGTACTGTTTGATAGACCTAACAATTTATGTATTCATATTATGTTTGTATATTTTATCATGTCATAATTATATTTAAAATATTTTATATTTATATATTTTTAATATATTAATAATTTATATTATATATATTTTAAAATATATATTTATATCGTATATTTAATATATATTATATTTATATAATTATATCTAAAATTATTATATCTATCATTAGGCAACAGAATGAACATTTTGATATTTGGAGGGGGGTATGAGACAAGAGAAAGATGAAAAAAGTTGCACCACCCAAAATCTCCTTTTTCATGATTTTGCTTTGGCTAAAAAAGCTGAAAGGTAGTTTGCCAAATTTCATGAGATTATATAGGGATAAGAAGGGCAGAGGTAGGGCTGCCTTTTGAGCTTTGTGCCCACACTTCCAACAATTTAAGTGCAAGGACAAAGAGTGTTCCAACAAGAAAAGAAGCCACATAAAAGAATCCAATTAACTATTGCTTTCTCCTTCCATGCCATTTCTATCCAACAACTTCATGACAAAACACAACGTGGAAAGCCAGAAAGCGAGAGAGGCTATTCTTTTCTTCATGAAAGGGTTCTTGAAACTTATGGTTTATACAATTATTTTTTAAAAAATAATAATTAATAAATTTTAAAATTTTTATTTTAATATCTATAATATTTTTTAAAACTGAGGAAAAGAAAAAACTAGAAAATTGAAAAGCACTTTGAATAGTAGTGCTCAATTTGATTTCAGTTTAATTTTGATTGATTTCAGTTCGATTTCGAGTTAAGTAATAATTAAATATATTCAATTTAGTTTTTAGTTTATATTTAACAAGCATAATTATTTAAACTACATTTGATTTTTTAATTAATTTTTATTTTTATTTTTATAATATAAAAGAAATATTTCATCACTAAATTAAAGAAAAAAAGTTACAAGTACTATAGAATTTTAAAAAAATTAAAACTGATGAACCGAACCAATCCAAATTGGTATCCAAATTGGTAGAATTCGATTCGGATTGGTTTAGTTATATACAATATTCAGTTCGATTCAATTTTATAAAAACCAAAATATTATGCATTAATCATAATTTTTTTTCAAAACAAAACAAAACCGTTATCACTCTTATTAACGAGTTCTATAGAAAACTCGAAACTTAACTCAATTAGTTCATGCAGACACCCTTTAAGAGGTGGTATGCAACAATCGATCAAAGTATTTAGAAGGTTCCAGTACTATACCATCAACGCAAGTAATCATTGTACTAAAAAGTTGAGTAATTTAACTTTTATACTTTTAAAATTGAAGAAACAAAAAAAAAGTAAAATCAGTTGTTATGAAAAAAAAAAAGGAAGTTGATGTGATATTTAAATTTTGTTAAAATGATAACATGTACAATTAACACTAGCATAATATTTAATATGATTAAATCATACATGTCATAATTTTGACAGAAGTTAAATGCTATGATAACTTTCTTTTGACAGAAGTTAAATGCTATGATAACTTTCTTCACGAGAAATAATATTTTAATTATTGATTTTATTTTTTTATTTCAATTTAAAAATATAAAGATTAAATTACTCAACTTTTTAGTACAATAACTAATTTACACTAAATGTATGGTACGGAGACCTTACAAATATTTTGATCTTAAAATTCAAATGCTAATATCCATAATTTTTTTTTCATGTTTCCAGAACAAGACCTTCTTCAGAAAAAAAATTTTTCATATTTTTATAAAAATAATCACAATATAAAATAAAAAAAAAGTTAGATATTAAGATTCGGATCACCGCATTGATTTCCAGTTTCTTTTAGCTCTTTCTAAAAAAGTGAAAACAGAATGTTAGAGAAAAGAATAATATAAAAGAAGATCCCCCCACCAAAACAGGGGCACCACCATCTTCTCCAAAGGCCAATGCCACTTTGGCAACAAGCTGACAGAGGCATCAAACCAGCCTTTTTATTCTGCAAAAATAAACACTTCCAAATGCTACATTCCAATCTCACCCTTTGGATTTTTTTCCCCACCCTTTTCTTGCTACCATGTATTTTTACCTCCAACACCATTGCCACATAACTCTGCCTGCTTGGACTTTGCATCTCCTCGGCCGATTCTACCCTTTTTTTTCCTTCTCTTCTACATCATTGAGAAATCGGTTAAAGGGCTTTGCATCGAATAGATTAACGATGTCGAAGCTTTACTAATCCCCTATATATATATGAATATCAGATCACCTTATGAGAGAGTGTTCTTCCCAGTAGTACCTTTGAGGCTTTGACAGGCTTCCTGCCGGTTTATTTTTCTGATGGGACGGGAGGGTGATCCGGCTGTTCATTCTTCTTCAATTGCGCTGTTGCAAGAGAGGTTCAGACGCTTGCAGAGGGCGAAGGAAATGAGGAAAGAGAGAGAGGTCTTGCGTCTGTTTTCCGAAGCGGAGCGTATCAATCCGCCCACTCCCCACGAGGCGTCGTCATCCCAATCATTTTTCCATTCTGAATTGATCCTTCAGCCTAGACCGCCTCCCCAAGGATCTCTTTACGGTGAATCTAGCATGATGCAGACCATGCATACTCGACGTCAGGTTATCGAGACTCCAAGATTGTCGAATTTGCAGCCGAGTGATACCTTTAATGAATCGGATGTCGACACTTCACTTCATCTGTGAAAAATTGTACAATGTTAGTCTATCTAATATTTTAGTTTCTTCGGTTTTTCAAGTCTTTACCTCTTCATATGGTAATGAGAGATATAACTACTGTCCATTAGGACTCTCTTTATCGTCTTTATGATCAGCAATTACGTAGTGATCCGAGAGGTGATCTCCTCTTGCCTCTTTTCGAATGTATCGACGTCATGGTTACCATTTTTCGAGTCTTTCATCACTGGTTCTATTTCCTCTTCATGATTTTCAGAATCATCAGAGTGACATCTAATAGAGATTCCCCATTGTTTATCCAGTCAACATCGAACGGCACTAACTTTTCCTGCATTTCCTGCTAATATCTGCACCAAATACCAAGTTGCCCACATTAAAATGTTAGTGATACGCTGATCGACTTTTGGCCTCGTTTGACCTACTAGTTGCAACGACTGTTTATTTTTTTTAAAGTATCCATGTCGAAACATTTTTTACATGAATACGAGATATGAACTTCTGAATACATTAAAAAAAATTAAAAAAATTGATAATACCTTATGTTACTTAGACTTAAGTGTGAATGTCAGATATGAGTATGATCAATTTTTAAAAAGTTTTTAATGTATTTGGATGGTTCTTGGAGGATCATATCTCTATACCAATGTTCGAAAATTTATCGGATATGAGTGTTGACACGAGTACTTCAAGAAAAACGAAGAGTAAGAGCGACATAAACCATACCCAGATCGGATACATACCCGTATCTAACACTCACATTCAACTCTGAGTAACATAGCTAGCTTATATATGTTCGTCGGATTCAATGAAATATTTGCAGGGAGATCTACTAAATTTCAGAATCAATAGAAAACTCAGACAGAAAAGCCGTCTTTATGTAACAAACGTGAAGTTAGCCTTCGGAAAAGAAAATAAGAATACAGGGAACTCTTGCATTAGTAAAACCAGCCGTCGATTGGCTGCGATGTGCAGCAGCGGTAATTTGAAAAGGGTACACGAAGAAGAGATGCCATGGTGAGTGCTCGTTGGTGTTTCCTTCGTAATAGTTTTACTGAATTTTATCAGTGCTTACTCCTAACAGTGCTTCAACTCTTCATTTTTTTTTTTAAATATCCGTGTCCAATGGATATTCAAATATAAGTATAAAAATATGATATTTCAGAGACCCTCCAAATATGTGAAAATCTTGAAAAAATTTAAATATGTCTATATTAGATACATACCTGCATTCAACACTCATACTCAAGTCTAAATTGTATAGCTTACTTCTCTATGTAACATATGTTATGACCATTTTCTTGAAGATTTTGCATTATTGTTCACTTCTACTGTGATTTGTTCTGACTCTTTTTTTGAAGTATTCGTATTTGATATATATCGAGATATGATGTAAAAATATGATCTTTTAAAGATCCTTTCAATGCATGAAAATCTTAAAAAAAAAAAATTAAATATACTAATATTGGACTCATAATATCTACATTAGAGTTATTTGGGATCACTCTACTTTCTCGCCATTAAGGTAGAAAGACATTGACTTTTGTGGACAATATCATAGCGACTAAAGTTCATTATAATTCCGATGACTAAATTTTGACATTTCAATTGTTGGTTACTTTGTTCAGGGATTTGAATTCATCCTTTTTCTTCAAGCATTCGTGTCCAATATATATGCGAACATGGGGTACAAGGATATGTTCTTTAAGGACCTTCTGAATATATGAAAATCTTCAAAAAAAAAATAAATATATTTGTATCGAACACATACCCATATCCAATGCTTATACTCGAGTCCGAGTAAGGTAGGTTTTAAGATCTAACTGCATTCATTCTATATGCATGCAACTACACTCCTTTTAAGTAACTGGCAAAAAATCGCCACTTCATAGAATGTTAACGGCTTAAAGCTAAACATACTCATAAAATTGAAGGTCGCAAAAAGAAAAAATATATTAATACTGTTTATTGAAGCAAGAATATAGCCAAGCTTTCTTGTAAAATTAACACTTAATTTTTATCATCATCTAATTAAGTCCGAATTTCTCCGAACTTCAATTCGATCTCACAGTGTACTCTGCTACAAGCTGTGCAAATGATGAAGACTTGTTTTCCAGTAATCTAGCCGGAGAATCAAATTCTTCGATAAGTCCTGCAACAGTTAAAAAAAAGTTTTGAATGAAATGAAATTCAAAGAATCTGACGCCCAAACCATGATTTATATGACCGTACTAACCGTGACTTAGAAGCAGAACCATATCGCTATCAAGAACGGAAGTTATCCTGTGGGCAATTGTTATGACTGTACAGTCGGAGAAATGCTCTTTTAGCGTTGTCTGAATCAGATTATCAGTAGCTGTGTCAACCGAAGCGGTAGCTTCATCAAGCACTAAGATCTTACTTTTCTTGAGCAGCACACGTCCGAGACAGACCAGTTGCCTTTGACCCATACTCCAATTCTCTCCATTTTCGCTAACTGCGGAAGCAATGTCAATTGAATTTCGTAAGATTTTAAACAATCAATATGACATTCCAAAATGCAAAAACTGATTTGAATGGTATACTAATAGAAGATCGGACCTGAAGACTGTAGCCTGCCTGCCTTCTTTCTAACTTCATCCCCGAGTTGACACTTATCCAACGCCTTCAAAAAATTAAAACGCTCATTGATGGAAGTCGGACTTCAGATAGGAATCATAAAAAGACTGCATTTTACCCAAGTCAAAATGAAGTGAACCCACCTCCCAAATCTGTTCGTCCGTGTACTCTTCAAGAGGGTCCAAATTGCTTCGGATAGTCCCTTCAAACATGGTGGGATCCTGAGGAATAATGCTGAGTCTCAACCGTAAATCATGAAGTCCAATTGACGAGATATTGACACCATCAATTATAATCTGGCCTGCTGCAGGTTCAACAATCCGGAAAAGTGTTTGTATGAGAGTTGATTTCCCACTGCCTGTTCTTCCTACAATGCCAGTTTTGAACCCTCCAGGAAACGTGCACGTCAAACCTCGCAAGACAAGTGGCATGTGTGGGGCGTAGCGCACCTACATCGATGATTCACCATTAATTTCGAAAATTTATACATTAAAATGAGAGTTGTACACACTGAATTAACTCCAATACCTGAAGATCATGAACACAAACTTCTCCATGAGATGGCCAAGAACGGTCTGGGCTATTACTTTCTATCACAAGGGGAGGCTCACTAGGGATACTACAGTACTGAAGTATTCTCTCAACAGATATAATTTTATTCTCCATATTGCAAATATTCCATACTACCCAAGCTTGCAACATATTTAGATTGAGTCCGTACGTCACAGCTAACCCCGCAATGGCTAAACAAAAGAAAAAACATACAGTCACTCTCCTCGATGACATAAAATTAAGATGCCCAATCCACTATCACTTACCTGGATTGATAACTCCCTCGGGTATAGAGATCAAAAAGAACAGAGAGAAGGCAAAAGTAATAGAAGACAACATGTCCAGCCGGAAGCATAGCCATTCCATAGCACCGGCAACGTGAAATTTTGGACGGGAATACGCGTCCATTAGTATCATGTTCTTCTCCTGGAATCTTGATTCTTGATCGAAGCTCCGAATAGTTGTTGCCCCTAAAATTGTTTCGGAAAAATTCTGTATTACTGGTGCTTTGCATACTCCAACCAACCGTGCAAGCTCTCGTGCGGAAGATATGTAATATTGCTGCAAGATTACAAGTTTATGAGAATTCCTATTTCCAAGTATCAAGCAAGGTTCAATGTTTTTCAAACCAGGAAGCTTTGAGAATTACGATATAGTGGTACTAGGTCATGCAATCTAAATCCACAATTTGGCAGACAAAATAGTGGATGAGGTGACAAGAGTTACCTGATACCAAATGCAGGTAGCAATTACGGGGATAAAAACGATAAAGATCTGCCAAGCAACCTGAGACATGACCACAATGATTCCAAGAAGTTGGATAACCGAAAAGGCGAATGCCCCGACTTGATTCGAAATGCTCAAATCCACCGCACTTTGATCCGTAGAGGCCTATAAGAGGCAGGAAAAGAAAATTTTAGAATCCTTCAGAACATAAATGAAAAATTTTAAATGCCAACGGGAATATACCAGATACTTACTCTGTTTAGGATCCTTCCGCTTGGTGTGGAATCGAAGAACAACATAGGGGCATGGAAAATGCATAAATGCATCTTTTTGAAGAGAAGAGTAGCTGTTTTGTATCCAACCGTATTAAGAGACATGTTCCTGGCAAAGACGGCAATGGTGCTTGCAAAGGCCAAAGCTAAATACACAAGTATTAGTGTAAGGTTCCGAACCCGAGGTTTGACATCCGCGGACACAGGAGATGCCCAAGCCATCCAATAATTGCTACCGATTTGAAAAACCTGAAAGAGAATCTGTGCCAGCAATATTAAAGGTATAAGAGCTCCACCATAAACTGTTGTGATATACTTCCAGTAGACTGAAAACCCGACTTTTCCTTTTTCTCGCTCTTCTTCTTGAACAAGCTGTCCTTTTGGCCCGACATCATCAACTTTACCGCTCTCATTACCTTGGTTTCCTTCTTTCTGCATTTTCCCGTTAACACCTTCCATAGCTGCATCTGCTTCATTTATACTTTTTTCGGAAGGAGATCCGGCCTCAACGGTATCAAGGGCTGACAAAGCTTTCTTATGTGCACCGACAAGTTCCATAAAATCAGTCCCCGAATCAAGAATGTCATTATACTTTCCAGCTTGCGTAATCCTCCCATTTTTCATTACCTAATAAAAAAGCATGAGTTCAACCGAGTAACTACATTATTTCATGAATCCAAAACATAGGATGAAAAACAACCGAAATTCTAGAATAGCTTACCAGGATTAAATCAGCAGCTGGTAAAAACTCTACTTGGTGAGTGACATAAATCACTGTTTTTGAACTCAACATGCCTAGTAAAACTTCCTGTGAGAGATCGAAACAAAAGACCAAAGATCAAAAATAATAAACAGCCCAAAATGCAAATATTTCGATTGATTAACCTCAAATACAGCATGAACATATGATTTTACCTTAAATAAATGAGATCCCGTGTGAGCATCCACAGCACTGAAAGGATCATCAAACAGATAGATATCGGCATCTTGGTATAGAGCGCGTGCAATCTGTATTCTTTGCTTCTGTCCGCCGCTCAAATTGATTCCCCTCTCACCGATAACAGTTTGATCACCGTATGAGAGGATTTCGAGATCCTTCTCAAGGGAACAAGCTTCAAGCACTCGGTCATACCTCTCCCGGTCCATCTCCTTACCAAACAATATGTTTTCTTCGATCTTTCCACTTTGTATCCAAGGCGACTGAGCAACGTAGGCTTTTGTACCGCACAACTTAAGAGTTCCGGATATCTTGGTTAGTTCCCCCAAAATACAGGAAAGTAAACTCGACTTGCCAGAGCCAACTGTACCACAAACAGCAACCCTTGTGCCATGGAAAACTTTCAAATTTATGTCTTTTAGTGTTGCAGTGGAAGAAGACAAGTCCCAAGAGAAATTCCCATCAACAATCTCAATTGCTGTATCAGAACTACCGCTTGGAAGCTTCTCTATAACATCAGGCTGCAAGTCTTCGAGGCGAAGGAACGAAGCAAGTCTATCAAGGGACACCTTTGTTTGAACTATCATTGAAATTGTGTCGGGAAGACTGTAAATCTGCTCTTGAAGAATCCTGAATGTTGCAAGTGCGGATAGTATCTTCCCTGACTCGAGTGGGATGCCTAAAAATATGCAAGCACCAAAAGTGGCTAAAGAAACGAACGAGGGTGCAACCCAGAAAACAAAGCTATTCATAGCATTAGTATAAACAAATCTTTTCAACCATCCTTCCTCAACATCCCTTAGCCCAATAATCTTTGACAGAAACTTCATTTCCCACCCCTGAAGTTTGAGAATTCTCATATTCCTCAAAATTTCAGAAGTGGCCTTCATCCTTTTATCTTTCGATTCCATCAACTTGTCTTGACACTTCTCTAGCATCTTCCCCAAAGGAATATTTGCCGACAGAACGAGTACAGTCGAAACAAAAGCTGCAACGGTTGCTATCCCAAGGTTTTTATACAAGATCAACAAGGCCAAAGCAACTTGCAAAGTGATCATCCATGGTTCGTGAATGTACCAACAAAACTCACCCACCCTCCCTGCATCAACGGTCATAAAATTGATTATCTCCCCGCTGGTGTGGCTTTGCTTCGACTGCCACGAAAGAGTTAAACCCTTATTATAAACCGTTGCAATCAGCACTGCTCTCAACCGAATTCCAACTTGCTGCAACGTAAAAAACCAGCGCCTCTGAGCTATACACTCTACAAGCTTTGCAACAAAGAAAGCCGTAACCAGAAGGTACCCTTCGTTTTTAAACTCCCGTCGCCCATTCAAGTACTGAACAAAAGTATCGATGAGATACGGGCCAACATATGAAGCCAGAGTGTACATAAACGCGAACAAAGCTGTCCAAAGAATATCTTTCCAAGCTGAGAAGAACAATGCCTTTGCCAGCTTAAGTGAGGTAATTCCAGTCCCCTCACTGTCAGCTGACTCAAGCCTGTTTCTAAAACTTGGAAAAGCCCCAAAGGCACTATCGCCGGCATCAAGCTGAGGAACATCCTCAAGGTCTAAAGTTTTCTTATTGCCAGCAGCAATAAGAGGCCCCATCCATGAAAATGTAAGGATGCTGAAAATCCCAGCATTCGAATACGGAGTTACCATATTCGAATCTACACCATTACTAACACTAGAATCTCCATTCAAAAGGGGCTCTTCAAGGAGGGCATTTTCAACATCATTTCTTGCAAAAAACCCCACAATACATAGGAACAAACCAGTAATAACAGAAAAAACATCGAATGCTAAATACCGGCTCGGGAAAGAAACATGTTTTTTAAGGAGAACAATGTCTATGACAAGACAATAACATGAAATAGAGAAATAAAAACCCCACCAAATTCTCAACAAAAACGGGAACCTTTGCTGTTCACCATAATTGGAGAATTGGCAATGCAAATGAACACACGTTGAAACCCAAGCAAGTGTTTTTATCACATAATCAGAAAGAGTTACTAATTTATCCTCAGACCAACCATTTCTATACCAATAAAAATAACTTAGCAAACACAAGACAAAATTAAAAGCTGAAACAACAAAACAACAGGCTAAAGTTTGCTTATGCCAGGAAACCTTCCTTTGCCTTAACCTCTCCTTCGAGCCTTCCCTACCAGCTTCTTTAACTCTGTTCACTACCCATATTACCAACAAGAAAAGCAATAAAATCATGTGTAATGACGCAGAAAAGCCATGAAGAAAAATGGGTTTTAGGAGAAAATCAAAACTAGTCTCTGAACTCATGACAAAGGCCAATTCTGAACCAAAAAGTTCAATTTTTCTGGTGTTTTTTGCTGAAGGAAAAACTTGGGTTTTGAGTAAAGAGTGTTAGATTCCAAAGGAAGAGACTAAGAGAAAGTCGGCAAATTACTTGGTGAAGAGATATGAGTGGGAAGCAAACTTGTAAGATGGAGAGTGCAGAGGGAAGGTGAAGGCTTAGGCCACAAATACCGACAAAAAATGTTGGAGGCTTTGCTGGAAGGACGTGATCTTTGTGAGAGACAAAACTTAGGATATATACAGTGAAAGAGACAATCTCTTAGAAAGGTAAATGAGAAATTAAAAGAAAATAAAAATGGAAGGTAAAGGGATCCTTTTGTTGTGAGATCATCTTGGTTTAAAAACTTAGATCTGGAATTAAATCGGTTAGATTTTTTAGATTTGATTTAATTAATTTAATGAATTGAATAAATATATTTATTTAAATAAAATTTTAAATATAAAATAAATATAAAATATAATAAATAATTAATAAAATTATGTATTTGATTTTATATATTATTTTTAATATAAAATTAAAAGATTAAATATTTAAATTTCATTTATTTTTAAAAAATAAAAAAAATATCTAATCTACCAAACTGTTGTCTCTAATTTTTGTTGAATTTTTACTAATTATATTAGTTCTTTAATTTTTTGTTAATTTAAGAAATTTTATACTATTTATAAAAAAAATTTTTAAAAAAATCTATGCTAATTAGTAATTTGATAAAGACAAATGGAGTAAAAAACAAAAAATAAATTAAATTTATCCCATCTTTATAATAAGTAAACAAAAAGTTCTTAAATTTTAAAGTTAATAAACCTTTATAGAAAATTCATTTTTTTCAAACATTTTAGAAAAGTTATTCGATTGTTTTTTTTTTTTTCTAGAATAACTCAAATAATACTAAAAAATAAAGGGTAATTTTAATTTTCTAGTAAAAAAATTATGTCTTGCTCTTAATGTTAAGGTATGTAAATAAATTTAAAAAAATTTTAAAAATGTTTTTCTTTATTAGTTTTAAGAATATTTTATATATTTTGAAGGAACATTTCAATTGTATTCATGAATAAATCAATATGAATAGAGATGTCTACGAGTTGAGTTATGATTTAAATTTTTTTTAATATTTTATGTAGACTCGAATGAGATTTGATCTAATTAAAAAACTTAAATTATTATAGTAAAAATAATAAAATAAAAAAATTTTATATTAATATTTATATATTTTTATAATTACATTTAAATAAAAATAATTTTTTATAATAATTCGAGCTATATTAAATTTAATTACTTAAGACTTTATTCAAAATTTAATCAAAATGAGTAATTTAATCTATAAATAAATATAAATGTAAAAAATGGGCAACTCCAATAAAAACCCATTCGAATTTCCCACCAGCTTTAGGATAATACGTGCCGAATGCACCAATTCGGAGATTGCGATTTCACACGGTTGACAAAAAATTGGAGAAAA
>JBBYHK010000007.1:10476453-10496376 GCA_038382065.1 Adansonia grandidieri | reverse complement strand
GAGTTTGTATTTCGAGGGTTACAAAACCCTAGAATACAAACTCCAAGGCCCGCGATCATACTAGAGATCATATAAAAAGGTTCGGGAGTTGGTTACAATCACAAGTAAAGATCGACCCTCTCATGATGCCTGAAAATCGGTACCTTATTAATTACGTGTTAACTTGAATTTTAATTTTTATTCAGCTTTAATATGTAGCATTTAATTACAATTCCCGTATTGTTAAAATAAGGTTTTATTATTCCATGAGAGAAAATTGGGGTTTTGCAATAAAAAAAATCAAAAAGTCTTACGCACCCTCACCGAAAAACCAATGGGACACAAAAGTTTTCCTTATTCCCTTTTATACCCTAACGGAGAACCAAAGAGACATAAAAGGTTCTAAAAAATGTTTTTCACATCCTACTGGAGTACCTAGTAGAATGTGAAAGGTTTTTTTTATTTGTATAAAATTCCCTATTCCCATTTTAAAAATGGTACCTCGTCATTAGAATGATTCGTAAAACCCCTATCACATATGGGTGGGAGGAATTTCAGACACCACTCTAACTCTGAGACATTGCCTTTATTTTTCAAAGACATACGAAATTTATTTGAAACAAAAATAAAGGACATATGACTCAGTCAGGACAATGAAATACTAATTCGAATCCAAGGACTAAAAGATGAAAGAAAAATGAACATATCCTTAAAGTATACTTCGGTATAGAAACACCCGATAGTTACTTAAAACTAGGTTTTAAGAACAATTACAATATCCTTAAGGCTTACCATTGACACTAAGGCACCCGGTAACTACTTAGGATCGGGTTCTAAAAAAAATTAAAATATTCCTAAGGCTTACCATCGACACTAAGGCATCGGATAACTACTTAGGATCGGGTTCTAAGAAAAATTAAAATATTATAAGGCTTATCATCGACACTAAAGTACCCGGTAAGGAAAATTATGAAACTATCCTTGAGGTATACCTTCGACATGAAAGCATCGCAGTACCCCTAATGGACTCAAAAATAACCTTAAAAGGCTAAAGGAACCTTAAACTTTCACCATTGGCATAAAAGCATCTCGGTGAGAAAAAATACAAAAATGCCCCTGGGGTATACCTTCGACATGAAAGTATCGTGGTACCCCTAATGGACTCAAAAATAACCTTAAAAGACTAAAGGAATCTTAAACTTTCACCTTTGGCATAAAAGCATCCAAGTGAGAAAAATTATAAAAATGCCCCTGGGGTATACCTTCGACATGAAAGTATCCCGATACCTCTAATGGACTTGAAAGTACAAGTAATGATGATTCTTACTCTAAATGGGCAATTTAGATTACCAAAATGACCTAAAGTATGAAAATTTCTAATGGGTCACTAAATTTTCAAAAATTACATTTCGTACCCTAACAGAGAATCAAAAGAATACGAAAGGTTTTTGTACTTTGAGCACCTCACCAGAGGACCAATGGGATGCTAAAAATATTTAAAATAATCTAAATGGGTGATTTCATGCTAAAGATAATGACCTTGTCCTAAAAATACTAAATTTCCCCAAGGGTTCATAAACTTTCTTGATTTTACACTTAGGTACCTAAATAAAAAATAATAACCTAAATCATCACAAGATATAATTAATCAAGTAAAAATTAGCATGTAAACCATGAAGAACATCCACAAGAAGGTTTGGTCAAACACCTTTGACCAAAAAACAAAATTTTTTTATTATTTGCAAACTAGCCCCTAAACTTTGAGAAATTACAAAATACCTCTTAAAGTGTGAAAAATACCTAAAGCATGGTATGAAATACCCAAAATCAGTTTCCAAGTTATCCATGAAGCTTTTAGTCAAATCCTTTGACCATAAAACAAAGAAATTTCTATCATTTGCAAACTAGTCCCTAAACTTTTAGGCATTTGCAATTTAGTCCCCAATTAACTAAAACCATCATGAAAACACATCATTAAAGCATGAAATCAGCTTGGAATCAGCATCAAAACATGGCAAAAATACTCATTAAGATTCAGCCAGACATATAGGTCTAGAAAAAAGTTTTGTTATTATTTTTTACGGATTAGCCCCTAAACTTTTTGTATTCACAAAATGACCCCCAAAAACACATACCAGCATGAATTTCGGCCAACACCTAAACAACCTACCAATCATCTTTTCTAAACTCAATAATCACATAGTCACATTTCATTTAACACAAATTGGCACCATTAAATGATAAAAATACAAAAATAAGCACATAAGCATGTAATTTCACCATAATAACAAGAAAATACTAAAAAAATAAAATATATATGAACATATATATGACAAACACAACACCAAAACCAACATCATATCAGCATAAACATGATTCATGAAGAAAAATAATTTATTAACAAGAAAAAAGAAGAAAAAGAAAAAAAATAGAATAAAATCAAGGAAATTAGTTCATTGCGATTATGCTTAGTCTTTCAACATGGATAAAAAAAAATCCATGAACTTAAGCATATATTTGGCTCACCAAAGAGAAGAAAAATGTATCAAACAAACAAAAGATCAAAGATTAAAGTGGAGATTTACCTTAACAAGCTTTGAAATCTTTTTTTGTTTTTCAAGTATTTTCTTTTTTTTTTCAACTTTTTTTTAGGCTTCCTCCCAAAACTAAAAAAAGCCATGAAACAACATCCTCCCCTATTTATAAAGGGGGGATTCGGCCAAGGAGGTTGAAAATCCCCTTTGGCCGAAAGTTTCATGCTTTTTCTCCACCTTTTCTTTTTTTTTTTTCAATTATTTGATGTTTTGTTTACTTGTTAGGTTGGACAAAGTAATAAATATTGTCATAAGCCCATACCTATCTTTTCTTACAAGCCACTCCATTATCAAGCTCATGATGAAGTTGGTCAACTCATGTAATGGATAATTGGGATGTAACTAACTTGGTTAGAAAGTAATTGGATGAGAAAACAAGGTAGTTAGCATGTAACTAGTTGAAAAAAGTATACAAAATGAAATTAAATAAAATTTTCAAAAATCAAAATAAAATTGAAATTAATGTTAATTGATCATAGACAAAATTTTAGAAGTGAAATGGTGCAAAATATCTTGATTGGAAGTTAAAAACTTGTAAACTTTTACGAGAAATGTCTTAGTGCAGAAAAATTAACATATATGAAAAAAATCAAAACCCATGAAATAAATTAAAATTTTCAAAACTGTTTTAGTGGGAATTAAATGACAATATTAGATGAATTTTAAAAAATTTAAATCAAAGAAAATTCCCTTAAAAATATTTATGGAATAGAAAACTCGATTTTTCATAAACAGGGGAATTTTAAGAAAAAAATCACAAGTCCTGGAAATGAATGAATTTTTGAGAAGTAAATTAAGGTGAATCAAATAATAATATTTGATGAATTTTAAAAATCATAAACCAAGAAAATCCACCTTGAAAACATTTTCAAAGTAAAAAATCCGTATTTCAAAAACAAGAAAATTTCAAGAAAAAAATTCAAAACTCATGAGAATGAATGAATTTTTGAAAAATGAATTAAGGTGAATCAAATAATAATATTTAATGAATTTTAAAAATTATAGGCTAAGAAAAAATACCCTGAAAACATTTACAGAATAGAAAACTCCGTATTTTGAAAACAGAGAAATTTCAAAAAAAATTTAAAAATCATTAAAATAAATGAATTTTTTGAAAATAATTTAATGTAAAACAACAATAATATTGGATGGATTTTGATGTTTGAAACTCGAGAGGATTCTATCGAAAATTTTATGAGTAAAGAAAAACTCGTATTTTAATACCGAGAAAAATTACGAAATTTTATTGGCACTGAAGTAAAATAAATTCAAGACCACACATTATTTAACATTAATTTCCAAAGTAAAGAAAATGAACTTGTAAAATTTCTAAAATTAAATCAAGAAGAACCAAAAATTAAAATTTACGAGCACGATACTCGTAAGACTATAAAATTCAAAATTAATTTATAAAATCTACAATTTGACACTTCATGGAAGAAAATGCTAACAAATATTTTTTCTTGAATATTTATGAATTTTTGGGGTGAGAATTGGCATAGAACCACACCGATGTTTATAAAAATATCCGACCACCAATTTCTTGAGTTTTTTTAAAAAAATCTCAAAAAATTCCTAAAAATTGGAAAATTAGCCGTGAGATCATCCGTAGAGGTAATTTCCAAAATTTGTTAAGAACTTGTTCAAAAGCAAAAATTTTTCCTTTGCGGATTTGTCATTTATACCCGAAAAATGAATTTTTCAATCATGTGCATATACAGTTATTTACATGTGACTAATTAAAATTATAAAAATGTGAAACCCCTCTGGTGGAAGTTGACCTCCATCAAAGTAGCCATTACACTTTTGTTTTTGGATATTTGAGACTTTCGGGGATAGACAGCTCAAACGAATTTATGTGTCTACAGCTACCCCTCTTTGTCTGTTACTGAGAATCAGGAATAGGACAAAGACCAATTAGACATAATTTCGTCTGGGCCACAAAGTACAAGAAAAATGAGATATGAACATATATATTAGAGCTTACTAATTAGAAGGGGAACTTTCAACCTACAGTGAGGTTAATATTGAAAATGAGTTGGTCAGGGCGAAAACGCACAAACCAACCAATAAGGCAAACTGACTGCGACCAAGTAGTCAGGTCAACAAATGAAAAGAGTTATCTGGCGCAAAATTGATGAGTAGACAAAGGATACAAAGGTAGTACCTAAGGTTAAATGTAACAAGTTCGACCAGGACTAAACCATTACGTCGAATGAGATCCAAAAGGAAGTTAACTAGGGCTAAACCATCACGTCAAATGAGATGAAAAAAAGTTTAACCAGGGCTAAACCATCACGTCAAACGAAGGTGAAAAGAAGTTTGACCAGGGCTAAACCATCACGTCAAACGAAAGTGAAAAAAAGTTTGACCAGGGCTAAACCATCATGTCAAACGAAATGAAAAGAGAGTCTGACCAGGGCTAAACCATCACATCAAATAAAAATGAAAGAAAGTTTGACTAGGGCTAAACTATCACGTCAAACAAAAGTGAAAAGAAGTTTGACTAGGGCTAAACCATCACGTCAAACAAAAGCGAAGAGTAATTTGACCAGGGCTAAACCATCACGTCAAACAAAAGCGAAAAGAAGTTTGACTCGGGCTAAACCATCACGTCAAACGGAAGTGAAAATGGAGTTTGACCAAGGTTAAACCATCATGTCAAACGAAAGTGAAAAGAAGTTTGATTAGGGCTAAACCATCACATTAAATAAAATGAAAAGGGAGTTTGACCAGGGCTAAACCATCACGTCAAACAAAAATGAAAGAACGTTTGACCAGGGCTAAACCATTACATCAAACAAAAACGAAAAAAAGTTTGACCAGGGCTAAACCATCACGTCAAACAAAAGGGAAAAAAAGTTTAACCGGGGCTAAACCATCACGTCAAACGGAGGTGAAAATGGCGTTTGACCAGGGCTAAACCATCACATCAAATGAAAATGAAAGAAAGTTTGACCAGGGCTAAACCATCACGTCAAACAAAAGTGAAAGAAAAGTTTGACGAAGTAAAAAGTAGTAAGACTTAACTGAGTACAACCAAGTAAGTAATAATTTGATTGAGTATGATTGATTGAAGACAAACCTAAGGTTAAAGTAATCTAATATTTGAGATCTTTGAGGAAAGATTGACTTACCTTTTGATTTTTAAGCAGTATCTATTCTAATAGTTTCTTCTTGCTTTTTTGTTTTAAACCTGTTAATTACACAATTATGAATGTGGATGCATGATGAATGTGCATGGATTTTGATGATTGGATTTGTTTCTCATTTTTCTACTTTTCATTCATTTTCTTTTTAAATCGTGATTCAACCCACTTTGAAAGCCTAAAAACACTTTTAGAAAGCATGGAGAATCTTTTTGGCAGTAAGGGGCAGTCTTGAATCTAATGTTGTCTTTACAAAAACAATTGTTCTTGCCCTCTGAGGAATTCGAATCATGATGCACCAGTGTCATTTAGTAACTGAAAGAGAATGGTATGATTAGGAATATATGGGGCATACCACTTGTGGTCATGTGATGCATCAATACCATCTAGTGGTTGAGAAAAAATGATATGATTGGAAATGTGGGCGATGTCCCTGCCCCAAGAGAAAACAGGACTTTGTGATGCATCAATACCATTTAGTGGTTGAGGAAAAGGGATATGATTGAAAATCCGTGAGGGTGTCCTTGCCCTGATCCATCTGTGGTTTTTAGAATGTAACAAGGACCTGACGTTTCCATCAACTCCCTTGCCAGCCAAAACAAAAAAATAATGAATATATTTTAAAAGGTTGAGCTTCCTCCATCGCCAAAATTCTATCTAAGACCGTTAGTTATCCACCCTTAACGCTCTTTAGAATGTTCGAAGGAATTAAGACGTAAACCAAAATTTTCACAATGTTTTGACCTCATTCCAAAGTAACTCAAAGAAATTAGTATGTTATCTATTTGAATCCATCTTTATTCCTTTAAGCCATTAATTATCATTTAGCAAAAACGTTAGCATGATCGAAATGATAATCTAACAAAGGTTGCATTTCAAAGAAAGATAGTAGAATATTGGCTCTTTTACAAAAATAAAGGTAAAATGCCTAAGAAATGATTCACAAAGATAATGGTAAGTGTTGAAGAAAAGGTCTAGACAACTGAATTCAGATCTTCAAAGATTTCTTTTGAACAGAATATCTACTTCTATGTAGATCCATCTTTTAGGGATACGTTTAATTATATCATGCCTACGATTTGATCATTTCTTTGTTTTGCTTGAGTCACCCTTTCGGGTTTTCAACTCGAACCCTCCCTTTATATTGCCTTTAATCGAACACCCTGTTTGGGTTTTCATCCAATTTTTATTTTTTTCTTTTGTTTTTATTTTTTTAAGCATAGTATTTCTTTACACTATCTGCATTGACGGGGTTTGGCAAGACATCTTCATCCATTTCGGCAAAGATTAATGCGCCTCCTGAGAATGCCTTGTGAACCATATAAGGCCCTTCCCAATTGGGTGCTCATTTGCCTCGTGGACCTTTTTGTATTGGAAGGATTTTCTTCAGCACCAGTTCTCCTTCACGAAACTGTCTTGGATGAATCTTCTTATCATAGGCCGTCATCATCATTTTTTGGTACATTTGCCCATGCTGGATCGCTTTCAACCTCTTTTCTTCAATAAAGTTCAATTGTTCGTAGAAAATCTCATGCTCATTCAGTTTCTTCCAATTTGGTCTCCATTAATATTCGAAGTGATGGGATTTCGACTTCAATTGGTAGTACTGCCTCCGTGCCATACACCAATGAGTAAGGTGTTACCTCAGTCAAGGTTCGTATTGAGGTTCGATAAGCAAGGAGAGCAAACGGAAGCTTCTCATGCCAATCTTTATAAGTCTTCACCATTTTCCCCATAATCTTTTTAATATTTTTGTTGGCAGCTTCTACAGCCCCATTCATCTTCGGACGATATGTGAACGAATTGTGATGAGAGATTTTAAGCTGGGTGCAAACCTCCATCATTAATTTATTATTCAAGTTGGAGGCATTATCTATTATAATTCTTTCAAGGACCCCGAATCTACAAATGATATTAGCCTTTAGAAATTTAATCACCACCAATCTTGTGATGTTTGCAAAAAAAATAGCTTCCACCCATTTAGTGAAATAATCAATGGCCACTAAGATGAAACGATGCTGGTTCGATGATGTAGGAGTAATGGGTCTAATGACATCCATTCCCCATATAGAAAAAGGCCATGGTGCAGTCATGACATGTAATGGTGAGGGTAGGACATGAATCTTGTCAGCATAGATTTGACACTTATGGCACTTTTGGGCATACTTGATACAGTCACTCTCCATAGTCGTCTAAACTAGCCCAATTTCATGATTTGTTTTACCATCTTGTGTCCGTTGGCATGAATCCCATAACCCCTTCTTGTACTTCTTCTATTAGTTTCTTTGCTTCTGAGGCATCAACACACTTTAACAATGTTTGGTCAAAACTTTTCTTATACAAAATCTCTCTATCCAAGATAAAATTCAATGCCAGCCTTCTTAAGGTTCTCTGATCAGGTTTTGAGGCATTTGGAGGATATACTCGTTCCTTCAAATAATTTTTGATATCGTGATACCATGGAAGGCCATCTGCCTTAATTTTAATGTTGTGGCAGTATGCTGGGAATTCATAAATACTCATCTCAATGGGTGTCACCTCTTGCCCCTTGTTTACTTTGAACATCGAAGCTAAGGTGGCTGGAGCATCTGCCATTTAATTATCATCGCGGAACAGATGAACGAAGTCTACTTCTTCAAATTTTTCTAGTAATTCTAGAATCAATTTTTTATATTATTGCAACCTTGGGTCTCGCGTTTCCCATTCTCCACGCAGTTGGTAAATTACCAAGGCTAAATCTCCATAGACTTTCAATACTTGGGCCTTCTTTTATAATGTTGGTCGTAGCCCTATAATACATGCCTTATATTCTGCCAATTGTTGGTGCAATAAAAAATTATTCGGGCTGTAAAAGGGTAATAATCCCCTTATGGAGATATTAAAATTGCACTGATTCCATGCCCTAATGCATTTGATGCTCCATCAAAATACATTTTCCATTTAGATCCTTTCGATGACTCTTTTTCTTCTTTAACCATAATATTCATCGAGTCCTCGTTAGGGAATTTGAAATCCAATGGCTGATAATCATCAAGCGCCCGGCTTGCTAAGAATTCAGTAATGTCACTTCCTTTGATTGCATTGTGGCTTACATAAATGATATCATATTCGGATAGTAGAGCTTGCCACCTAGCTATCCTTCCTGATAAAGTTGGAGCTTCGAATGGATATTTGATTGGGTTCATTTTGGTGGTCAGCCATGTAACATGATACAACATGTACTATCGGAGTCTTTTCGCTGTCCAGACTAGAGCGTAACATATCTTCTCTATATGGGAATAATTTACCTTGTAATCCAAAAATTTCTTACTGAGGTAATAAATTGCCTACTCTTTCTTTCCAGTCTCATCATGTTGCCCCAACACACAGCCCATGGATTTTTCGAACACTAACAAATACAGGATTAAAGGTCGTTCCGGAGCAGGCGGTACCAATATTGGTGGATTAGAGAGATATTGCTTAACTTTTTTGAAAGCATTTTGGCACTCATTATCCCACTCACCAAGATTTTGTTTTCGCAATAACCAAAAAATTAGATTACACTTATCCGTGAGTTGAGATATGAATCTAGCGATGTAATTTAATCCCCCTAAGAAACTTCTCACTTCCTTTGGCGTGCATGGGGGTGGCAACTCTTGTATAGCTTTTATCTTATCGGGATCAACCTTAAGTCCTCTTTCATTTATGACAAAACCTAACAATTTTCCAAACTTAGCTCCGAATGTACATTTTGCAGGGTTCAGCTTTAATCGATATTTTCTCAGCCTTTCAAACAACTTTCGCAAGTCTGCTACATGACTTTCTTCTTGAGGGGACTTGGCAATCATGTCATCAACATACACTTCAATTTCCTTATGCATCATGTTATGAAATAGGGTAACCATTGCTCTTTGGTAAGTTACTCCTGCATTCTTCAACCCAAATGGCATTACTGTGTAACAAAATGTTCCCTACATTGTGACAAACGTGGTCTTCTCCATATCCTCTAGAGCCATTTTAATCTGATTATACCCTAAAAATCCATACATGAAGGAAAATAAATAGTTTTTCGTAGTATTATCAACCAGGGTGTCTATATGAGGGAGAGAAAAATTATCTTTTAGGCTTGCTTGATTGATGTCTCAATAATCTATACACATTCAACCTTTTCTGTCTTTCTTGGGAACTAGGACAATGTTTGCAACCTACTCTAGATATTTTACCACCTTTAGAAATCCAGATTCAAACTGCTTCTTAACCTCTTATTTTATCTTCAACAGCATCTCTGGTTTCATTCTCCTTAGCTTCTGTTGAACCGGTTTGCATTCTGGCTTCAAGGGTAATTTATGAACCATAATTTTTGCATCCAATTCTAGCATGTCTTGATATGACCACGCAAAGATGTCTCAAAATTCATGCAGCAAGCTTATCAGATCTTCTCGGGTAGAAGCCTTTATGGCAATTCCTATTCTGATCTCCTTCTTATCATTTTCATCATTCCTTAAATTAATAATTTCAGTGGGCTCTTTATGGGGGATTATGCGCCCATCTTCTCGTTCAATTATTTTTAACAAATCAGGAGGCAAGATATGATCATCGACATCCTCTTCAAGATCGACCTCGTTTGAGTAAATAGTCTATTCAAAATTAACCTCTGAATCCTAATCAGATTTATATATTTCTCTGCAAAGACAAAAGCAAGGAAGAAATAGGCAAAATATTATAGGATATGAATGAGGTATGAATGTAAAGAAACGGAAAAGGGATGTTGAAATAAGAAATCATAAAGGAAAAAGATGTAAAACAAGAAAAGAGCCAAGAAAGATTATATAAGGAAAGATTAAGTGCATTTCATTTTTACTGATGATAAATTAACATTTTGAGTTCTTACAAAAAGATCTATAGATAACAGAGTTCATTTCTTAGTTATTACTTTAGGATTGGCCTAGACATTATGCTTCTTTCAGCACATGTCTAATTCCTTAAAACATATCCAGGAAGGTATAGGCGAATCCCACGATCCTCAGTGGATTCTTTATCATCTCTTTGAATGGCAGCCACATGATGCTCCTCGAAGGCTTCATTGATCACCAGAACAACGTTCCTGGTTACTTTATCTTCATTTTATGGACTGACTCCTCTATAGCAGAAAATTTCCTCTAACGAGGGGTTAAGAGTTGATTTTTGGCCTAACTGTTGGCCAACACCTAGGGATAGCTGCCTTCCTCTTATTCTTTTTTTTGAATTTCTTCTTCTAAACTTTTTTTGGCTTGAAGCCTAATCCATATTTGTTTTTCTTACCATTGATATTAATGGCCTGGCCGATTCTTTGCAAACGTCTCCCAAGTCCACTTCCAGCTCGAGCTCCTTTCCCGACTATAAGCCTGAGACCCATGCGGGTGCTATTTGAAAGTCTATGTTTTGAGATTATAGACCCTTTCACAACAAAAATGGCGTTGATAATTTCAAAGGATTTGAAAGAGCACTCCTTAGTTTTAGTATTTACTTCAACGTAAGGGGCTTCAGTAGAAGTCATGGCCACAATGTCTTCTTCCCCAGATAGGCTAATCAACTTTTCATCAACTATGAATTTAACTTTTTGGTGCAAAGATGATGGGATAGCCCCAGCAGAATGAATCCATGGTCGTCCTAACAAATAGTTGTATGCTGGGACAATATCCATTACATGAAATTTGATCTCAAATGGGCAAAGGCCAATATCTAAAGTGATCAAGATAGTTCCCTTGATTTCTCTCTTGGTCTCGTCGAATGCCTTAACAATTGTGTTGCTGTGCTTAATCTGACTGACATCAACTGGTAAGTAAGACAACATGATTAACAGCATTACATTCAAAGCTAATCCATTGTCAATAAGGACTTTAGGCAGAATGGTCCCTCTACAGTGAGTTGTGATGTGGAGAGCTTTTGTTAAAGTGTGCCCCCTAGTAGGATCTTATCGTCACTGAATGAAATGAAATTCTCAGCAACAATGTTATTTACTAGGCAATCCAGCTTATTTATGGAAATATCTTGAGGAATATAAGCCTGGTTGAGCATTTTCAACAAAGTATTCCAATGCGCTTCTGAGCTGAGCAGTAGGGTTAACATAGAAATCTTTGCCAGTTGTTGCTTTAACTATTCTACTATACTATACTCACTGTGTTTAATGAACTTAAGAAATTCAACAGCCTCTTTTTCCTTGACTGATTCCTATAGCTCAACTAGGTGATCATCGATAACTTTTTCTTTTCTAGATACCTATCCTTTTGACTTGGTTTTGGCATTAGTTTCATCGATTTTTGGGCCATAAATGCGACTATTCCTTGTCACATGGCTTACCGCAGTTATGTCGATAGTTGCCAGTTGGCTTGTAACAACCTCTAGAGTTATTATTCCACTATCATACTTCCATGGTTCTTGTCTGTTATTTTGATATGGGAATGGAGTTGGTGCTCTGATAATGAGTTTAGGAGTAACTTCAAGCTTAGGCGGTGTGATCTTTGATCGCTTGTGATAAATGATAAGAGGGTGACTACCACCATTGGTAACTGTGATGATCCTTCACCAGTTATGTTGATTGATTTTTCTTCATCTATTCCAACTTCTTCAAAGAGCCCAACTTCACCATTGTCCATCATTCTTTGGATTATGCCCAAAAATTCTTTGCAATTTTGCAAAGTGCGCCTTGACATTTTGTGAAATTTGCAAAAGTTAGTACCAAGATCAGATTGACCTTTGCTACTTCCATGATCTCAATTAAAGATCCCTCTTTCAGTTAGGATTGTCCATACTTTTTCCATAAAAGTCCTAACTTCTTGGACTTTTGACTTCCTTTGATCTTTTTCTTCAATAATTAAAGCATTAATCCTGGGATTGGTATGATTTGGTAAAAGATTTGTTGCCACATTAGGTGTTGAGCCATAATCAATTCGAAAGGCACCCCTCTCAAGAAAACTTTGAACCTTTTGCTTAAAAGGCATATAGTTTTTGATCGAGTGACCTGCTACTACATGATACTCATAGTGCAGATTTGGGTCATACCAACTGGGGTAATTTCCTTCATATGGTTTGGAAAAGATTGGAGCCACTAACCGTGCCTTAAAAAGCTTATCAAACATTTCCTTATAAGAGTAAGGAAGGGGTTCATAACGAGATCTAGTTTGGTTGGCTCTTTGGGTTGATGGATTAACATTGGGTTTTGATTGGTTTTATGGAGGAGGGTTTAAAGTGATGGTCTGAGGTGATGTTAAAGGAGGAGCTCTAGGTATGTTAAGAGAGTAGGAATTCTAGGTTTGATGTCTTTGGTTTTGGTAATACGGATGAGGTCCTTAACGATACAGTTGACTAGCGCAGTTAACGGACGGAGCTTCTTCTTTTTTCTTTCCCATCCCTGGCCTTTTTCCAGTAGAAGACTCCCCAATCATGATTTTACCAGCCTTAATAGCTGTTTCAATCATCTCTCTCGAAATAACAAGATCAGCAAATTCTTAGTTGTATTCCCCACCAATTTATCATAATACGGGGGACGCAAAGTGCCCACGAATAGTATCATGGTTTCTTTCTCAGTCAAGGGAGGCTGAACTTGAGAAGCCATGTCTCTCTATCTTTGTGCATATTCCTTAAAAGATTTAGTAGATTTTTTCTCCATATTCTAAAGAGTTAGTCTATTAGGCACCCATTCAACCATATATTTATATTGTTAAGAAATGCATTAGCTAAATTAGTCCAGCATTGAATTTGAGCACAGTTCAGATATTATACCATCTCAATGCAGATCCAGACAAACTTACTTGAAAATAATGAATCAAAAGCTTGTTGTTCTGGGCATAACCAGCCATTTTCCTAATGAACATTTTAATGTGCTCTTGAGGGGAAGTAGTGCCTTTGTACTTTTCAAACTCAGGCATTTTAAATTTCGATGGGAGGACTAAGTCTGGTACTAGACTGAGGTCCTCGACATCTACACTACTATACAATTCGGTCCCTTTAATGGCCTTTAGCCTCTCAAGAAGCTGTAGGTTCCCTTTTTCTATCTCTACTTTAGCTTGCTCTTTACCTTTTTGTTTATGCTTTTCCTCTTCATCGATGCCAGGGCCTACTGATTCTTCTTGGGCGACTGCAGTTCTTGCACCTACCCCTTGTGAAAGGGCATCAGGATTAATAATGATGACCGATGGGTTGGTAGTTGGGACATTTTGTTGCATATTTTGGATATTGGTTAGTTGTGCATTCTGAGCATTAGCTATTTGTTCCTTAACTGGTACCCCTTCGGATCCCCCGGTAAGGGTATCAGTATTTATCTCTAGCTCTTGACGAACTGGCTCCCTTGCCAATAATAACTCTATCATCCTCGTGATCTGAGCTTGTAGCTCTTCTTGCCTTTTAAGCATGGCCTCTTGAGCTTATCAATGACTTTTTTCCAATCTTTCTAATCTTGCTAAATGATCTTTAGCCATTCTTCTTGTTTTAAGTCTAGTATGGTATTGATGAGTGTGTAGTGGTTGAGTTGGTCTTTCTGAGTTTGCAATGTTGACCTTAACAATTCCATAACTTTTTTTTGAATTAAGTAATTTTCACTTATGAACTAATAATCATATATGTATGTATGTATATGTATGGTATGAGTATATGAATGCACTTGTAGGGACGCTTGCTTTAACTAAAGATTCCAAACTCAAAAATTTTCATTAACTTTGTGACAAATTACATGTTCACATCATTAATCATGTAGGGATTACATCCAAGGAAATTCTTAATTTGATCATATTGTTTCTGAGCTTTATCAAAAAATTGAAGTACAACGTCTCCATATCATCCTATGGGATTAATTTGCATCTGTAAGTCTCTAATCCTTTCCACCATTTTCCTTGCTTTTATGATGGCTGAGTGGATTTACTCTGTAAGATGATATATTTACATTTGTCTACCAAAAGAATTAGCCACCCATCGTTTGCCATCATCTTCAGCACACCATAGTCTATTATCCCAATATGCATCTAGATCACGGTAAGCTTGCACCAAGGCGCGAATATCATCTCCCCTGTGTTGTAATTCTAATCCCATCTCTGCAATAGTCAAGTGAGACCTTGTCTTTCCTTAAGCAGTTGAGATACCCTTCCATGCTCTTGATCTAAGGCAGCTTGGAGTTGCTTATTCTTTTCCATAGACCTTTTTAACTTGAGACGTTTACCAGCATGCTTTCTTTTTTCTTTTTCAAAAATGGTATGCTTGGCCTCTCATTCGAAAGCTTTAGCCTTCCATGCTTTTAACTCTTCACGAAGCTTGCACATTTCTTCTTTCATCCCCTTAGCAGTGCTATTGGAACTCCCGGATATCCCGGTAAGTTTCATTTTTTTGTTTTGCTTGACCCAATCATTTTTCATTAAGTTGTACTTTTCTTCCAATTTTTCAACTTCTTTTGCTTTTGCTTCTATCTTCATTCGTAAGTAGGTAACTTCTTCTTGGAGCTGATGATTCTCATCACTCATTCTTTTTCGCTCTCTGGCAGCTTCCTCCTTAATCAAATCAATCTCGGATGGCATGAAAGGTTCTAGTTGAATAGGTACTCGAGGAATGGTTCCATTCGAGCCAGGAATAATTATGTCACAACCTCGAACTCTCCTCCAAGCATCATATCCTAGAGTAGTCTTATCCGTGTATGCACTTAATCCCAACTCATACCTTTTTCTCCATTTTAAAGCGGCCATTTGAAGTAACTTTTTATAATCCTCACCTTGATATTCCAAGTCAACACCAGCCAAATTTGAAGTCATAGGGATGAATTGCTACGAACCAATAATGGTGCATAACCCACGGTGCCCCATATTCCGAGTAAAGGCCATTATAGCAAACTACCACATCGATACATAAAGCATTTTGGTGAAAACCATTGTGCCCTCCATGCTATATTAGAAGAAGCTAAGTTCTTTAGCATCTCTACCCATTGTTTCTTAGTTCCAGACATGGGCCATTCTTTTTTGATGAATTCCTGAAGAGGAACAAAGTGTGAAAAGTAGGGTTTAACTTTATATACCCCTTCACCTAAAAATGACTTTGAGCCCAGATGTACAATAACAAAGCACTTCCAAAAAATCTCCCTTGGCCATCTTTTCGGCATGCATTGAGTGCTCTAATTATTTTAGCTAAAATTGCTAAAGTCGGGTGCATGTTTCTTTTCAATCGATCAAATAAATCCACTACCGCCGCTTCAACATGTCCCAACACTCCCAGGAAAAATACCATCCCATATATAGCAAGAGCAAATGCATCCAGAGCCTTCTCATTGTTGGATTGCTCTTGGATATATTTTCGTAGATACTGCCATGAAATGACAATGGTATTCCCTTTCTCCTCTATGTAATGATGGTCAGTTTTGAAATCACAATCCAAAACTTGACTCAATCTTTTTTGGAAGCTAGTCGGATTATGCTCTTTGTAATAGATGGGTCTCGTCTCCAATGGCCCAAGCCCGAGAAGAGTTGATATCTCTTCCACAGTCGGAGTCAAATCATGCTAATTGAATGAAAAACATCAAAATGATGGATCCCAAAACTCAATCATAGCCCTGACTAACTGTTCCATGTGTATTTTAAGCAAGAGGGCAATCTGTTCGTACTTTTCTATAAACTGGGTTTGCTTTGCACTTTCCCATTGATCCCATATTTCAGCTAGCTTTTTCAAATTATTTTGGCAAAGGTCTAGATGTGTGATCTTTGACAACTCTGACACAAAACCTTTCACTACACAGTCCCCATCCCTTTTTTGATTGAATTCGGACTCAGAACAGACCTCTTTAAATTCCTTGGAAATAATCATTGCATGTACCAGTTTTGCCATAAAATTAAATAAAAATTGATCTAAGTTGGAATTCCTTTTAAAATAAGCATTCCTGTATGCATATGAGAGATGAAGTATGCACCAAAAAGAAAAAACGAGTTAGTATCTTTAGGAAATATTAAATTCAAGCAAAACTTCAAAATAATGAAAATAATAAATTATTCAAGCAAGGTAAACAATAATCGCAAATCATTGAAACAAGATATTAAGAGTAAAAAAAAGGAAAAGATAACTTTGTCCCTCATGTGTCCCTAATTTTGGTGACATCTAAAATCGGGCATGGCTTTAACTAGGAGGTTCATATGGTTCACTATATGTGGTTTATGTCAGACCTCTAATTAGGTTCTCAAATTCCTTGAGCCTTAAAAGGACTAGCAAGGTACCTTATCTTTATCCATCACGGATCCATGTCGGAATAGGTTTGATTCGAGTGGGCCTATCTTCAGTGTCCGTAACGAGGCTAACGCCTTGGGCAGACATAGGAATCTACACCTGGTAGGCTTTTCACTGGCCCAAACAGAGGCTAACACCTCAGAAGGCAGAGCTACTTCACCCCCTCCTAAAATATTAGGTACCTATGCCCCCTCCATATCTGATAGAGGAGAAACTACTGCACAATGTGCATAGTGTGTGTGAAAGGACAAATTTACCTTTTTATGATATAACATTAAAAATAAAACCTACTATCCTAATCCCCAAAAAACAATAGCAAACACAAAAAGATTAGTGCAAATAAATATTGATATAATGAAAAGGGAATTTTTTTTAAAAAAGGAATTTAAAATTAGATACCAATTAAAACCAAATTAATTAAAATTAAGTTAACACATAATTAATTTTAGGCCTGATTCTCTATACGTCCCCAACGAAATCGCCAAGCTGTTGCAACATGGTTCGGATGTGAATCCTAACCAAGCCCCACTTAAATGGCCTTCGCTCCTATATTTATTAAGTGTATTATTATTTTATATTTTCTTATTTGTATAGACTATATCATTATTGACATCTTTTTATTGTTGGGGATTGGATGGTTGAGATGAATCACTCACTCGACTTAACCTTACAGTTATTTCAAAATGACTATCTATTTGGAGTCAACACCAATCTATTTGGGTTAGGTGAGATTGGTCACCTATTGGAGTTTGTATTTTGAGGGTTACGAAACCCTAGAATACAAACTCCAAGGCCCGCAATCATACCAGAGATTATATAAAAGGGTCCAGGAGTTGGTTACAATTACAAGTAAGGATCGACCCTCTCGTGATGCCCGAAAATCGATACCTTATTAATTACATGTTAACTTGAATTTTAATTTTTATTCGGCTTTAATATGTGGCATTTAATTACAATTCCTGTATTGTTAAAATAAGGTTTTATTATTCCATGAGAGAAAATCGGGGTTTTGCAATAAAAAAATCGAAACATCTTACGCACCCTCACCGGAAAACCAATGGGACACAAAAGTTTTCATTATTCCCTTTTATACCCCAACGGAGAACCAAAGGGACATCAAAGGTTCTAAAAAAGGTTTTTCACATCCTACTAGAGTACCTATAGAATGTGAAAGGTTTTTTTTTTTAAATTTATTAATTTCCCTATTCCAATTTTGAAAAGGGTACCTTATCTTTAGAATGATCCATAAAACCCCTATCACATATGGGTGGGAGAAATTTCACACACCACTCTAACTTTGAGACATTGCCTTTATTTTTCAAAGATATACGAATTTTATTTGAAACAAAAATAAAGGACATATGACTCAGTCAGGACAATGAAATACTAATTCGAATCCAAGGACTAAAAGATGAAAGAAAAATGAACCTATCCTTAACGTATACCTTCGGTATAGAAACACCTGGTAGTTACTTAAGACTAGGTTTTAAGAACAATTACAATATCCTTAAGGCTTACCGTCGATACTAAGGCACCCGAAAACTACTTAAGATTTGGTTCTAAGGAAAATTAAAATATTCCTAAGCCTTACCATTGACACTAAGGCACCCGGTAACTACTTAGGATCAGGTTCTAAGGAAAATTAAAATATTCCTAAGGCTTACCATCGACACTAAGGCACCTAGTAACTAATTAGGATCGGGTTCTAAGAAAAATTAAAATATTCATAAGGCTTACCATCGACACTAAGGCACCCAGAAACTACATAGGATCGGGTTCTAAGAAAAATTAAAATATTCTAAGGCTTACCATTGACATTAAGGCACTTGATAAGGAAAATTATGAAACTGCCCTTGAGGTATACCTTCGACATGAAAGTATCTCGGTACCCCTAATGGACTAAAAAATGACCTTAAAAGGCTAAAGGAACTTAAACTTTCACCATTGGCATAAAATCATCCCGATGAAAAAAATTATGAAAATGCCTCTAAGGTATACCTTCAACATGAAAGTATCCCGGAACCCCTAATGGGCTAAAAAATGACTTAAAAAGACTAAAGGAACCTTAAATTTTCACCATTGGCATAAAAGCATCTCGGTAAGAAAAATTATGAAAATGCCCCTGGGTATACCTTCGACATGAAAGTATCCCAATACCTCTAATGGACTCAAAAATAACCTTAAAAGCTAAAGGAACCTTAAACTTTCACCATTAGCATAAAAGCATCTTGGTGAGGAAAATTATGAAGATGCCATTATGGTATACCTTCGACATGAAAGTAACCCGGTACCCCTAATGGACTCAAAAATAACCTTAAAAGACTAAAGGAACCTCAAACTTTCACCTTTGGCATAAAAGCATCTCGATGAGAAAAATTACGAAAATGCCCCTAGGGTATACCTTTGACATGAAGGTATCTCAGTACCCCTGATGGACTCGAGAGGACAAGTAATGATGATTCTTCCTCTAAATGGGCAATTTAGATTACCAAAGTGACCTAAAGTATGAAAATTTCTAATGGGTCACTAAATTTTCAAAAATAGCATTTCATACCCTGACGGAGAACTAAAAGAATACGAAAGGTTTTTATACTTTGAGCACCTCATTGAAGGACCAATGGGATGCTAAAAATATTTAAAATAATCTAAATGGATGATATCATGCTAAAGATAGCCATCTTGTCCTAAAAATACTAAATTTCCCCAAGGGTTCATAAACTTTTTCGATTTTACAATTAGGTACCTAAATAAAAAGTAATAACCTAAATCATCACAAAATATAATTAATCAGGTAAAAATCAGCGTGTAAATCATGAAGAACATCCACAAGAAGGTTCGGTCAAACACCTTGACTAGAAAATAAATTTTTTTATTATTTGCAAACTAGCCCTTAAACTTTAAGAAATTACAAAATATCCCCTAAAGTGTGAAAAATACCTAAAGCATGGTATGAAATACCCAAAATCAGTTTCCAAGTTATCCATGAAGCTTTT
>JBBYHK010000007.1:10437975-10461642 GCA_038382065.1 Adansonia grandidieri | reverse complement strand
CATCTTTATGTCCAATATCAAAATTAGACTTTTATAGGTATACAACCAAGTCATAGAAATGGCTAGTTTCTTACCCATTGGATCTCTTAATTATATAATCATTTGTACATATTGTACATATTTAGTCAGTGAAATTAATGATTTATTGTAAAGGTTGTGCTTTGATTTAATTGTTCTCCGGTTAATTTTGTATATTTGTTTTTGAGAAACAACTAAGTCCTTTACAAAAAATCAATCTAAATAAATTTATTCCTCAATATCAACCTTATGAGAAAAGTTATTCTTATTGGACTCATAATCCATAAGAAACTTAGCATTTCTAGCTTCAATAATTCTAATTGAATATGAGAGATATTTAAAACCTTTACCCCTTCAAGTTAATTATATAGCCTATAACTGCTAACTATTTTTGGATCCAGTTTCCTTCTGTTTAAGTTATAAGCCTTCACTTTAATTAAACAACTCAAGTTCGAAATGACTTAAGTTAGATTTCAACTATTCTGTAATTCTAAGAAAGTTTTAAAAAAGAATTTATTTGGGTCTAGAAAAAATGGAGCAGAAATGGCCCAAGATTAGTGGCGCGTATGCCACACGCGTCGCCTTGTGCGTGTTTCACCTTTAGCTGGGTCATACCTGACTCGATTGGGTTTTTCTTGATGTTTCA
Organism: Adansonia grandidieri; assembly: GCA_038382065.1. Lineage (NCBI taxonomy): Eukaryota > Viridiplantae > Streptophyta > Magnoliopsida > Malvales > Malvaceae > Adansonia > Adansonia grandidieri. The sequence continues at coordinate 10,460,978 of JBBYHK010000007.1, read as the reverse complement.
GGGCTAATTTTTGTGTTTTTTTATTAATTTTCATGCAATTAATGACCTAAAACCATGATTTTATGCTAGATTTACATGAAATATGTATCAGTTTTGATCAAAAACATAAAAATCATCATCAAATATTCAAGATTACTTTGAAATCGATGAAAGAATATAATACCTATTTCAATATACCATAAATTTTTCTAGTTTTAATCATCTTTTTTTTAAAATTTTAAGGCTCAGTAACATATATAGATGATTAAACTATCAAAATCCTTCATCAATCTTAGTTTTTATAAATTAATCAAGAATTTCGTGAAATTTTAATACACATAATATACAAACAAATATATGGTATTTACAAAAAATATGTCGATACATAAATAAAAATTACAAGATTAATCATAGCATTTTGAATATTCAGTTTCATGTCTTTAATATATTTATTATAACTCGTTTATATTTAATATGAATTATTTAATCGTTTATGCATAAACAATATATGCATGAAAAAAATTATTTTTGATGAATCTTAATGGATCTGAAGAACAAGGCTAGAAAGCTTGGCTTGATGCCACATGTAATATTTAAATTAAGAAATGTACCTCTAGCCATTGTTAATCAAGAACGCAATCTCACTCTAAGTACATGAAGACGAACACCCCGTATAAACCTTCTAATATTTTTTTTCCTTGATAATTACCTTATAATGGTACATAGACAATTTATATAGACTAGACTAAGAACCTATACTAGAAGACTAATTAGAGTTGTATTCTAACATCAAGGAGTCTGTATTCTGATTAGTTATTGAAGTATAGTTTAACTCTTATCAGTAGAGTAGTTAATTTGAATAGGATTTGCTATATAATATCATTTAATATTAATTAAATATTAATCTCTATCCACTTAATTATCATGTGGGTCACTTAAAGTCTAACACCCCATGCTTGACTTTTAGTTAAGCATCAATTTATTTGATTTTAATACTTTAAGTCGATTTTGTGCCCATTTGTTGAAAAAGAAAAAAAATATGATAACTTTGTAGCTTGAATCGAATGAATCCACTAATTTTGCAAATCATACGATAACATAATACAAATATAATATATTTAATATAAAAATAATGTAATAAAACATAACATATTTGTTTAAAGCAATTAAAATAAAACATGTATCATATTTATTTTTAAAATTTTAATATATTGAATTATTTGTCGTATTTATATTTATACGATTAATGTAAAAAAAATACAACATGATGTGATTCGTGTACTTAAATTATACAACCCAAATATGCTACTAACTCCATAATCAAGCTAAGAGCACAATGAATAAAATTGTTAGTCATTCTTTGACAAGAAACTTGGAATAGTTGAAAAGAAATTTTGTTTTGGCAACGATAAAGAAAGATTTATTAGTAATTTTTTCATTTTTTAGGCCAAGCCACCCACCAACCCGATTTAATTTGGATTGAGTTTAGATAAAATATTTATAATTCAAGTCGATTGGCTTGACTAAAATCACTCTTAAAATAATAAAAAAAATTATTTAAATTTAATTATAAAATATATAAAAATATTAATATAAAAATAATTTTTAATATTTTTAAATAATCTAGATCAAAACCAAATTTAGACAAAAAATTTGAATGAAAATCGGGTCGTGGCCCGACCGATAATCACGTATAGTGCTAAGTTGAAGTAACATTACTATGTTAGAAACAAAAATGTCAAATCTAAACGGAAATTGGCAATCACATGACATTAACAAGCTTTAAAGATAATACAATCGAGAACAGTATCGAGGGGGTATCTTATTGACATAAATAAGATAAGTTACGGTATGAACAACAAAGTTTGCTTCATCCTCTTGACTTTTTTTTTTTTTTTGGCTAAAATATAAACTGAGAAATCAAATGTAACAGTTGTTCTTCAGCGTCATTGTCCGGTTCAATCAAATTTCTCCGGAGTTGAATCCGACCTCATGGTGTACTCTGCTACAAGTTGTGCAAAAGATGAAGATTTTTTCTCTAGCAATCTAGCTGGAGAATCAAATTCTTCGATAAGTCCTGCAATAACTAAATAGTTTTTAAATGAGTTGAGCTCAAACAAATTCTACAATCAAACCATTAAATCATAAAAGCATTACCGACCTTGACTTAGAAGCAGAACCATATCACTATCAAGAACTGAAGTTATCCGGTGGGCAATTGTTATAACCGTAGAGTTCGAAAAATGTTCCCTTAGAGTTGTCTGAATCAGATTATCAGTAACCGTATCAACGGATGCAGTAGCTTCATCAAGCACAACGATCTTACTTTTCTTGAGCAGCACACGACCGAGACAGACCAACTGCCTTTGACCCATGCTCCAATTCTCTCCGTTCTCACTAACTGCAGAAGAGTGTCAACAATTTAATTTATTAGCCAACATTATCCGGACTAGTGAATGAATATCAGATACGTGCATGAGTCCGATCAGGACTTGTATGTTATATTATAGAATGCTGAACCTGTAGAATCAAGTCTCCCTTCCTTCTTTCTAACTTCATCCCCAAGTTGGCACATATCCAATGCCTTTAAAGAAATAAAAACATATATTAATATACATTTCAATCTTCTAATACGAACCATGAAAGATGGCATCTTATTAGAAAAGCAATGGTACAGACTAGAAATTTATTTTTATCTCCGAAATTGAAATGAAATGAACTCACCTCCCAAATCTGTTCATCGGTGTACTCTTCAAGAGGATCCAAGTTGGTCCGTATGGTCCCTTCAAACATGGTAGGATCCTGAGGAATGATGCTGAGTCTTGACCGCAAATCATGCAGTCCAATTGTTGAGATATCGACCTCATCAATTATAATCCGGCCTGCTGCAGGTTCAACGATCCGGAAAAGTGTTTGTATAAGAGTTGATTTACCACTTCCTGTTCTCCCTACAATGCCAGTTTTCAGCCCTCCCAGAAATGTGCATGTCAGGCCTCGCAAGACTAGTGGCATGCGTGGGGCATAACGAACCTACATCGAACATAATCATCGTTTATTTCATAAAACAACGCATAATAACCAGAATCATAAAGACCATATAGAACTGCATTACCTGCAGATCAATAATATTAACTTCTCCGAAACATGGCCAAGAACATTCCGGCCGATAAGTTTGTATCACGAGCGCAGGCTCACTCGGAATTCTACTGTACTGAAGTATTCTTTCAACAGATATAATTTGATTCTCCATATTGCAAACATTCCATACTACCCAAGTTTGCAACAAATTTAGATTGAGTCCGTACGTCACAGCTAACCCAGCAATGGCTAAACGGAAGAAAATACATTCCATCAATTTCCTTCAATGTTCTCTATAAAGAACAAGATGGCAATTCTCGATCACTTACCCGGATTAATAACTCCATCAGGTATAGAGACCAAAAAGAACAAACAGATCGCGAAAGTAATAGAAGACAACATGTCCAGGCGGAAGCACAGCCATTCTTTTGCACCGGCAACATGAAATTTTGGACGAGAATAAGAGTCGTTCAATATCAAGTTCGTCTCTTGGAATCTCGATTCTTGATCAAAGCTCCTGATCGTTGTTGCTCCTAAAAGTGTTTCGGCAAAATGCTGTATTACCGGAGCCTTGGATACTCCAACCAACCGTGCAAGTTCTCGCGCCGAAGATATGTAATATTGCTGCAAAATTGCAAGTTTTATGCAAGGTTTAATGCATATTAGAACCCGAAATTCATGGCGGACAAGGTGAGAAGAATTACCTGATACCAAATGCAAGTAGCGATCACCGGGATAAAAATGATAAATATCTGCCAAGCACCCTGAGACATAACAATAATGATTCCGAGTAGATTGATAATCGAAAAGGCGAATCCGCCGACTTGGTATGGAATTTGCAAATCCACTGCATTTTGATCCGTAGACGCCTATGAGAGGAACAAAAAAAATTCAGAATCTTTCAAAACAAGGGGGGTGTGTAAAGATCATACCGGAAAACATCGGATGCTTACTCTGTTTAGAATTCTTCCACTGGGTGTAGAATCGAAGAAAGACATGGGGGCACGGAATATGCATAAATACATCCTTTTGAAGAGAAGGGTGGCTGTTTTGTATCCCACTGTACTAAGAAGCATAGCTCGGGTAAGGACGGAAAATGCGCTTGCAATGGCCAAAGCTAAATAGACAATTATTAGTGTAAAGCTCCCGACCGGAGGCTTGACATCAGCGGACATGGGAGAGGCCCAAGCCATCCAGTAATTGCTACCAATTTGGAAACTCTGAAACAGAATCTGCCCCAGCAGTATGAACGGCACAAGAGCTCCTCCGTATGCTGTTGTGATATATTTCCAATAGACCGAAAACCCAACCTTTCCTTTTTCGCGCTCCTCTTCTTGAACAAGATGTCCTTTTGACCCGACATCGTCTACTTTACCACTCTCATTACCTTGCTTTCCTTCTTTTTGCACTTTACCGGTAGCACTTCCGATGGCATGATCTCCTTCGCTAGTACTTTGTTTGGAAACAGTTCCGGTCTCAACAGCATCGAGGGCTGACAAAGCTTTCTTATGTGCACCAACAAGTTCCATAAAATCGGTCCCGGAATCGAGAATCTCATTATACTTTCCAGCTTGTGTAATCCTTCCATCTTCCATGACCTAATAAAAAAATGTACTAGTTAAATCTAGCAATTACATAATTTTGCATGAATCCGAGGCAAAATCACTTACCAAGATTAGATCAGCAGCCGGTAGAAACTCGACTTGATGAGTGACATAAACCACAGTTTTTGACCTCAAAATGCATAGCAAAACCTCCTATCATTCAAAGATAAGTCGGCATAAACTAAAGATATAATGCTTAAAAACAAATGATATAGATGAAGGAAAAGAGTTAACCTTGAATAAATGAGATCCTGTGTGAGCATCCACGGCACTGAACGGATCATCAAATAGATAGATATTGGCATCTTGGTACACAGCTCGAGCAATCTGTATTCGTTGCTTTTGTCCGCCACTCAAATTGATTCCCCTCTCTCCGATAATGGTCTGATCACCAAATGAGAGGACTTCAAGATCCTTTTTGAGGGCACAAGCTTCGAGCACTCCATCATACCTCTCCCGGTCCATCTCCTTTCCAAACAATATGTTCTCCTCAATTGTGCCACTTTGAATCCAAGGCGACTGAGCAACATAGGCCAATGTACCACACAACTTAAGAGTCCCAGATATCTTCGGTAATTCCCCCAAAATACAGGAAAGTAAACTCGACTTTCCGGATCCAACTGTACCACAAACAGCAACCCTCATACCATGGCGAACTTTCAAATTTATAACCTTTAGCGTCGTGGTAGAAGAAGACAATTCCCAAGAAAAATTCCCATTGACAATCTCAATTGCTGTATCAGAACTACCTCTTGGGAGTTTCTCGATAATATCAGGCTGCAATTCATCGAGCTGCAGGAAGGAAGTAATTCGATCAAGGGACACCTTTGTTTGAGCTATCATCGAAATTGTCTCCGGAAGACAATAGATTGATCCTTGAAGAATCCTGAATGTTGCAAGTGCGGATAGGATCTTCCCAGACTCGAGTGGGACTCCTAGGAAAATACAGGCACCAAACGTGCCTATGGACACGAATGAGGGAGCAACCGAGAAAACGAAACTACTCATGGCATTCGTATAAACAAATCCTTTTAACCATCCTTCCTCGACGTTCCTGAGCCCTATAATCTTGGACAGGAACTTCAATTCCCACCCTTGAAGTTTGAGAATTCTCATGTTCCTCAAAATTTCGGATGTCGCTTTCATCCTTTTATCTTTTGATTCCATCAACTTCTCCTGAAACTTCTCTAGCATTTTCCCCAATGGAATATTTGCCAACATAACAACAACTGTTGCAACAAAAGCTGCTATGGATGCTAGACCAAGGTATTTAAACAAGATTAACAAGGCCAAAACAACTTGCAAACCAGCGATCCATAGATCATGCATGAAAAAACAGAACTCACCCACCCGGTCTGCATCGACAGTCATGCAATTGATGATCTCCCCACTGGTGTGGCTCTGCTTCGACCGGCAAGAGAGCCTTAAGCCCTTGTTATAAACCATTGCCACCAGGACAGCCCGCAGCCTAAGTCCGACTTGTTGCAACTTAAAAAACCAGCGCCTCTGCGACACGCACTCTACTAGCTTTGCGACAAAGAAAGTCATAACTAGAAGATACCCCTCATTCTTAAACCTACGTTGTCCGTTAAGGTACTGAACGAAAGTGTCAATGAGATATGGTCCAACATATGAAGCAACAGTGGACACGAATGCGAACAAAGATGTCGAAAGAATATCTTTCCAAGCTGACAAGAGCAATGCTTTCAACAACTTAACAATGCTAACTCCATTCCCCTCATTGTCAGCTGATTCGAGCTGGATTTTAAAATTCGGAAAAGCCCCAGAAACACTGTCATTGCTATCTAGCTGAGGAACATCCTCAAGGTCTAAAGTTTTCTTACTGCCAGCAGCAATAAGAGGCCCCATCCAGGAAAATGTAAGAATGCTGAAAATTCCAGCATTCGAATACGGAGTTACCGTATCACCGCCTTTTTTCAGACCCGAATCTACACCATTACTAACACTAGAATCTCCATTCAAAAGGGGCTGTTGAAGGAGGGTATTTTCACCCTCATTTCTTGCAAAAAACCCCACAGTACATAAGAACAAACCGCTAATAACAGAAAAAACATCGGATACTAAATACTGGCTTGGGAAAGAAACATGTTTTTTGACAAGAACAATGTCTATAACAAGACAATAACATGATATTGAAACATAAAAACCCCACCAAATTCTCAACAAACATGGGAACTTCTTTCGACAATGCAAATAAACACGTATTGCAATCCAAGCAAGTGTTTTTAACACATAATCAGAAAGAGTCACTAACTTTAGCTCAGACCAATAAAAACAACTTAGCAGACAGAAGACAATATTAAAAGCTGAAACAACAACACAACAAGCTAAAGTCTGCTTATACCATGAAACCTTCCTTTGTCTTAATGTCTCCTTTGAACTTTCCTTCCCACCAGCTTCTTTAACTCTGTTGACAACCCATAAGACTAACAAAAAAAGCAATAAAACTAAGTGTAGTGAAGCAGAAAACCCATGAAGAAAAATGGGTTCTAAGAGAAAATCAAAACTAGTAGCTGACCTCATTAGTAAAGATGATTCTGAAACAAAAAGTTTCATTCTTTTTGGAGTTTTTTTTTTTTTTTACTGAAGAAAAACTTGGGTTTTGATTTTGAGTTTGGTAGGAGAAGATTTAATTTGGCTAAGTGTTCGAAAGTTTTTGTTTTTGTGTTGGTTTATGTACAGATCTTTGCATGACTACATATGAATTTGGCGACAACCCCTTATTTCGAGTACAAATTGGAAATTTTGACAAATTTTAGATTCTTTTGTTCATTATCAGAAAGGTGACAATATTAATTATAATTATTCAAATACGATATAAATAAATTAATTAAAATATAATATAATATATATATATTTATATTTCAAAATATATTTAATATAATTATTAATATATTAAATATAAATATAATAAAATAAAATATATAAATATAATATAAATATATAAATTATTAAAATTAATTTTAAATTCTTTTAATCAAATTAGTTTTGTTTTAATTTAAATTTTTTTACTTAAAAAGAGTATTTTGACTTTTGTGCCCTTAATACTCAAAGAATCCTTGTACAAATTATTGAACATTTAGATTGACTGACCAAAAACAGTGTGAATTTCCAGTAGTCTTTGTTGGATGACATCTAGCAGACACCGGGGCGGAGACTTACATGCCACTCGGTTGACTAAAACACACGACTAAGGACAATTTGATGCTCTTGGCAAAATATCGTTTATTTCGTATATTTATATTATATTTATATAATTTTATTTTAATATATTAATATTTTATATTATATATATTTTAAAATATTCTTACATTTATATTATATTAATATTATTTTTTTGAATTATGTTATATTTTATGTTGTTTTTAATTTTTTTATCTAGTCGTATTATGTCTAATATTTTCATGCGTAAATGAATCAAATTATTCTTGAGTTATTAGCATTAGTGAATATTGAATGAGTTTTTCGTTTTGAGTCAATCTCAAATTTGAGTTAAATAACAAGTGAAATCGAATTCATGCTCAAATACTTTAATACTTGATTCAAAAAGCACACAACCTTGCATAAATATTTATTTTTTAAAACATACCAAATAATATTATGTTTGATGTCTATATTTATACTTCTATTGAATTTAATCGAGTTGAGTTTAGACTATTCGTATAAACTACAAGCCAAATTTGAATGTTTAAGTCAGATTAAACTATTCAATCAAGCTTGGATTACACTTCAAATCTCAAATTTGCGAGCTGAGCTATCTGAAGCCTTGTAATGGATTTGGCTCGATTTAGTTCGATCACATCCTAGCACTTAAAATGAAAAATCGAGATATTATTGATTAAGTACTAGTTCAGTTGGCATGATGTTATTGACAAACTCTTGAAGGTAACGAGTTTAAGAGGACTTAAATATGTAATGTCCTATACTTCTACTCAAATAAATTAATCAAATAAGGTTAGAGGTTATGGGTAAATTGAGAATATATATATATATATATATATATATATAAATTGGGATATTGTTTTTCTAAGGCAAAACAGGAATAACAAAAAGTAAAAACATTGTTCATTTGGGCCCCAACCCATCGAAAACTGGGTTAGGGACCAGTGGCCCATAGCAGCTGGAAATTTCATGCAAAAACCACACCAATGAGAGAAAGGTCAAACTTGTCCATGATGCTTTTCTTTGCACGTTTTCTTGACATTTTAACTTCTGTAAACTCATTCTTGCGATGATTATTCAAATTGTTATAATAATAATAAGTAAATTTTTATACTTTTATTCTATTTAAATAAATTTTATTTTTTATTTGTATTTAAATTTATTAATGAGTCGAGTAAGCTGCCAGACTTGATAGGTTTAGCTCGTATTGAATTAGGTTTGGGTAAAGATTTTAGTAATTCAAGCTGACTTAACTTAAATTATTATTTATATAATTAAAAATTATTTTAATTTGAATATAATTATAAATGTTTATATTAAAATAATTTTTTAATATAATTTTATATAGTGATATGGGCTTTGGGGTTAAGATTGGCTTGGGCTAAACGTAACCTGACCTAGACTAGGTAAAGAAGGAAAAAAAATTGCAAACAACACCTTTACCTAACTCATGAACATCTAGAATTATACACGAATAAACATTTTATTTTAAATGAACAGTCGATTTACATTAAGAGTTTTTTTATATATAAATTAAAAGTTAAAAATTTATTAAAATATAAATTATAAATTACGATTAATTTTTTAAATATAAATTAAAAGTAAAAAAATTTTTACTTTGAGTGTAATAAAAAATTAACAAGATAAGAATTTAATAAAGTAATAAATTTTAAACATTTTTTAATTATTTTAACCCATTTAAATCTATTTATTTTTGGATAACACAAATTTCGAAGTTATCATTAGAAAAAAAAAATACCCTTTGAAAATTATAAGAGATTACATGTGTTTATGAATTGATTGGAGAAAGATACTCTAAAATTCAATCCTTTGTACGGTACTATGATATTTGTCCATGCAATCTAAGTCAAAAACAATCACATGAATTGTTTGATTATTTGTTAAATGAACATTAATTTTATAAATGAGTTTTGTTTCTAATGTATGGTTTAGTCAAAAGGTTGACTGTATGTCTGTAAATAATTAGAGAAGAAAATTGTGTAAAAATATTACTGTTTTAGCTTTATTTTTACAAATTTAATGAGAAATTATAAACGGAAAATGCTCAATATTTTGATTTGATGTTAAAATCTTGCGGTCATGATAGACATTATTAGGATTTTTCATTATTAAAAATATTCGTGCTTGATATTTATCAATTGCGTAAGTTGAGTTGATTTTGAGTTGAGTTAATTTAAGTTAGGTTAATTTAAGTTTTAAAATTTTTAAGTTATTTTTTAATTTAAATTATTTCAATTTTGGATCATTTTGGTTTTAGGTTATTTTGAGTTTGAATCATTTTGATTTGGGGTCATTTTCAGGTTTGAATCATTCTGGATTCAAATTATTTTAGATTCGGGTCAACCAAATTTAATGCTCAAATTTATCAGGTAAAAGTCATTTTGGGTTTGAATAATTTCAAATTTAGATCCTTTTAAATTTGGATCATTTTGGGTTTGAGTTAGTCGATTTTAAGTTGTTAACTTTTTCAGATCAATTCGAGTTGGATTAAGTGTACTTGGAAATAGGCCAGGTTACTAGGCCACACCTAGGATAGTTTTCTTTAATTCGGGCTATCCGTATCACCCGAATTACTATTTAATAATATTTTTATTTAGATTTAACAATAAAATATTTTAAATTTTTATTAATTTCCTAATAGTAATTTGGGTTTTTGAGTTGGGCTTGAAAAAGAAGTAATTTGGATTTTTGAGTCGAGCTTGGATAAGAAATATAAAAAAATTTTAGACTGCGACTGAGCCCATGAACACTTTTAATTTGAAATATATATATATATACATATATATATATATATGAAATATAATTATTTAAATATAAGAAAAACTTTCAAAAAGTTAAATATATTCATTTCGAATATATAAATGTATCAGACACCTACCTAAATCTAAACACGTAATTCTATCGTACATTTACCTGAATCCAAGTAACCTTCAATATTTTTTTTTCCGCTCCCAATTTCCAACAAATATAAGAAACAGCAGAAACTGCTTGGAAATGCCAGAAAATGATCAGTACAAGGAATTTTCCATTTATTTTTCTTTCATTGGTACTAAGCTCAAGATAAATTAGGTTACAAACATGTCAAATTTTATTAGAAACCGGAAAACCATATGACATCTACTAAGCATGAGTGTCGGATATAGGCATGTATTCAATGTAGATATATAAATATTTTTTTAATTTTTCTACGTATTTGAGGATCCTTGCATGATCATATCCTCATAATTAGGATATACATCAGGAATGGATGTCAAACACAAGTACTTCAAGAAAAATGAAGTCGAAGTAAGAAATAGCTTGGACAATTAGATGACTTGTTCTTCATCAGACTTGTTTTCAGAATCATATTCCTTCATACGCCCTGCATCCAAGTTTTTAATTTTACCAAATGAATTCATAAAACAAATTACTTAAAAGATTATCGTCTGGAAAAACCATGATCATTTGAAGAACCAGATGACACTATCAAGAACAGTAGAGTTAAAGAAATTTTGCCCAAGAGTTTATCCGTTGCTGCCCGGCTGAGCCAAAACAGACTATTTGCCTCTCCGATTCTCTCCATTTTTCTCGAGCTAGGTTTGATTCGTTCGATAGCAGTTAACTCGAGCTAAGATGAGTTTTTGTATAAGCAACCAAGTTTGCTTCATCAGTTAATCTTTTCTGAATATAGAGTGAAAATCAAATATCAAAACACTAATCTGGTTCAGGCAAGCTTCTCCGAACTAGAATGTGATCTCATAATGTACTCTGCTACAAGCCGTGAAAAAGACGAAGACTTGTTTTCTAGCAATTTAGCCGGAGAATCACATTCTTCGATAAGTCCTGCAACAGTTAAAAAGTTTCAAATGAGTTGAACTCTGAACAAATCCGACAAGATAGACTTTAAATTATAGCCATACTGACCATGATTTAGAAGGAGGACCTTATCACTATCAAGAACGGAAGTTATCCGATGAGCAATTGTTATAACCGTACATTCGGAGAACTGCTGTCGTAATGTCGTCTGAATCAAATTATCCGTAGCTGTATCAACCGATGCAGTAGCTTCATCGAGCACTAAAATCTTACTTTTCTTGAGAAGCACACGGCCCATACAAACTAACTGCCTTTGACCTATGCTCCAATTATCTCCATTTTCGCTAACTGCAGAAAAAAGTGTTTAAGAATCTTGTATGACATTCAAAAGAAAAAAAAGGAACGAACTTGTATGTTATGTGATAGAAAATCGGACCTGTAGAATCCAGCTTTCGTTCCTTCCTTCGAACTTCATCTCCGAGTCGACACTTATCCAGTGCCTTAAAAAATAATTAAAAACATACATCAATACTTCAAATTAAAATCATTAAACAGCAATGTTACTTGGACTCAGGTATGGTAAATTTTTTTCTGACTTTTTCCATGTATTTGGAGGGTCCTTGGAAGGTCGTATTCTTATACTCATGTCCAAATATCTGTTGGGCAAGGGTATTTTGGGAAAAATGAAAGGTTGGACCAACATGGTTAAAAACTACATAACCAAACAGAAATGAACCCACCTCCCAAATCTGTTGGTCAGTGTACTCTTCAAGAGGGTCCAAATTGCTTCGTATCGTCCCTTCGAACATGATAGGATCCTGAGGAATGATGCTGAGTTTTGATCTTAAATCGTGCAGTCCGATCGATGAGATATTGACGCCATCTATTGTAATCTGGCCTGTTTCGGGTTCAACTATCCGGAAAATTGTTTGGATAAGAGTGGATTTACCACTCCCTGTTCTCCCTACAATGCCAGTCTTCAACCGTCCAGGAAATGTGCATGTCACACCTCGCAAGACGAGTGGCATGTTTGGGGCATAACGAACCTACATCAATCTCCATCATTTATTTCCAAAACAACATATAAGAATCAAAATCATAAAAACCATGTAACTGCATTACCTGCAGATTAAGAATATTAACTTCTCCATTAACTGGCCAAGAACGTTCTGGGTGATTAGTTTCCATCACAAGGGCAGGCTCACTCGGAATATTACTGTACTGAAGCATTCTCTCAACCGATATAATTTGATTCTCCATATTGCAAACATTCAATATGATCCAAGTTTGCAAAGTATTTAGAGTAAGTCCATATGTCACAGCTAACCCAGCAATGGCTACAGAAAAGAAAATACATTCAGTCATTCTCCTTGTAACATTCCTATCTAGAATGACATCATAATCACTAAAGATGCCACTCTGAAATCGCTTACCCGGATCAATAACTCCCTCCGGTATACAGATCAAGAAGACCAGACAGAACGCGAAAGTAACAGAAGACAATATGTCCAGCCGGAAGATCAACCATTCCATTGCACCGGCAAAATGAAATTTCGGACGAGAATAGGAGTCGGTCAGTATCATGTTTATTTTTCGGAATCTCAATTCTTGATCAAAGCACCTGATGGTTGTTGCTCCTAAAATCGTTTCAGAAAAATGCTGTATTATCGGAGCTTTGCATACTCCAACCAAACGTGAAAGTTCTCGAGCAGAAGATATGTAATATTGCTGCAAAATTGCAAAGTTTATAAGAATAATTATGGCCGAGTATTATGCAAGGTTGAATATATATTAGAACAGAAAACTTTATTTACGATATATTGCCGCATGGTTTCAAATTTATCCGGTCATGCATTCTAAAGCCAAAATTTTGGCGGACAATGAAACGAGAATTACCTGGTACCAAATGCAGGCAGCAATCACAGGGATACAAATGATATAAATCTGCCAAGCAACCTGAGACATGACAACAATGATTCCGAGTAGATAGATCATCGAAAAGGCGAATTCACCGACTTGGTATGGAATGTTCAAATCCACTGCACTTTGATCCGTAGAAGACTGTAAGAGAAAGAAAAAAAATGGAATCCATCAAAAAAGGGGGAAAACTTTCAAAAAAAATGAAGTAAAATGGAATGTTCAAGGATCGAACAGGAAAATGTCAGATCACTTACTCGGTTTAGAATTCTTCCACTAGGTGTGGAATCGAAGAAAGACATAGGAGCGCTGAAAATGCACGAATGCATCTTTTCAAAGAGAAGAGTGGCTGTTTTGTATCCGGCTGTGTTAAGAAGTATGGCTCTAGCAAGTACAGAAAAAGCACTCGCAATGGCCAAAGCTAAATAGACAGCTATTAGTGTAAAGCTCCCTACTGGAGGTTTGACATTGGCAGATATGGGAGACGCCCATGCCATCCAATAATTGCTACCATTTTGAAAAATCTGGAAGAGGATTTGCACCAGCAATATAAACGGCACAAGAGCTCCTCCGTATGCTGTTGTGATATACTTCCAATAGATCAAAAACCCGACTTTCCCTTTCTCTCGTTCTTCTTCTTGAACAAGCTGTCCTTTCCGGCCAACATCATCGACTTTACCACTCTCATCATCACCTTGATATCCTTCTTTCTGCAGTTTTTCATTAGTACTTCCCGTAGCTCCACCTCCTTTGCCAATACTTTGTTCTGAATCAGATCCTGGCTCAACTGTATCAAGGGCTGACAAAGCTTTCTTATGTGCACCGACAAGTTCCACAAAATTGGTCCCGGCATTGAGAATGTCGTTATACTTTCCAGCTTGTGTAATCATCCCATCTGTCATGACCTAATAAAAATGTGCAAGTTAAATCCGGTAAGTAATTTTTTTCTTTTCATGAATCCGAGACAAAATCAATGAAATTTAAAAAGCTTACCAAAATTAGATCAGCAACCGGTAAAAATTCAACTTGATGAGTAACATAAATCACTGTTTTCGATCTCAAAGTGCCTTCTAAAACTTCCTGTCATTCAAAGATAAAATAAGATACTCCGGCAATGCTCCAACTGAAGAAGAAAACTCGAAAATTGAAATGGCCGAAGCTCGAAACAATAAGCTATCCAGAATGAGAAATAAAGGTATTTCAATTAATCACATAACATAGAGCAGTAAAGACAATACCTTGAATAAGTGAGATCCTGTATGAGCATCCACAGCGCTGAAAGGATCATCGAACAAATAGATATCGGCATCTTGGTATAAAGCTCGTGCAATCTGTATTCTTTGCTTCTGTCCGCCACTCATATTGATTCCCCTCTCGCCAATAACAGTCTGATCTCCGAATGAGAGTATTTCAAGATCCTTCTCGAGGGTACAAGCTTCAAGAACTCTGTCGTATCTCTCCCGGTCCATCTCCTTACCGAACAATATGTTTTCTTCGATTGTTCCACTTTGCATCCAAGGTGACTGAGCAACATAGGCTTTTGTGCCACACAACTTAAGAGTTCCAGATATCTTGGGTAATTCCCCCAAAATACAGGAAAGTAAACTCGACTTTCCAGATCCAACTGTTCCACAAATGGCAACCTTCATACCATGGCTAACTTTCAAATTTATATCTTTTAGCATTGCGGTACAAGAAGATGAATCCCAGGAGAAATTCCCATCAACAATCTCAACTGCAGTATCGGAACGACCTCTGGGAAGCTTCTCTATAACATCAGGCTGCAAGTCATCAAGCTGAAGGAAAGAAGCGATTCTGTCGAGTGATACCTTCGTCTGAGTTATCTGTGAAATTGTGTCGGGAAGATCGCAGATTGCCCCTTGAAGAATGCTGATCGTTGCAAGTGCAGATAGGATCTTCCCAGACTCGAGTGGAACTCCTAATAGTATACAAGCACCAAAAGTGGCTAAAGACACCAATGAGGGTGAAACCCAGGAAACAAAGTTAGTTATGGCTTTCATATAAACATATCTTTTTAACCATCCTTCCTCGACATTCCTGAACCCGATGATCTTGGAAAGAAACTTCATTTCCCATCCTTGAAGTTTGAGAATTCTCATGTTCCTCAAAGTTTCAGATGTTGCCTTCATCCTTATATCTTTCGATTCCATCAACTTGTCCTGGAACTTCTCCAGCTTTTTCCCCAAAGGAATATTTGCCAACATAATGAGAACTGTAGCAACTAAAGCCGCAATGGATGCTAGCCCGAGTTTTTTATACAAGATCAATAAGGCCAATGTGACTTGCAAAGCGATAATCCATAGATCATGCATGTACCAACTAAACTCATCGACCCTCTCTGCATCAACGGCCATGAAATTGATGATCTCCCCGCTGGTGTGCCTCTGTTTTGACTGGAACGAAAGGGTTAAACCCTTGTTATAAATCACTCCAACCAGAACAGCTCTCTGCCTAAGTCCCACTTGCTGCAACTTAAAGAAACAGCGCCTCTGTGATATGGACTCCACTAGCTTTCCGACAAAGAATGCCATAACCAGAAGATACCCTTCATTTTTAAACTTGTGTTCTCCATTCAGGTACTGAACAAAAGTGTCAATGAGATACGGTCCAACATAAGAAGCCACATTGTAAATAATCGCAAACAAAGCCGTCCAAAGAATATCTTTCCAAGCCGAGAAGAACAATGCCTTCACCAGCTTAAATGTCGTTACTCGACTCCCATCACTATCATCCGACTCAAGCCTGTTTCTAAATTTCGGAAAAACCCCGAAGATGCTATCATCATGATCTAGCTGAGGAATATCCTCGAGGTCTAAAGTCTTCTTATTGCCAGCAGCAATAAGAGGACTAATCCAAGAAAATGTAAGAATGCTGAAAATACCAGCATTCGAATATGGAGTTAAAGTACTATCACCCCTTTTTTTAATCTTTTCACCATTAATAACATTAGATTCGCGTTTCAAAAGGGGCTCTTCAAGGAGGTTAATTTCACCAATTCTTCCCCAAATCCCCACAATACAAAGGAATAAACCAGTAATAACAGCAAAAACATCGGATACTAAGTACTGGCATGGGAAAGAAGCATGTTTTTTGAGAAGAACAATGTCTATTACAAGACAATAACATGAAACTGTAAAATAAAAGCCCCACCAAATTCTCAACAGAAATGGGAAAATTTGATAATTCAAACAAACAAATGTTGCACCCCAAGCGAGTGTTTTTGCCAAATAATCAAAAAGGGTCACTAATTTATCCTCAGACCAACCATTTCTAAACCAGTAACAATAACTTAATAAGAACAAGACAATATTAAGAGCTGAAACAACAAAACAAAGGGCTAATGTTTGCTTATACCATAAAACCTTCCTCTGCTTTAACCAATTGCTCGAATGTTGATCACCAGCTTCTTTAACTTTGTTGAACACCCATAAGAGTAACAAGAAAAGCAATAAAACTAGGTGTAATGAAGCTGAAAGCCCATGAAGAAAAATGGGTTTTAAGATAAAAACAAAATCAGCAACTGAGTTCATCAGTAAAGATGATTCTGAAGCGAAAAGTTTCATTCTTTTTGGAGTTTCTTAAAAAAAAAAAATTGGGTTTTGATTGATGGAGAGGATTTTGTTTGGTTAAGTGATTGAAAGATTCTAATTGTGTGTTAATATATTGGAAAATTGTTCAATTTATAGCTAGTGGATTAAAGGAAATTAGTAGGAAGAAAGAACCAGGAATCTCGAACTGATCTTGAGCCTATTCGAATTTCCAGCTGTTATTCGGATGACATCGAAGACTTAAATGGCGCCGCCATTGAAGAAATGGTCCCTACTAAGGGATGGCGGCCGTAATCATGTAGGTCCCAGCAGCCCATAGCTGTTGGAAACTTTACCTAAAAGAGTAAACCATGCCACTGGGAAAAAAACAAGTCAATAATATACTACTCTAGTGTTGTATATTTGCAACTTTTTTTGCCATTTTTGTTTGCTTGTTCTCCTGACAGTTGCCGTTCGCCAAATGCTGGTCTTAGCCCATTTTTGACATACTGCTTCCTATCAGGATCAAGTTTGTAAGATGGTCTTGAATTCTTGATTTGTGACACTCCGCAAAATTTGAACGCTAATTTGTCATAACATGACTCTGAGACGACCAGTAGACAAAAGATCTAATCTAAAATTGAGTATTCAGAGGCATTCAGCATGGTATCTGAGTAAAGAGTACTCTAAATTTGAAAATTTATTTAATATTTAAAATTTTTTTTATAATAATATTAAATTAAAAAAATAAATTTTAATAGAAATAAATTAATTTAAAAAATAAGTCAGATTTTGGTTTTAACATTTAAGGTCCAAGGTCGATACGGTTATATTAGTTTTCAATACGTGATATATTAGTTTTATATTTATATATATTATATAATTTTTATTATATAAAAAATAAATATATATCATATAAAAATAAATATAGTAAATTTTTATATTTTAAAACTTAATAAATGAAAATTATTAAAGATTAAATTTTAATAATTTTAAAAAATAAATTAAAAATATAATATGAGTGTACTTAAATGCATTTGGATTACATATTTACAAACATAGGCAAACTTGAATAAAATTTAAAGATCATATTTCGAGTCGAGCCGAGCTTGGACAAGCATAAATAATTTTAATACCATGCTTAGGCTCAATCCAAACTCAACTCAGCCTATAAACACCTCTAGTGGTCAAGTCCGATTATAGTTCAAAATTTTTTGATTTTTTTTTCTTAAGATTTGATTCACCCGTAAGCTTGTTTATTGTTCAAAATATTAAAAATGTTATTTTTATATTTTTAATTAAATTTAAATAAAAATAATTTTTTATTTATCAAATAGTGATTCGGGCGGGCCCAAATCACAAAAATATATACTTAAACTTAGCTTAATTGAGGTCGAACTTGTTTGGTAGAGCGGATTACTCAACCTTTAAATAGCTCTAATTTAGCCTTACTTGTTTTGATACCCTTAAATGTAGTTATTGTTTAATAAATCAAAAGATTAAGTGTCAAAATTTAGTCTTGAATTTGTATTATAAAAATTATTTAATATATTACTCAAAATTAAGTATTATATATAATTATATTGTTTGATATTTGTATATCTTGGATTTTTAGATTCATTCATTTCAAAATTTTAATCTTATGAACAAAATATTTTTTATTATTTTGGATAATTTTAGATAAAATTTAAAAGGGTAATACAAATACATCATCTTTTGTAATAAGAAAGATAATTTAATTCAAATATTATTTTTTTAAGAGAATTAAATTAACTTAACACATTCTCTTTAAACATAATTATGATATTAAAAAAAAGTCCGAGCACTCTTTAATCATTTTAAACTTTTTTTTTAAATTTACATCAAATAATTATTTTAACGTATTATAATAAAAATATTATAATAATTATAAAAATCTTTTTATTTTTGAAATATTAGATACTTGTAAACTTTCTCTTAAAAAAAAATGAATTATTGCGCTAGTTCTCCCAAGATTGACAAAAAAGAATGTGTCCAAAAGATATAAAGATTGAATGAGCAAATGAAATGATATAGATAATTGATTCTAAAATTCTTGGTATGGTTCATGATAATTGTTCCTGTACTTACAAGTGGGATTGTTCAAGATTTAGGTAAATTGATTTGATTTACGTATTATATTTTAAATAAAAGATTTTACAAATTAAAATTTAATTGATCTAAATTATTATTTAATAATAATTTTTATTTAAAATTTAATTATAAAATATATAAATATTAAAATAAAAATAATATTTTAATATTTTTAAAATAAAATAAATTATCAAATTTAATTTAAATAAAATTAATAATTCAGATCATAATCAGACCGATTGTGCATTTGTGCAAGTGACACTGATAAGCAACCACATGGATTCATTATTTGCTAAGGAGCATGACTGCTAAGTTAAAATAAAATTAAAAATTAAAAAAAAAAAAAACATACATGTTATATTATTTTCTCGTATACGTATTTATATCATCTTTTTTCTCAGTTATTGACAAGTTGGGGAGTCTAGCCTGTCATGAAGTAGCATTAATTGAAGTAATATTTAAAAGAGAAGAAAAAATAATTATGAATTTTTTGAATATAATTTTTTAAAAATAATAATTAAATAATTTTTACTTAATATTTGCAAATATGGAGTTATGGGTAAACTTGTTTAATTATCGAGCAATCTATTCCTCTCGACAGATATGATTCGAATTGAATTAAATTTGAGCATTATATTTAATGATTTAAATCAGTTCGATCTAATTTAAATCATTGTTCATTTAATAAATAATTATATTTAAACTTAATTTAAAAAATTATATAAATTTTAATATAAAAATAATTCTTTTAATTTTTTAAGCAAACTAGCATACGAATCGAATTTAATAAAGAATTTAAAAAAAAAAATCAAACCTAACTTAACTTATAAACACCTTTGATCATGAATCCGTAAAGCAATATTTTCTCACTTAAAATTCAAAGAGCTTTAATTTCCCCTCCTCGCCTTGTTGAATTAGAAATTCTCAATACTTTTTTCTAGCCCCTCAAAAATTTTGAGCACATACCAATAGGCACTTGTTCATAGTCGGGTTAGGTTATTGTTTAAATTTTTTTAAAAATATTTTATTTAGGCCCGATCAACTTTTGATATATTTTATTGTTTAAAACTATTAAAATATTATTTTATATTAATATTTATATAAATAAAAGATTATTTTTGTTACATGAACAATGATTTGAAATGGGTCGATAAGAATAACTAAATCCCACTTTGAAATTTGATCCAATACAAATCGAACCGAATAAACTACCCAACACTTAAATAGTTCTAGATACCATACTTATTTCAATTGTCAATTTTTTTCATAAATATATCAAATATTAGATATAGGAACGATGTGAATTCAGAATCAAAGTCTATACTAATTTTCAAAAATTTGTCCCCTTTTTTAATCAATTATTTGATGCTATGTTCAATGCAGTATTTTTTTTCCACTCTCAATTTCCAACAGCAATAATTATTTTTGAAACTGAAATTGCTTGGAAATGCAACAAAATGGTTCATGATAAATTGTGCAAAGAAACCAATTGCGTTAAAACCATTTTGGAGCAAAAGATCTAGGACATCCTTCGATGGAAATCTGCTTGAGTTCATGGCATTATACGTTAACCCTAGAAACAAGTTCTTTTTTACCCATTAAAAAGACCTATGATAGTTTGCAAATCACGATTTATCCATAAAGGCTTACACTGGTGGAAACCATTCAATATGGAATTAAACATAATATTAATCAGGAAAATGCAAACAAATGCAATCATTGGACAGAATTTAATATTAGAATAACGTGCAATATTTATTGAAGAAGTGCACTTGCCTCGGGTTTTTTGTTGAAGGTTGCCTGATGTAAAATGTTGTTCCCATCCTTCCGTTTCCATTTCAAAATCCCCATTTGTAAACTCCCAATCTCTTCAATCAATACCCTTGTAGCTTCAATCTGGTTACTCTTCACAACCAAATGAAAAGCAGTTTCGCCATAAGTAGTCACATCTTTAACAGACTCAAGGCAAGCCCATACTAGTTCCTTGATCCCATTAATTCTTCTTTCTAAAGTCACGCGGTGAAGTGGAACCTTACCATTTATCCTTTCCCTTTAGAAGACATATATCATACCCAACTTTCATAAGCTCTCTTAATTATTATTTCAATATGCCCATTTGCTAAGGTGA
Source organism: Adansonia grandidieri (assembly GCA_038382065.1). Classification (NCBI taxonomy): domain Eukaryota; kingdom Viridiplantae; phylum Streptophyta; class Magnoliopsida; order Malvales; family Malvaceae; genus Adansonia; species Adansonia grandidieri. Next base: position 10,439,613 of record JBBYHK010000007.1, on the reverse strand, counting down.
CATGCATGTGTTTACGGAATCATTATCCTTTTCTCATATAACATATGTGATGGAATGTATAGTGCATTTACTTACATGTCTAAAGATCTTCTCTTTTCTTATCTGATATGAAATTAATGCATTTTATCTACTTTTTGATAGTACTTGATATAACATTCTCTCCCACCCAATCTCGTGATACCTACATCATGAGCTTTTCCACCATTTTTGCCTTCCCTGCCCTCGAGGTATTCATTATGGAATCACGGTTGGTCTAACCTACCTGCCCCACCCGTTGAGGTGCTCGGTATGAAATCGGATAATTAAGGGTTGACTCTGATACCACTTGTTACGGGGCTATTACCTTCCTCCAAAAATATATATCAAATAGGGTGAACAGCGCACTCACTTATATGCCTAAAGACCTTTCCTTTTCTTATTTGATGTGGGATTAATGCACCCTGTCTACTTTTTTTATAGTATTTGGCTTGACATTCTTCCTCACCCAATTTCATGATGCCCCTTTCACGAGCTTCTCCACCATTTTTGCATACCTAACTATGGAGTATTCGACATGGAGTCATGGTTGATCCAACATGCCTACCCCACTCATTGAGGTACTCGATGTAAAATCAGACAGTCAATGGTTAGCTTAAATACTACTTATCAGGGGGTTGTTGTCTTTTTCCCAAAAGACACGTCTAATGGGATGTACAATGCACTCACTTTCATGCTGAAAGGCTTTCCCTTTTCTTACTCGATATGAGATAAATGCATCATCTTTGCTTCTTTTGAGTGCTTGGCATGATACATGCATATGGTTAAAACCATTTTCATTTACCGGCTTTCTACTCACAATCTCCGTTATGATTCCTGTTTACCCTACCAATGCGGTATGTAGAGAGAATTATCGAGGGAATTTAAGGTAACTCTATCTAGCAGAAATGGATCTTCCCCTACCAATGAATCAAATGCAGATGTCTCTAGAACGAGCTGCTTCGAACAATCTTTGCTTCCATTTTACTTGATCTTGTTGCCCTTAGCAATCCAACAAAATGCTGTATCAGCTTGTAGTTTTTGAGGGAGCATTTTTAGTATATTTTTAATGATTGTATTCGTAATCCCGAAGTTCCAATCATTGCCCGATGGATTGGCGATGGAATTTTACAATATGGCCATATGGGCATGGTAGCATTCATTGCAAGCAATATAAAAAATATATATATTTGTAAGAAAGTTTTTATGCGATAAAATCATAAATTTTCGGACTAAAGAGATGAGTGCCGATTTTTGCACCTTACACCAATTTGTTTTTGTTTTTTCCTTAAAAAAAAAAAAAATTAAAACCTTCTTCTCAGTCTACAGACCTTGATTGGAACCATGTCGAATTTCCTGGTGGACAATGTAGCCTTAGGGTTTTTTGCGTCAAATTTCACGCTGATGGAGTATCAAATGGTGTTGGACATCTTGTATACATAGAAAATATGAATTATTAATTATCATAAGAAATGTAAACAGAAGGCACATGCAATTAGAGGTCTCTTGGGGTTGGGTCGGGCTCAAAAAAAGTTTTAGATTTTTTGTTTAAGTTTGAACTCGGCTCACTCAATAGATTATTTATATTTATTATTTATAATTAATAAAAAATATTTTTATATT
>JBBYHK010000007.1:10393780-10416653 GCA_038382065.1 Adansonia grandidieri | reverse complement strand
ATCCTACCTAAATAAAGCCAATTAAGCCAATTGAGAGTTTTAGTATGTACTATGATACAATCACAATAATTTACACCTTTATGGAATAAGAAAGATTACCACTACCCAATGGCCACCTCAATTTGTTGACTTCTAGAATGAAAAATAATGTTTTCATATGCACCTGAATATATACATATACATATATAGTTATTATTTAATTTGGTTGGTTGGTTTGAAAATTTTGAATTTAACTTTTTAACTTACATGTAAATCTAATATTAAAAATGTTTCTATTTCCATCATAAGGAATTAGTTTCTTAAAAAAAATTAATTTCAAATTCTTTTAAAATACACAAGTAAAAAATACTTATTTCATTTAAATCCATTTATATGTATTTCAAGGAAAAAAATAATCCATATTTATCGAAAAAAATTTTTAAATCAAATTATAAAATTCTGCTAAGTATAATCTATGAGTAGATTTATGGAAAGGTTAAATTATCTATCCAACCCACATTAAATCGGCTGGCTTAAAATCTTTTTATAGTTTAGGTGGACTCATCTCCAACTATTGTTTAATAATTAAAAAATATTTTTATTTAAATTTAAAAAAATATAAATATAAATATTAAATTAATATTTTAATATTATTATAAATAATAAAATAAGTTTTTAGATCGATTTAATTCGGATCTAAATAAAAAGATTTAAAAAATTCTTAGCTAAGATTTGATTTGACCTACCTATGAACAAATTATTTGTAAGGTGATACATAAACTTAAAAATATAATAAAAAATAAAATATTTGATAACTCTTAACTCATTTATAAAATTTTAAAAAATTATCATCTATTTCTTTTATTATCAATTTAATAAATTAGCGTGTAATTAAATTAATGCACAAAATATTTCTTTTTTAGTTGAAAGTTTCAAAGTTTGAGCGTTGGAAGAAACGTGAAGAAGAATCATAACCGTTTACTTTTGGCGTAGCACACAAAACCAAACCATTAAAACCTTTTGTCGGTGGAGGGTTTCGCTAACGTCACAAGGCCGATCACTTTCATCCACGTGGCAGACTCTCATTGAACATTTTCCCAGCCCGGCTGTTTTCGGTGCACGCAGCATTGGTCCCGCAAGAACCAAACTCAACTCAAAGTCCCTTCCATTTTATCGAATTTGCCATCCTATTTTCCAACAAACTACGATAATACCCCACCATTGACTGGTTTTTTCTCATGAAGTAATCAACATTTTGATCCTTCGCCGACACTGTCAAGTTGCCACATGTTTTTCAATCGGACGGTCGTAATTTATGCAATTTTTGGGATCAACAATTTTGACCGCCTATAATTGGTAAATAAGATGAAATTTGTTTAAAAAAAGCTTCTATAAAAAAAAATCTGAACAATAATTCAAAAATCAATGAGTTTTTATTCATTTTTTTACAATTTATTCAGCATATAAATTTTTATTTTTTTATCAATTAAGCCTTTTTATTGCACTTTGCATTGAATTTTCATCGGTAAAAGGACTTAATTGATAAGAAATAAAAATTTAAATCTTTAAATCTTAATTTATCAAAAAAAAGCCCGATGAGGACTTTATCTTTGAATTAGGGTTTTCTTTTATATATAAGCCTGAAAAAAAATCCTAAACAATTATTTTGATCGCCACCTTAATATAATTGTCGAAGTTAATGTAAAATAAATAAATTTTTAATTTTTGAATTTTATGAACTAATTTCCTTAAGATATTTTTAAAATTTTTTTTTAATATGTTATCTATAATAATATTTATTTGAATTTTTAATAATTATTAATCCATTTAGTTAAGATATTATTATAATTTTGCTAATGAATATACTAAACACTCGATATTATATAATAAAATGTGCTTTAAGATACTATTATAACTTTTGCTAATGAATACTCTAAAAACGCTCAATCTTATATGGCCACAAACCCTATGATACTATAATGATAAATTATATGAAAAATAGTGCGGAAAAGAAAAGAAAAAAATAATATGAAAAAATGTTTTAAGAAAAAGATAAGTGAGTAGTTTTTTTTTTTAAATAAAAGAGTGCGTAATTACTTATAATATTATTATTTTAATTAAAATTTTAAATATATTTATTAATTAAATTGATATAATTTAATTTGTAATATCAAAATTAGCTGACTCTTTTGTAATTAGCCTAGATTTTGTGATTGGTTAACAAGTACTTTTATTTGGAGAAAACGGATTTCAAAAACCCTTGAATGAGTGTTTTACAAACACTTGTTAGCGCAGAAAGATATTATAAATAATTAATCTTTAAATACTCGTTAACCGAACTTTTATTAATTATCAATTAACATTTAAATCAACACTATAATTTCTCTATAAACATTTTTTTTCGTGATTATGAGAATTAATAAGACCCATAATATGCGTTTAATTAAAACATTAAAAAAAAAGACAAAAAAACGAACAAATTAGAAAAAAAAGGGGGGGGGTTTGATACTTGGATATGGCTTACATTATTCCATGCTTGCAAAATGGGTTTTATGGTGTATGCATTTTTACTCGGCATATTTTATAAATAAAATTATTAAAATGCCTTGATTTCTGAGGAAGGGATGCTAAGAGCACGTGATCTGTCTCCTTCTGCTTCTTTACTCAAATCCCAAATCTTTAGATTTTCATTTTGATTTCCTTTTTATTCCCAAAGTTTCTTACTTCTGTTTTCTTGGCACTCTCTTTTTTGCCGGCGGTTGTTTGCTTTGATGTCAGAGTTTTGGTCTTAAAACACCATTTAGACTAAACCTGGTGATATAAGTTGACAAATTCGACTGATACAGGATCAAATTTAAATATGAGATTTAATGTTTAAGTTAATTTAATTTAATTAAAATTATTACATCAACAACAAAATTTATTAATCAAATAAAATTAATTAAAAATTAAGGGTAGATGAATTTTTTTAAAAAAAATAAATTAAAATTTAATTGAATTAAATTAAATAGAGTAGATGCAAATGCATCCCATCATGTCTCTTTTTTCATATTTAATGATGTAAATGGAAGTACTGCTTTTGGAAGCTCGGAACTCAACTTTTCACATAATGATAATAATCATAGTTACAAAAAGTTTTAACATAGCTAAAGTTACCACAATCAAAGATCTCGTTGTAGCTTAATAATTGAAACTTTACTTGCACTTTTTAATTAATATTAGCTTATGTTTCTATAGTTAAAATCAAAGCTTTTAAAACTTTATTCAAAGTTAAATTGAATCAAATTAAATTTATTGATCGAATAAATAATTTAATTTTTAAATTAATTTAATTACGATTTATTTTTTTATATAAATAAAATTGTAATTTAATGATGGAAAAATATCATAAATATTAAAATTTAAAATTTAAAATTATTAAATTTTATTATAATTATATTAACTAATTAAATTAAATTTTGATTTAATTGTGACTATTATTAGATTGTCTAATAGTTAGAATCAAATCACATTGCTCGTATAGTTAAAAACATAGATTTATTGTGCCTAATAACTTATTCATTTAAATGGAAATTGGCTGCATAATCCAAACCTCTTGGCCAAGCCTCCCAACATAGCCCTCTCCCATAGACCAAATCACGGCTTAGTGGTACTCCTGGTAATTTAACCAAAATCCAGACCCATTTAAACAAATCAATCTTTTTCCTGATTCGAGCTGCAAGAGACACCCTTAGAAAGTCCCAACCACAAGCCATCTCTAAAAACGTCGGCCTCCTTTGTTCCCTTTTCTCACTCTTCCAAACCCAACGCCAAAATCCAATTTTTTGCAAAAATCAGGTTGATTAATCGAATTGATTAAATTAAAAATTAATAATTTAATTAATTTAATAGATAATATTAATTTATTTTTTAATTGAATCGATAAAAAGTTATAATAAACTGATTTAATATATATTATTTTAAAAAATTTTAATTTTTTTAAATATTAATAAGATTTGAGTCTTTAATTTTTTTAGTTTTATATTAAAGGCAAAACTATTAAATCAAATAAACATTTTCATTAATTATTTAATATATTTAATAGTTATTTAACTGTAAAATAATTTTTAAAAATATTTTAATTATCATTTAAATCGACCTATTAGTTCAACCAAGTGAACCTAAAACCAAATGTTTAATCGATTTAACTCTGGTTCGGTTTTTTAAACTAGTCCCAAACCACCAATAGCTGGCTCATATTGTATAACCACATTCCAAGCCCCTTTCCCCCCGAAGTTCTCAACTTTCCTTCCTTCCCCCTCTACAAAACTCTGTCTCTTCTTTCCTTTCCTTCACTTCGACAAAAGAAAGGAACTCAGAAGGGAAGGAAAAACCAGAGAGAAACAACACAATGCAGCAAAGGCAACATCTTGTTCTTCTAATTTTCTCAGTTTTTCTTCTCTTACAAACATCAAATGGCCATAACATTACACGTTTGCTTGCAAAGCACCCATCTTTATCAGCATTCAACCATTACCTCACTCTCACACACTTAGCTTCAGAGATTAACCGGCGCACGACCATCACTGTCCTTGCCTTAGACAACTCAGCCATGTCATCTTTGTTAGCCAAAAACCCTTCCATTTACACCATGAAAAACATCCTTTCCCTCCATGTTCTTCTCGACTACTTTGGTGCCAAGAAGCTTCACCAAATAACCAATGGCACTGCACTTGCTGCCACCATGTTCCAAGCTACTGGGGTGGCTCCAGGGGCTTCAGGGTTTGTTAATATAACAGATTTTAAAGGTGGGAAAGTTGGTTTTGGAGCTGAAGACAATGGTGGAAGTTTGGATTCATTTTTTGTTAAATCTGTTGAGGAACTTCCTTACAATATATCTGTGATTCAGATCAGCAAGGCTTTGCCTTCTGCTGTCGCTGAGGCCCCTACTCCAGGCCCAAGTGAGCTGAATATTACTGGGATTATGTCAGCACATGGATGTAAAGTGTTTGCTGATACCCTTTTGGCAAATCCTGCAGCCATGGGAACATATGGGGTAAGCTGAAAACCTCTTGTTTTATTATGTAAATATAGTAATTTGATTTAAATTTTTTTTTTGTGCTTAAATATTTGATCTTTGAGACTGATTAGTGAAAAGGAAAAGAAAAAAAAGAAAGTGAAAGGGTAGAAGGAACTAATTTTGGGCCATTTGATTGAGTGATGATGGTGAGATTTTGGTTTGAAATGGAGTTGTTGAAATATTGAAAAAGTTATGATAAGTTGTGATGATGTTGTCTTTACTCTTTTAGTTTGGCCTAATTTTAGTCTTCACAAAGGCAAGGTTTTGTTGCAGTGTAGGTAAGTAATTTTTAATCTAAATGTATGAAAATGACATCATTGGGTTTTTTCGAATTTTGGGTTTTTTTTTTCTTTTGAATGTGAATTTCTAGACAAGGTCTAACATAAAGTAAAATCCAGATCTGGGTTTGTTTTCCAGATCTGGGTTTGTTTCCTTTCCAATTGAATGACAAATGTTGGATGTGCATTAAACCTACCTTATTCAAATTCCGGTGAGTGTTAGATATAAAGTTTCAAATTTTTTTTATATATCATTCAAATAAATCTTGATAACATAACATTAAAGTGTTTGGACCTAAGCAAATACAGATCTTGTTATGGATTTACACTATGCCAGATGAGGAAATTTATATATATATATATATATATATATTTATTGATATGATGCATGTGACAGTTGATCTGGACATTAACTCAATGATAAAGGTAATTTAGATATGGAGTGAGGATAGGTTAAATGGTTGGACTTGGAACTTGGAAGGCATTGTGAGAAAAATAGGTTGGAACTTAAAAGCCTGTAGTAATAACATAAACAAATAGCTAAGGTACTGTTCTCCTTTGCTAGTCTTCACTTTGCCCGGTATGACTATGTATTAATAGCATAAACAAAGATCTATGATCGACACATATTTGAACGTGGGTAATGAGATATGACCTTTCACCTATCCTCCAAACACATGAAAAAACTTTAAAAAATTGGATATATATGTGTCAGATATATACCGATATATGATGCTCACACCTAAGTTAGAGCAACATCGCATTTCATTGTGAGATCTACTCTTATAATATGCATTTTAAGATATTTCTTCCGGTCAAACTACCCCCAAACCGGCAAATATAAATTCAAAAAGGGGAAAGAGATCTACATGATTGTATTGTAATAGAAATATTATTATGCAATGATTGCATTTTATCTTTGGATTTTTCCTCTTTGAAAATTTTAAGGTAAAGCATTGCTTTAATAATGAAATTTTTTACCATGCTTGCTTCTAGGATAACGTTAACGGCGGATTGACTGTGTTTTGTCCTCTGGATGATGCATTTAAAGCCTTTTTACCGAAGTACAAGAACTTGACAACCTCAAGGAAAGAATCTTTCCTTGAATTTTTTGGTGTGCCTGTGTACCAATCTTTATCCATGTTGAAATCCAACAATGGACTCATGAACACGTTAGCCACCGACGGAGCCAGCAAGTTCGATTTCACCGTGCAAAACGAGGGCGAAGAGGTGACGCTGAAGACCAAGGTCAACACCGTGAAAATAACCGGAACTTTACTCGACGAACAGCCTGTCGCAATTTATACCATCGACAAGGTCTTGATGCCTAGCGAATTGTTCAAGGCAGCTCCCACACCGGCACCAGCACCAGCCCCGGAGGAGGCTGCGGATGCACCAAAAGGATCCAAATCCAAATCCAAGACCAAGTCCAAGTCCAAGTCAGCCCCGACACCCGAATCCGATGCACCAGCTGATTCACCAGATGATAATCCAGCTGATCAGACAGCTGATGATAATGCTGCTACGAGTTTTAAGGGTGTCAAGTTTGTTGCTGTCGGATTGAGCTTCTTGTTATTGTTTTTGTAGATGTAAGTTTTTTTTCTACTTTTAATTTTTTTCTTACCATTTTCTATTTCATTTTTATATATTTTTGAGAAATAAGTGATGCTGTTATTGGCTAAGTTTATTACTCAAGTCTTCAGTGTGGTTCTTTTTTTTTTTTTTAATTGTTTTTTTGTGTGTTATGAGTTTCCAAAGTATTATTTTTGTGTTCGATAGTTTAACTAAGGATTGTGATTTTTCTTTTTCTTTTTCCTTTTTTTTTTTCTGGATGTAAGTTTGATTATTGTTTATTATCAAAGAGACAGTTGCTATAGATCTAGTAATACATTTACCATTGTTATCCCAGCAGTTTTGATGTTCTTTCCATTCTTGCCTGAAGTAAATTACAAGTTGTCACGTTAGATGTAGACCTAGTTATGGGCCAAGCTTGAGTAAATGTGTTTGTACTCAAATCAACTCGATTCAGTTTAAATTATTATTCATATAATAAAATTTATTTTTTAAAATTTAATTATAAATATTAATATAAAAATAATTTTTAATATTATAATTATATGAACTTTTGACTTGATCGAGGGTTGGATATGAAAAAGTTATATAAATTTTTGAATTGGTCTAAGCTTAGGTAAAAAAAAAAATTCTAAACTACAGCCTGACCTGGCTTGACTTACTGGATTTTTTTTTCCAAAATGATCATTTCTGCTTGGATGATAGCAATTAAGGTGGGTGTATAATTTTGAGATAACATATATATATATATATATATATATATATTGAAGTAACAAATCTCTAGAAAATCTTTCTTTTTAATGAGCTCAACGGTTCCTTTTCTAATCACAATCTCATTTATTACTGGTTCACATGATCGATCATAAGAATAAAGCAGCAAGCATGTAATGGAATGAGCCAACCTACAACCACCCCATCCACATAGTAGATGACTAGATGAAATGAAAGGATCACCACTCTTTACCAATTTATCTTAAGCTATGATATCTCTTGAGGTTTAAATTTGATTTAATCATATAAAATTATTATTTAAATTTATAAAAATTTTATTTATAATTAAATATAAATAAAAATAATTTTTTATTATTTAAATAATAATTAAATTGATCTAAATTTTATAAAATTTTATTCAAATTTAATTTTATACGTAATAAACCTACTACCAAACCATAAACAGTAAGCATGTATAGTGAACTCCCCCTATCGTCTAAATTTCAGCAAAATTCCACCAGATGAGTACGAAAATATGATGGTACCCTAAGAGAACATAAAGTTTTCCGAACTTTACGAATGTGCGGAAAGTAAAAAATGGGAAAGCTACTGGGATCTAGGGACGGTAATGAATGGTTCGAATTCAGATATTCAAAAATTTAATTTATTTTTTTATGAATTTATATATTATAGATTCGAGTAATATTTGAATTTAAAATATTATAATTGTTATTCGCATCGAATACAGATATGAATTATTGGATATTTATTATCTAAATGTGTATTACATATACGAATAATAGATTCGGATATATAAATCTGCTATTCAAATCTAGTTTTATAAAATGTTAAAAATTTATGCTGCATGTAAGAATTGAACTCTAACCTATTCAATTCAGATTTTTTTGAGGATTCAAATGTCTAGCAGATAATTTTGTTTAATTTGGATAGTAATGTGTGAATTTCTTGTGGATAATAAGCGGATTCGGATTTTAAAGTAGTTTTGTGGATTCAAATTTAGATATTACAAAAATTACAAATATCTAATTAGCTGCCATCCCTATTTAGATTTAAGCAGAACGGTAAATTGGGCAGATCAAATTAATTTTGGATTTGGTTAATTTTGGTTGGCTATATAAGTTTTTAAATTTTCAAGTTATTTTCGGGTTTCAGATCGCTTCAGCTTTGGGTCATTTCACATTCGGGTCAATCTGGTTTATCACTCTAGTTAATTAGATTTAGGCCATTTTTTATTTAGGTTATTTTGAAATCGGGTCAATAAAGTTTAACACTCGAGTTAACCGGGTTTAGGTCAATTAGGTTTAACATTGAGTTTATCATATTTATTCATTTTGGGTTTGTAACTTTTTGGGTTAATTAATCGAGTCAATTTGGGTTCTGGTCATTTTAGATTAAGTCCCTTTGGATTCAAGTTGATCAGTTTCTCATTGTTGACTTTTTCTAGTTAAATTGAGTTGGATCAAGTTTGTATTCAGATTGGTTGATCGAATTTTTTGAATTGAAGTCAGAGTTGATATGTTTACGTCTAACTTGACAAAAAGACAATATAGTCAACTAAGTGGTGAGCATGAAACTATAAGATTTTTCTGCTACAAGGCAGAAACTATACTAAAAGCCTATTTGGTTCAATGAAATAAGCATTCAATTACGGATTGATTCAGCGCACTGCAGTGATACAGTCATTTGATTAATAAAAAATTTGTTTCGAGGAATAGCTGATTCCAGCCTTATTCCACAAAATCTAGGAATAACCATTCAATGCCTTTATTGAATGGCTATTTCGGCTTTGGTTGAAATAAGAAATTACTTTAAGAGATTTGAATCACCTTTGTCAAGAATTCGAATCCTATAGTATTTCATTCCACCGAACCAAACTACTGCTATAAATATTTCATTCTATTCCAACTCTATTCCATTCCTACAAAATAGTTATTCTATTACAGTTTTATTCTATTCTAATGAACCAAACGTATTATAAGAGTTTTGCTCTTGCAATTGTATCACAAAGCTAAAAGTTCTCTCTTTTTATCTCTAATCTATTCGAACTTGGATATGAATGTCGATACAGGTATGTGTTCAATACGAGTATGTTCAAATTTTTCTAAGCTTTTTAATCTATTTAGAGAGTCTTTAGGAAAATTATATCTTTATATCCGCATTAAAAAATATATCCAATATGAATGTCAAACAACGATACTTCAAAAAAATAAAAAGTTAAAAGCAAAATAACTCTTTACCGGGTTTAGTTTTGCTCGGATCATTCATCTTTTTCTTCTGGATTCCAGATTTTTTGTCGCCTGGCAAACCACCTGTCATGACTGAAGAGGTAGTCTAAAATCTTAACTTGTTCGGATGGATCCAAAGATGACGACAAATCATTTCTCTTTTAACTGATCAATATTTTCCGAATGTTCTATGTCAACAATTTCATAGGATTTTTTCGAAAACGTACTGATATAAGGATACCAAACATATGAGATCAAGTCTATCACGTCAACTAAGGATGTTAACAAGATATTCGTGCTTGTAAGTTATTTAAATTTAACTAAAAAAATTTAAATTTGAATCGATAGGATCCTCCAGATAAATTGAAAAGCTTAGTAAAAATTAAATGTACTCATATTAGACACATTAAAAAATATATCCAACACAAATATCAAACATTAATACTTCAAGAAAAATAAAAAATTAAAGCATCATAGCTCTCTACAGGGTTTAGTTTTGCTCGGATCGTTCATCTTTTTCTTCTGGATTCCGATTTTTTTGCCGCCTGGCAAACCACCTGTCATGGTTCTGAAGAGGTAGTCTAAAATCTTAACTTGTTCGGATGGATCCAAAGATGAAGATAAATCATTTCTCTTTTAACTGATCAATCTTTTCCGAACGATCCATGTCAACAATTTCATAGGATTTTTTTCGAAAACGTTCTGATATAAGGATACCAAACACATGAAATCAAGTCTATCATGTCAACGGATGTTAACTAGGTATCCGTGCTCACAAGCTACTCATATTTAACTTGAAAAACTTAAATTCAACTCAATTTATTGATTCGAGGTTAAATAATTTAGAGCTATCGAATGAACTAAATTCGAGTATTGTAATATTTGACTCAAGTAGCTCAATGTCTAATTGAGTTTTTTTTATTTTTAATATATATATTTTTATTTTTAGTTAATATTGAAAAATAAATTGAATATTGAAAAATAAATTGAGTTTGAAGTCGAGCTTGAGAATTAAGGTCTTTTTTATTTACTAAGTAAACGAATGGGCCAGAGCAGTTTAATTTTATCTCGAATCAAACGCGTGTTTTTGAAGTGAAACTCAAACGGGCTTGAACCAAATGTCGAGCCTCGAATTTCTAATTGAACTTGAGCTTCTTATAGTTTGAGCTCGGCTTGGCTCAATTACACCTAATGTCAACTGATTTAAAAATCAATCATATAGAAGGGGAAGCCATCTAAGAATATGTTTAACAGGCGGACAAATTTTTCCTAAAAACCAAAATGCTAGTTAGACATGAAACTACTAAAAGGAAAGGAAGATGCAACGAGGGAAATCAAGATAGGATATCAAGGATAATATGTCATTCCATTTCTAAATCATTTGTTAAAAACTATATTATTCCGACTTTTTTTTTTAATACTTGTGCTTGACACCTATATTACTCCAACTTCTTTTTTTTTTTTTTTAAGTATCAATGATTGACACATATCCAGATATGGGTATAGGAATATAATCCTCCAAAGCCTTCTAAATACATGAAAATCCTAGAAAAAATTAAACATATCAGTATCGAAAACATTCTCATATCTGACACTCACTTTTGAGTCCGAGTAACTGAGTAAGATAGCTTTAAACCCATGATCAAACACATAGCAAGTAGACACTTAATTATCGTGCCAGGCACAACCTTTCATAATTTTCAGCATAAATTATTTAAAACGGTGAAACACAAAGAACATCTTAGAAAAATGCTAACAAAACTCTATTCTGTTATTCATGTCAACATATATTGACGATATAGTAATACATAAATTGTTTCAACAATTAAAACATAAGCATATTTGATCCCAAAAGGAGAAAAGATACTAAAATTACCTCGTAGTTTGTAGGAAAGCTATGTCAAAATTGGGCATATTCAGATGATGTTCCCATTAATTGTGTGCATGGTGAGAAATCTGATAAGTACTCTGTAAACCAAATTATAAAAGAAATGCACTTTTGCTTTTATAGAAAGTGATAAAGAGGAGGAGGAATAAGGGATCAATAAATAGGGGAAAAAAATAATAGAGTTGCCTAGTAGACTCTCTGGTATCATCAACCCGATTTTACTTTTAGGGGTTCTCATCCGACCTTGACTTGTTGAGATCCTGGCTGTTCAAATAAATGAAAGATGGCTGGTCACTGAAGAGTGATATTGTAGGCTGAGGAGAAAACCCGGCATAGCCTCTGTCTACCTTTGCTAAGCATAATTCATTAATGTATTTGAAAAGCTCATGCTTCTGTGAAAAAGGTTGAGCTGCGTACTCTTCAAACGGCATCCACTGCAGAAAAATAAAAAAGGGCAGACATATGAGAAGAATGATGTTTGGCAAATGCATGCATGAAAATCTTGGTTTCTCCACTCTTAATGCAAAGTTCATGAACATTCACCTTAAGATAGCAACAAAGACCAAGTAAATAGCAACCACAGGAGGCATGTTGTGTACGGGAGTATAGTGTCTTTTCTTTTTGAGTTAGGAGGGGTCGGGCGGCTAATGCTAGGTCACAGAATTTTCGTTGAACAGGAAATGCCTGTGCCCTATGTTGCTCAAACTCAAGTGTGATTGTCAGATACATGAGTCCAACACAGGTATATTCAATTTTTCTAAAGCTTTTCATGTATTTAAAGGGTCTTGATCCCCATATTCATGTCCGAATATGTGTCGGACATGGGTGTCAGACATAGATGCTTCAAGAAAAAAGAAGAGTCGGAGCAACATAGTGTGTGCTGATAGACTATCTCATCTAGGGCTAATATTTTGCTTTGTAAAATATTAAGGAAGAGACTTTAATGCAGTTTGGCTCAATCTTTTATTGCTTAACATGTGGAAAATAAGTGGGACGCATACAACATATATCAGGTCAGTAAAAGAGGTGGGACACTTGTACATAATCTTAATTCAGGACAAGTTACTGAACGAAGTAAATAACATGCAACAACACAACCTGTACCTGGGCTGCCTCAATTTCCAGGTCTTGCTTCTGAATGTCAAAGGATAGCGGATGCAACATGCAGACGAAAAATAGATCCGACTTCTCAAAGAATGTCTTGTGTGATTGCCTGAATTTAAGAAAAGGATGTCAAAACAAAAGAATTCAGTAAAGCCTGGAGTATGATAGGGTAAGCTGATAAAAATCCGGGAAAACCAATGTCAACAAAGTGTGAAGAACAATTGAAAACCGTAAAGACATGATTACGAGTTAAAGCAGTTTTTTCAAAAAAGATAGTGACCATAATCCATGCTCATCAAAATACTACATATACTTATCCACATTTTTGAAACTATGGCCCAGTTTTACACAACCTGGTATGTCTGTAACTATCATCACATCCAAACTTTTCATAACTGTCATTTTAGATTTACAGTTGCAATCCACAACCATTGGCCAATTCTATCTAGACTAACTCAAAAAAACAATAATGATATGAAGGGTGTATTTTCTTGTTAGTTTTCAGAAATGCCTTTCAACCGATCACATATTAGGGATCAGTAAAACCCATATATACAATAGAGTAACAACTATTTTTTACTTTTTTTCAGGAATTATTAATTTAAGGACCAATGCTTTTTCGGCTTTGCCAACCAACGGATTGTCAAACTGTCTTGAAAAGACATGGGGCTTCGAGGGAAGCATAGCATGATTAGCAGCACATGATGTAAGTTATAGATATAAAGCTGAAACTATTGAGATAGAATTGCGCGGTTGAAAGGCAAAAGGATATGTTTACTCGTGCAAACATCATACCTGAATCCTAGGACCTCCACAAACTCTGCATCAATCTGAAAAAGGAAAAATTTGTGGTCTTCATAAGGCCATTAGCACTCATGTTTAATACTTCATGTAAAAACAACAAATATTATACATACTCATCACTTACTCCTGTCTCTTCTTTTACTTCTCTTACAGCTGCCATAAAAATATCCTCGCCCTGTTCATAGAAGAGCTAAGTTATTATTTGGTAGCAACGTGAAATTAGTTTTTTAGGTGATGTGAAAATTCCTCGTGATGGCATGCTGGACATACCTCATCAACAACCCCAGTAGGAATTTTCCATACACCTGTTCCTCGAAGACGACCACTCTTTTCCTGAACTACAAGCACCTATCAGCCAAGAAGATTCATATTTAGAAGCAGCTATGAAAGAAAAATGTTCATTGAATCCAAAAACAAAAGTTAAACCTATTCTATTACCACTTATAACAAGACTACAGTTGAAAAAAAGGCTACATTGTGGGGTTAGACTCAGATAGATAAGAAAAATTGTCGACTTAACATGTGAATTGGCGGATAGAAACTCCATGCAAATGCGAGCATGAACTTCTGAACTGCTACATCAGGTACATAGAACTTAATGGATTGAATATTGCATATGTCTATTTGGTATCATAGTAGCTCTTGGATGTATGAAACCTTTTGAATGCAAAAACAGGGTTCCATTCCATTGCCCGTAATGGATGGATATAATCTATAATGCACTAGAAAATGTGCCCTCTAGAATATATCAGTCTGCAGTCTAAGCACAGACTAGATTCCAATGGACTAGGTGAAACTTATTACGAGAAAAAAAAATTGCAAGAAAGGACCAAAGGGAAGAAACCAATTAATAAGCTCTAGATTCGCAGCATTAAGAATCAATTAATCATTTATTTTTAAAAAAATTAGAACAAAATGAAGTTAAGGGAGTACCTCTCTTTTATCATTCAAGATAATTGCACCAACACCTACTCGGTGTGATGCATTTGCAGGGATGGTGTTAGGTGTCTTAGGAATCCAGAAAACGAGCATGAGGTAACTTGGTTCAGCATGATGATATCTAAACCCCTCCTACAACCAATTTAAAGTGTTTCAAAAGAACTTCACAGTCAAAACATTATAATTATCAACATCGAGAAATAAAAAGGGCAAAGGAAAATTGTCAACAATATCAAAGTTCAATATTCAAATTAAGATAAAACATATATTCAAAGTTTTGTTCTACAAGTTGGGACAAGGCAAAGGAATAATATAGTATAGGCTACCTTCACAGCAGTTTCGACTAGATGTACAAGTTCAATAGGCAATTTAATCCAAACTCCCTTTTTACCCTGCATAGTAAATTCCAAATGTAATGAATATACATCAAAATGGTAAAACAAAGATATGTAAATGTTAAAGCGCTTAAATCAAGTTTCTAAACAATGATGAATAACTTGATTATGCAACTAAGAATCCTAGCAGCAATAGTTTAGCAGCAATAGTTTAAGTAATAATTTGTTCATTTTATTTTCATCACAATCACCACAAAAAACACCAACTGATCACTTAGATAGCTGGTTCCGAATCTACTAAATCAACCTTCCTCTTTTTTAATTAACAAAATCCCCTGCATCCAGAGCAAGACTTTGTGGATGAACACTCACCATTAGAAGTCAGCTAAAATCAATTCAAGACTAGAGTTATCTCCTAATTATGTTCCATTTTACAAAAGCTAATAAATGAGGAGAACTTGTAATGTTGCACATATCAACTGCATTGTTCCATTCAAGCAATCATCTCAACAAACTTTCAAGGGACACCAAGCAAAGCAATAAGAAAATATGTCCAAAGTTAAACCTGTTGCTTCCACTGAAATATGGAAGCTCTGAGCATGGTAAGAAAGGTTTCAGTGTCCATATGCTCCTTCATTTCCACAATGACACCTCCATGGTCATCATTGATAGCAGGAAGCAACTCAGCGTAGCAAACTCCATTTCTGCACAGTGGTCTTCCAGCTACCTCCAATAAATCTGCTGAGATCGACATCTGTTCCAACCATCAATAAATATCATATTCTGACTAACAATTTTAGTGATACCACAATAAAAGAAAAAAAATTACATGCACGGTTGTACACATATGCATGTACTTGCACAAATACATCATATATACTTCCATACTTCTCATACATAGATCATACATCATGCTTGCTTAATTATGTACATAATCCAGTGCCGTACTTGAAAGTGCGCAACTTGATGCGCAGACGCACATCATGCTTAGTTCGACTTGAGCCATGATTCCTCAAGTGCGAATTTAACTTTACTCAACCCAAAATATTATTATATTAACAAAAATATAGTTATGCGATATTACTATTTGAAAAAAAAAAAAAAGAAGAGGAAAGGCAATTTTCAAAAAAAGCAATCAAAACAACGTAAAACGTTTTTCATGTAATCCAAACAACAAAGAATTTTTAGTTTTTGAAAAATATCAAAGAAACATATTGTGAAATTCAATTTTCGCCGAACAAATGGAACCTACAAGTTCAAAGCAACTAACACTTGTTTGGGTAACCAATAAAAGAGAAGTTTTTTATTTTTAAACCAAAGTAGGCCGACGTTGGGATTCAAATGTAGATTTGCTCAATGTCACCTTTTAAAACGATTACATAAAGTAATTAAGTACATATCAGTAGACGTTTAAACCAATTCTCAAGGAAAGAAAAAAAAGGAAGGGATCAAACTCAGAATTGCTCAATATCACCTCTTAAAATGACTGATGTTTAAACCAATTTTCGAAAAAAAAAAAAAAAAGGATAATGCGAAAACTCTGCTTGAATCCATACTTTATAAATTTATAATTCAGAAAAATAATAAAAAAAAAGAATATAAGCTTATTAAATTAGAGTAAGAAAAAAATCACTGCTTGACAAACCAGAAAATGAAAGAAAATTTATTATAATCTCCAAACGAGTTAACTACGTTTCACTCAACAAAAACTAATAAAAATTATCTTCAAATTCAAAGAGGAAATTCAAAACTAAGTACAGAAAAAACCGTAATTAACATCGAAATGCATAAACTTAGAACCAAAAATTATCATCAAAATTCAAAAATCGATGTCAGCTAAAGCTTTCATTACCTGCTAAACAATGAACAAGAAAGAGCCAATAAACGCAGCGTTTTGAAGCAAAGATAAAAGCCAAGGAATCACAAATGCTAACTGCAAAACAGTAATTAAATAAATAATAATTCAAAAAAGAGGGTACTGATTTTATTTTATTTTGATTTCATTATTGTTTTCTAATGAAATGGAAAATGAAAGAGAAAATGAATAGAACAGAGTTTCGAGACGAGGGTCACGAGACGAGATGTTTGAAGAAAAGCTTAGCGAGTTCCTATTTTTATAGTAGATTTGGGCTTTGGGCTTTTGAGTTTGGTGTTCTTTTTGTTCATTTATGCGGGGAAAATTACGGTGCGATAAAGTGGATTATGACGTATATCCACTCCTTTTTTTCTCCAATAAAATCGCTTCTAAACGTAATGTGGGCCCTTACCTTGAGCCGCCCTCACTCGTTTTGTGGTGAGGGGACCAGAGGGCGCAACGAGACCTCCATTAGTATTATACGTAGACTTCAGCTTTAAATTATTTTTAATTTTTAATTTTTTAAGCTATTTTTTATTTTAAATTATTTAACATTTAGATTAAGTAGATTTAATATTTGAGTTAATTAAATTGGAATCAATTAAGTTAATTAATTTTAAGTCAATTATGTTCAATATTTAAATTTATTAAGCTTGATCATTTTGGATTCAAGTCATTTTAAGTTAATTATTCTAATAATCTTAAGCTTAGATTATTTTAGATTTGGACGATTTCGAGCTCGAATAATTTTTCAGTTCAAACTGGTTGATTCGGGTTGTTTTTTTATCAAATCAAGTTAAAGTTAGATGGGTTGGTCATGTTTTTTGAATTTAGGTCAAAATTAATAAATCTAATCATATGATATAAATATAGTATAAAAATATTTAAAATGTCATATAAAATATAATTTAATATAAAAAATAACACAAACATAAATAAAAATATATAATAAAATTTATAAAAATAAATAAAATCTTAAATATAATTATATTATATAAAAATATATAAATATAATAAAATTCAATTACATCCAAGTGTCAAGTGAGAAGAATTTGACTGATAGTTTTTTGATTGAAGAATGGGGCTTAGGGGAGACTTTTTATTGTTTCTTTCTATCCCATGGTTGAGGAAAGAATGTTGGACCAAAATAGGGTTTCGCAATTCATTGAATTCAAAGTACCTTTTTCTTTTTTCAATTAGGAAATATGTCTGGTCGAGTACAACTTGAGTTAGATTTAAACATGGGAGTTTTAAATTTGTGTTAATGGGATTTGAATCATTTTAATTAATAAAAAAATTTTAAATTTAATTATTATAATTTAAAAATTAATATAAAAATAATTTTTAATATTTTAATATTTTTTAAATAATAAAATAAATTTATGAGTTAATATGAATTAAATCTAAATTAAAAATTTAAAAAAATTTTAAATTGTAACTTGACATGACCGTTACCTACTTATTTGCTAGGAAACCTCATTTTGTAGTATGCAACAATTCGATCCATTGTTGAGGGAATTATATATATATTTTTTTAAGAAAAAAATTGTATATGAAAAGTTTTACTAAATGATTTTAAATTAAAATTATTTGAAAAATACTTCACAAATAAGAATAAAAAATTGAACATTGTTATCTTTCTTAATTTTTTATTATCTTTTATATTTTTGAATTTTTTTTAAATTTAATTTTATAAATACAAAGGATAAATCAACAACATTGTTATTTTTAATTTATATTTTTCTTTAAAAATTGATAAAAAATATATTGGATTTTATAGCACATAAGAAGTGAAATTTATCTAATTTTTTTTACTAAGTATGTATTTGTTTATTTTCTATGAAAATAATAAATTATAAAAAAATAAAGGAATAATAATAGAAAAACAAAAAATTTGAATTTTTTTCTTGATTATTCTTTTTTTAATTTTTTATTTTTCCCATATTTTTCTTATTTATAAAAATTTTAAACAATAATAACTTTTTACCTTTATCTTTTTATCTTTTTTCCCATATTTTGTTTCTTTTTCCTTTCTAGCCGATGTTGTCAATGACCGATCAAGGTAATTGACCACTTTGCTCATTCTCTTCTTCTTTTTCTTTCTCCCTCTTCATCACCAATGACCTTCTCTTTCTTTATCCTTCTGTTTTCTCTCTTTCATTTTCTCCGTCTCTTTTTCCTCTCTCTTTCTTTATCACCATTTCGCTCCCCTCAGTCGTCTTTCTTCTTTTCCTTCCTCTCTTCTACTCTCACCTCTTCTCTTTTGTCCTCATCTTATCAAGAGTCTATTCTACCCTCAGTACATGACAAATATAGAATAAAAATATTAGATCTTTCAAAAAATTTCCCACCGAGTCCCCTAAATTAGACCTGCTCGTGGGTCGGGCCAGATCGGATTCAGGTCGGGCTAGAGCATGGTATTAACATCAAATATGTTTACCTAAGCCCAGCTTCACTCGAAATATGGGCCTCAAATTTTACCCAAGCCTGCCTATATTTGTAAATAGACAGTCTAAGCCTGTTTAGGTCGAGCTCGGATTTTGAAAGTTGAAGGCGAGGCTCAACCTATTTTTTTAATCGGGCCTAATTTTTTTTATCCAAGCCCATTTTTCGGGCCTAATATTTTTGTTCAAATCCTCTTAAATATCGAGCGGGCCTTTGAGCATGGACGGATAACTCAGCGCTTGAGTAGGTCTACCCAGGATCGAGTTTTAAAAATATAGGATAAGATATAATGATAATTTTTTAGGGTTACAGTAATTTGCTATAGCGTGGTCTGATATTCAATGGTAGTATTGTAATTCAATTTTATTGAATTGTATCATTATATTTTGACTTTTTTAATGATAAGAAAAGAATTGAAATGCTCTACAAATTTTTGTTAATTTTATTATTTTTGGCTTAAAAAATAGTGATAAAATTCAACATAACTTTGTTAATGTAATAAATATAATTAGATACATTAGGGATTACGATACGATATATTATTATGATATTCTTGCTTTGTTTTTTTCCTAAATTAATGAGAACATTTTATATAAATAGAGCACTTCTTTACAAACCACGTAGTTCATAATATTAACAATGTAACCTTTTAGTATTTTCATGTAGATGTGTGCCACCATAGTTAAACCACATATTTTTTTGTGTTATTATGATGTTGCTTACTCTTTTACACTCATTTTCTTATAATATGATATCAAATTTCTTGTCTTCTAGCATAAGATCAAAGCTAGGTTTGTTATGTTTTTTAACTTATATTTTTCCCGTTTTCTTGCTAAATGCATTTATGTTTCTAGTGTATGTTCCATCAGGTCAAAATTTCTTATTCCCATAACATGTTTCTTCATGTTAGATTTGTCTGTTCATGTTGCATGTTGTCACATCAAAATTTCATGTTCCTACTAGTTATTTCATCACTTCAGATTTGCCTATTCCTTCTACGTGTTACATGATGATAGATTTCCTCATTCCAATTGCATATTCCATCACGTCAAATTTTCCTGTTATGTCTTACACCATGTTTTTCTATCATATGTTACGCTATGTGTTCCTATTCATACTACTTATTACATGACATCAAATTTTCATGCAATGTGTTACGTCATATTTTACTGTCACGTGTTATACCACATGTTTCAATTCCTTTTGTATGTTTATGTCACATCAGATTCTTAGTTATGCGTTCATCACATCTTTTTGTTAGTTAACAAACTCATGTTCGTATTTACAATACTACCTTACATTTGAGAACGAGTGTTAAAGTAATAAATATAATTAAAAATTTAGATATTATAGTATGGTATTCTTTCTTTTATTCCTAAATTGGTGAAAACCTTTTATATAATTTGGGCAATTACGTACAAACTAACTTAGTAATTCATATTATTAACAATGTAGCCTTTTGGGTTCTTTCCTGTGGATGTATGCCATTATAGCTAAATCACGTATTCCTTTGTGCTATTGTGATGTTGCTTACTCTTTTACATTTCTTTTCTGGTAATATAATACACAAGTTTCTTGTCTTCTAACATGGTATCAGATCTAGGTTTATTATGCTTTTTTGCCTATATATTTTTTGTTTTCTTGCTACATGTTCTTCTATGTTTTTGGTATATGTTTCGTCATGTCAGAATTTCTTGCTCCTGTTATGTGTTTCATCATGTCAAATTTGTCTATGCCTGTTACATGTTGTTGCATTAGAACTTCGTGTTCCTGTTACTTGTAGATTTGTCTATTCTTGCTATGTTTCCATGACGACAGATTTTCTCGTTCCTGTCGCGTGTTCCATTATGTCAAAATTTCCTGCAAAAGTGTTATGCCACATTTTTCTATTGCATTCTATGCCACATGTTCCTGTTCTTGTTGTGTTTTATATCACATCAAACTTTCCTGCAACGTATTACATTATGTTTTCCTATCACTTGTTACGCTATGTGTTTTAGTTCTTGCTATGTATTTACGTTACATCAAATTCTTATGTTATGTGTTTTGTCACATGTTTCTCTATTAATTAAAAAACTCAAGTTAATATCTACAATACCACTTTGAGTTTGAGAATGGGTGTTAAAGTATTTTAGCTATTACAGTACGATATTCTGACTTTGTTTTTCCTAAATTGGTGAGAATCTTTTATATAAATAGGGCAATTAAGTATAAACTAATTTAGCAATTTATAATATTAACAATGTAACCCTTTGGGTATTTTCCTGTGGACATATGCTTCTATAGTTGAATCGCGCGTTCTTTTATGTTATTATGATATGGCTTACTCTTTTACACTTCTTTTCTTATAATATGATATCCAAGTTTCTTGTATTCTAACAAACTTAATAAACTATAGAATATTTTTTTATTTGTTAAATGTATGTAAAAGAATGAAAAGTCATGCTTTAGGGTACAATCGAAGTCATGAATAGTCGTGCTTTAGGTGTAATCGAAGTCCAGACATAAAGAATTTCAAGCTCGACTCAAAACTCGCAACTAGAAAATTGAGTTAAAACTCGATCAAGTTTCATTTTAAAGTTGAAGCTCGATTTGAAATAAAAACTAAACTACTCAAGCTCACTTGACTAGATATATTTATCTAATAAAAAATGAACTTGATTCCAATACTCGATTTAATACTCTATTATTTGTGCTCAAGATTAAGCTCAAGTTCGAATTAAGATTCTTTTTCAGTACTTATTGGTAATAGAATATTTGTTAAAAATAAAAAACTCGATTAAGCTCTTAATTTAATTAAGTCAAGTATTAAGATATTCTAACTTGGCTTGTTCAATAACTTGAATTAATCAAGTTTAAGCTTAGCTCAATAATAATTAAATTGAACAACTTCGTTTACACTATAACTATACTGTTAGTTTTCTAAATATTCTAATAAGTTAGTAAAAACAAAAGGATAAAATAAATTGCAATCATGATATTCATATCAAATGAGTGTCAACTCTATGTACTATCACGAATTTACCAAGAAATTTAATCATTTATTAACTTAATGGTTATTACAAGAGACTAATAATGATCATTGTTCAAACGACTTCGAGAGATTGTTGACCAAAGCAACACCCAAATAACATTAAATCCCATGAGGATCCAATTTTAGTCGCCATGCCTAAACTTGCGATGATTTTGGAATATTGACATTAAATGTTTATCGGCAATGCTAAGAAAAAATTAGTCAACAACAATTCATTTGGTTGCATTTATCGCCATCGATGTTTATGAATCGCCCTCTACCGATACATTTTTCTAAAAAGTAGATTTATAATATTTCATATAATTATACGAATAAAATATATATATAAATAAAAAAAATGACATGACATGATATAAATACATTTTCAAAATCCATCGAATATGAATTATAAATGTATCAAAATTAATACAAATATAAAAAGACATTAAACATGAGTATGACATGACTAAATATATAAATATGACACAAATATATAAATTGCTAGATCTACTAGACGATGAAACAAAACAATTTGTGGTTCATATTTTCATTTAAATTTAATTATAAAAATATATAAATATTAATATGAAAATAATTTTTAATTTATTATTATTTATTATAGTAATTCGGGATATTAAGTTAGGC
>JBBYHK010000007.1:10350200-10360542 GCA_038382065.1 Adansonia grandidieri | reverse complement strand
CTCATCAGATATATATAACTTTTTCAGAGATAAATTATATATATTCTTTTAACCTTAATCTTTTTTACTTTTTTTTTCTTTTTATTTTTACACTTTTTACTTTAATATCGAAATATACTTTAAAGATCTTATTCGGACACCCTATAGCCCTTTTTTTCCCCTACAAGAATTTAAGCCACCAAAACCTCTACTTCAACACTATCAAAAGACATCAACCAATTTCACTGAAATCTGACCTAGTAATGTATTATCATATGGACTGACCACAGTATTTTTTTTTATACTATACTCAAAATTTGCATCCATCTTCTCTTTTCCTTTTTTCCTTTTTCATTTTCTTATTAAGGGGACCAGCTGCCAAAACTTGCCAATTAAAGTCAAAATTGAGGGAACCACGTAGAAAGAGACGGAGTGGACCTAATTATTATGTTTTTCAAGTCATTGGATTGGTTTCTTGAAAAAAATCAAAGGAAAAAAAATTTAAAAAAAAAAAGAAGAAAACTTATAGGCATTTGTTTCTACTCTAAACATCACTTTTTTTTTTTTGAAAATTTATTTTCTGTCATTGGTCAATCAATTCGAGCGGTCTATAGTTTTTTATGTTTCCTTTTCCATCGTTTTTGTTTTGTTTTTGTTTTATTTATTATTTGTTTTCAGTGGTGCTTTTATGTACTCTTCTGAATAACCTAAATTTTGGATTACTACTTTTCAAATCAAGTATTTTGTTGGTTAATTTTCTTGCCTTGTTTAACTGCAATTAAAAACAATCAAAATCATCATTTATTTTTGTAAAAAAAAAAATTATGAACATTTCTTACAACCAATTTTCAGGCAAATTAATTTTAACATTTGATTACGTGTCGTACTTCTGGTAGGTTCTCCTAAAGAGAAAGCAGCCAAATTAACTTTTAATTGGCAAGTGGCTAGCGAACAAAGTATTGGGGTATGACGGAAATAAATACTAAATTAAAAAAAAAAAGGGGGGGGTGCGGGGAGAGTTGGGGACTGCAAAAGTTGATTAAGTAGGGCCCGTGACTTTATCGCACTCTGATGTGGAGATAGTGAAGGGTAGATGGAGTTGAGCGGTGCAGCCAATGGCTGCCTCTGGAATCTCCTCATTCCAGCATAACTGATTCATATAAACCCTTTTTAGCAAATTTTATGTGAAGGTGGAAGAGAAAAAGCATGGATTAAAAATACATCTAATATTATGGAGAGGAACTAGAAAATCCACTAAACTTTGCATTAGGATAAATAAAACTTGAAATACTCTACTATGAACGTTCGTACAAGAGCTCAAATTCAACTACACTAATAAAGTTCGGTCAAGTAATGTGGTTGAAAAATCACTGCATTGGGCTATAATCAATGATGATTTATCAGATGTGTAACAATCGTGTATACAAACAAAGATCAACCCTCGGCAAGTATTGCTTTCTCAGATATAATTGATGTCAATAATTTGTCATCTTAATGCACCAATTCTACACATCTAGCGGTCTACATTTGGTTCTCGTTTGGCTGCTTTGGTACTTCAAACCGACTAATGAACCAACCCAAAGATCAAAAAAGGGACGCTAATGGGTATTTAAAATCAGATTTGAAGGGGCAGTGTCCACCGTGTGTTGGTCCCACACTCCATTGCATTTATCCCAACTTCAACACCCATCTAACCCAGAATTTCAATGGGCAACAATTTTAATTTGGTAACTAAACCGTGGGTTACGAAAATGCATCAACCGTGCAATAAATTGCAACAAGCCCCGAGCTTATAATCCACATCTTTTATCCAGTGATCCATTTAAATTGTAAGATAAGGGTGCAACCGTTCTTTTTGAGTATTTGATCAACAAAATTAATTTATCCATGCGTAGAGTTAACATCGGAAGATGGCACTTCAGTAATCCTTGATGGTGGAGTTTGTGGCCTTGTGGTATCGACATCGGCGATTCCAAAGTCAGAATGAAGCATGTCTACCCCACTCCATTCAACACCTGCTACTCTTGGAGTTAAGGATTACGCATTAATCTATTAAACATATCAGTGTATATTGAATAGGAAAAGAAAATTAATAAATATGCTTTTTCCTGCATTTGGGGGTTGAGCAGATTGAAGAGCTAAAATTTTTAGGATACTGTCCGTCTTCCACATATCTGTAATGCTAACATCAGCATCTGATAGAAGCCAATAATCAGCTTCATTCTGAAAACAGACAAGAAAAGTAATTGTCAATTTACACATTTCAATCAGAAAACAACAGAGCAAAGTATCATTTTTGGTGCATGATGAAGTTCTAAGGGGAAAAGGGAAATTGATTCTTGGGCCTTACCCTCCTGGGGTAAGAACCAAAGCTTCATATGAACTATTCCATATTACCTAAATTCATAAATAACCTTAGCCATGAACCACTGTCCATATATTCATTTATTTATTGGCTAGAGTAATAAATGGTCATGAAAAATGCCACTTACATCAAAATCTGAAGGAACAATTCTCATCATTCCCCCAACAGACTCCTGTGAAGCATTAATATCAGAGCTCATTTGATGAGTTTGTTGTGCCTTTGGTTCAATCTCCGTTCTGGTGCCCTCCATAATGACCAACTCAACTTGTTTTTTGTTACAGCCAGAGCTTGAAGCAGGTGGGATACTCACAGGTGGTTCAAAATCATTCATCTCTTCAAACTTCTCCTCAAATTGGCTGAGGAAACAAGAATTTTAAATAAAAAATAAAGAAGAGAGAGAAGGATAGCAAAAAAAAAACCTGTCACCCACCATCAATTAGATATAATTTCAAAAGAAAGATGGTTTATAAACATGTATAGGTAAATAGTTAAGCATAGAAAAGAAGGGAGCAATACCTGACTAGGTAAACATCAATGGGACCCATTGTGCTTCTAAGGATTATCCTATATCTCCTTTGTGGGTAGTCAACAGCCTGGAATATAGAGGAGCAATGCAATTATGCATTCAAAACATGAAACTAGAAACAGGTACTAACTCATTAGAATTCTCCAGCAATCAACTTACTTCATCAGGATCAGGTACTTCCAGGGTTGTTCCATGCGGAGCTTTAATTGCTATTAGTGTTTCGTTCTGCCAAAAGCATCATGGAAATTTTAGCTATAGCAAAACTGAGATGTCTTGGAGATCAGTGTGAAATGGAGAAGATGATTGTGAAATTATTGATTTAGTGAAACACGGAATAAGCAGACCTGAAAACAAGGTAGACCCTTGATGTCTTCTTCAGTCACAAAAAGCCACCTGAAACAGTTTGAAGATGATTAAATGTATCATTGTTTGCAAAACAATAAGCAGGTAACTGTAATTAATTGGATTCCAGTGCAAGGCAGAGGAGAAAATCTTACCTGTGATTGTTCTCGTTCTCACTCAAATCCCTCAATCTTTCCTGCATTTCTCTGCAATATTTTAGAAGCATCAGCAATCCTAAACAGGTCTGAGATGGTAGTTACTACTCTAATATGAGAATAAGTCATGCATAACCTTATTTGGTCATCTAATCTGCGCTCTTCCATGGAAAGGTTTTCAATTTCTGCCTGCACACAAAAAATAGAAATTAAGATCCTATGCATAGGAAATAAACAGCACAGATTAGTCAACCAGCAGTAATTAACCATTTTCTTGATCAAAAAGCAACATAAAGAAAAAGAGGACATTCTAATGCAAAATAACAGGAAAAGTTGTTGCCTGAGTGTCAAAGAAAAACTAAGCTGATATCTTTAACATACCTGTAATACAGAGTGATCACCGTCTGCTTCTCCTGAACTTGTAGCATCAACACCCCTGGTAAATTAGATTACTCCTCAAATAAATCCCATGTTCTTTGAAGTGACAAACCAAATTAAGACAAAATGCTTGAAAAATGTTTAACATCATCAATAATTACATCCAACGTATTCTGTTTTTGAGCTTCTTTTCAATAAGACCAATGCCTTCCAAGACATTCGTTATGTCATATATCCTCCTCTTTTGCACCTGTTACAGCATTTGGAGAATAGAAATAAGGAACCCTTTAAGTAACATAAGAAAACACCCAATAGCACATAAGCTAAATTAGGTTTATATTCTTACCTCCAGTGTTTCTGCAGCCTTATTTAGGTCAAGTATACCATCTTCAGCATGCTTTACCAGATTTATGAACTTTTTTGTCAACAGACCTAAAAAATTCAACCACATTATTACCGTTCTTACCATGCATCAAAGCTTTTGGAGCTATCAAATCAACCCATGTTAAAAATAAACAGAACATTATTAAGATTACCTAAAGAACTGTCGTAACGGCAGCTGCCAGAGGGAGGAAGAGGAGATGGGGATGGAGATGGAGAACCTGCCAATTACCATGTATAATGTTAGTGATTGTTGTTGTTGTTGTTCTTCTTCTTCTTCATATTCTTTTTATCTTTCCGGGGCCTCTTGGCACATTATAGAACAGATAATACAGTGGATGAATGGAAAAAGTTTCTTACCAGCATTTGACACAGGTGTCTGAGGAGTGGATTTATTGGCCTTTGAGGCCTTTGATCTATTATTTATCCTTACTCCTTTAGCAGATACAGGTGTCTGGAAGGGACTGTTAGATATGCTGGTAACTCCTGGATTGGTTGTCCATTGGCTAGACTCAGCTTCATTGTTTTCCACTGTGCTCTTCCTTTTTAACTGCTGAAAGAATAACGACAGGCAGAATTACAAGTTTAACTCAATTGTGTATGGTTGGTTATATCTACATTAACATCCAATTGAATTGGAAAAAAATGAAAAAAAAAAAAAAAAAGATCTTAACTCTAGCAAATGCAAATATAGATCAGCATGTGTACAGAACAGCTTATCGTTAGCCATAAGAACCATCAAAATTACTTGAAGGCTTAATTCAAAAGGACTTTACAAAGGCCCAAACTGATACAGATCATGTCATGAAAAAATCAAGTATAAAACACTAATGCTTTACTTGTTATTAGGTGATGGCACTAAGAAAAAGGCTCATCATATTATGAACTAGGTTTGTGTGACAAACTAGCAGTCTTATCGTACAGTAGTTGAAATTATGCGGTCAACGTCATAAAAATATTGACTGAATCATTTATCAAACGTCTATCAATGCTGAAACATCCAAAGAATTAAAAGACTTCAAGCTTTCCTATAGAAAATGACATCCAATGCTCTGCTTTAAACCAAACAATGCAGTACAAGCATCAGCTTACTTTCCAAGTTTAGCAAGCTTATTACATAAAACAAGTATACTACCAGTTGCAATTATGTTAGACATCTAAAACATCAAAACCCAATGCTAGATATTCACTCATCAGCACGTCCAACAAAAAATGACAGTGCTAAAATGTAGACTTCTCAGATTAAGGCAATTAAATTTAAAAGCCATAAAAGTTTCGGTAATCGGACTAGGTTGGCATTCGTTAAATTTCAACTTAGTTCAGCAAGCAAGCACTTTTATCTACCAAAAGCCAATTATATCAACAAATATGTCACCAAATCTTGAACTTCCTGCGAAAGTACACAGATTAAAATAAAAGCATAACAATTTCACTCTAGAAAGAACTAATGCTACTGATAATTTAACTTTCCACAAACTAAAAAAGCAACCATGGAAAGTTCTTTTTACGAAGTACGAACAGATCAAAAATATACATAAAAAAAGTTGCAATATAAGAAAATATAATAAAAAATATTGAGTGTTTTAATTATCATATACAAGTAAAAGTATGTTGACTAATTACCCAAAATTTACCGTTTGTTAATATAAAATATATTTAAAAATAGAAAATATAGGGAAAAAACTCACTGGAGATCTCACAACAATCGCTTCAACTTCTTGATCGGCGATGACTCCCCGAGCATTATCACCAGTGCTTAAATTATTGGTACTATTATTAGAGGAAAATCTGTGATAATCATCGGGATGAACAAACGGTGGCTTCGTCGATGCAAAGGCGAGGTGGCGACGTATCGGCGGAATAATCGAAGGACCTGGCGATGCTGGCGCTGAGGAGGCAGCCGGAGAAGGAGGAGGATACGGCGGCGTGGGACGAGCAGAGGCTCGAGCCCGGCCGGACATGGAGGTTTATGATTTCGAGGGAGACTGAAAGTGAATCGGAGAGAGAGGCAAGAGTAGGAATGGAATCGGAAAAAGCAGGAAGAGAGAGAAAGTGCGGGCTAGAAAGAGGGGATGAAAGTTGTGAAGGGAAAGGGTTAAAGAGCAGAAAAAGAGGGAAGGGAGGGAATTTTTAGTTCGGATAGATGTGGATTGTGGAGGGAAGCGCCTTTTTTTTTTTTTTTTTAAATATTTAAGAAAATTATAATTACTGTATTTAAGCTTTTTTTTTCTTTCAAGTTTTGGACTTTCACCTTTATCATTTTTTAATTTTAACCCAAAATTACTAAATTAGATAGGATTCTACGTTGTAAGTTGTATTAATACAAGGGTATGTCTACATTTATACTCACAACTACTTAGAGTCAACTAAAAAAAAAATTAAATTTGATTTGATCATTGTCAAAGTCGAACTTGAGCAAGCTAAATTCGAATGTTTTAATACTTGACTCGAATAATTCATAAGTTTAATTGAGTATTTTTTAATTAATATTGAAAATTTTTAATTTGAACTCATGTTCGAGCACAAAAAAATCAAGTTTGGAGTTAAACCTGAGAATCGCAATTGTTTTTTACCAAGCAAATGAATCTAATTGAACGATCTCAAATAACTCAATTTTTATTTCTAATTAGGATCGAACTTCTATCGACTTGAGCTTGATTGCACCATAATTGACACTTGTCGCATTTTTTAAGAAATTACGACATGATATCTTCCATAGATATTTGCAAATATCAAATGTAAAAGGATAAAAAGAAAACATGTTTTTTTCTTAAAAAAATTTTTACGTTTCTTAAAAAGGTAATTTTTTTTACGTAAATTTTATGCAACTATAGCTTAAAGATTGATATTGATTTGCTACAATATTATTTCATTGAAATATTAATAAAAGGATTTTTATCTCTTTGTTCCCTTCCTTTCTCCCTTCGATTCAAACAAAATTATGATTGATAAGCTAGTAGCATATAGACTACAAACAATTGAAGTATAAAATAGACTATTTTGTTTGAATATGGTCTTAATTATAAGAGTTTATGGGCCGGGCTGTAAAAAATTTTCGTTTGTCTGCATCTAAACCGGTTCGAAAACCAATTCACTGTTTTTCTACATCTAAACCAGTTCACTGTTTTGGAGGATGCTACCTTGAACAACTTGGCAATTTTGGTTTTCTAACCGATGCTTCTGTTTTCGTGGAATTAAAGATTAGACCATGGTCAACAACTTTTTTGACCTTAAATAAAGTGTGAGCTTTCGACCGATTACTCGAGGTTACAATATTAGATAGATGGATTCTTTGTAAATGTCAGAGCTGTGAGGAAGCGGGGCAAAGAAACCTGCTTTGAAGATGTCTTAAAAAAGTAAAATGCATGAAGTTCCATGGCACTTGAAACAGGTTCTTGAAGCGATTAAGCATTTCCAGAATTTACTGCATTGTTAGTTGAATAAGCAATTAATCATGTGAATAGGGAACAAAGTATTGCAAAAGTTCGTTCAAGATGGTCTTAGTAGAAATATTGTTAAGGCTTCACATCTAACACTTCTAGAAACCTTATTGGCTTAAAGACTTATGGTAAAACCCTTTTATGTTCTAGCTAGTGCTCGGGAGTCTCCAACAGGGAGCCATGGTGTATTAATTGTATCATCACCTTGAAGATGAAGGGAACCTCTGTTCCTCCCATTTGTCCAAGCAATGGAGGTAACAATAAGTGCAACCGAGCAATCAAATGTGGCCATAAGTAAGTAAGCTTGCTTAATGGCATTAAACACCAGGGTTTCTTTATAAATTCTGTTTCAGTTTATCAGCCTACCTACAAATAAGAATCAGATAGAGTTCCCTCAACCAGAAATTCAAAGACTATAAGTTAGTCTATGCTCTCAAAACTCAGATTCCAACTAATTTAAACAGTTGTAAAAACACTATAAACCATCTTAATTTCATATACATAAGGAACGATGATTTGATAAGGGGAGAACATGACTTTCAAGTCAATGACTGGGATGAAAACGAAAGTTGTTTGCAGATTAGAGGCAAAGTTTCAACTTACCGATTCTCCAAAATATGTGCATAGAATGACTTGGTCATTATCATATCCCAAAACCTAGGCTTTGCCATCATAATTGACTTGGCATTCATCAATGATAAAATTTGACTTCAGTTAACAAGAACTAAACGATTTGAATATGAGAAAGAATGTTAAGGACCTAAGGTAATAAGACTTACAGTTGCTTCGGCAAGTGATAGTATATTAGCCTATAGGAGAAAAGTGAGAAAATGTGCAATAAACATTAAGAATGTAAATGATCAAAATATTAATCTCTTTGGTCAACCAACAATCGCAGAACATACAGATTACATAGACAAGCAAAAGTAGAAACTAAAAGGAAGATGAGAAAAAGTTCTCAACCAATGTAAATGCAAGTTTCCCCCTTAAACGAACAGCTTCAAACAACTGATACAACCAACCAACAAATACCCAAGCAAAAGTAGCACAGCATTACCCTAAGTTCCATAAATTTCACATAGCCAAGATAACAACTAAGCCAATTACGTCCTCCAATTACCAATTTCAATACTCAAATAACTATTCGAAAACTATCATCAGTAATGATTTTCTACTCGATTCGAATTTAACTCACGTTATTCATCTTCATTTCAATCTACCTAGGGTGAATTTCGATGGCCAATAGGAGGGTTCTAGTGCCATCCTTGCGTCTTCTAACCAGAGGCCATCCCAATGCCGCTTTAAATTGAACACACACAAAAATGGAGCCACATAAAAATCAATCCATTTTTTTTAACTGTATATTGAATCATAGTATCAAATACCACAATTTTTTGTACACCACAAAGGAGACCCCTTAATCGGCAAAGTAGCATTACAACAAACCTCCAATCTATTACGAAACTCAACTTCACTTGTCTTTAACATAACAGGCAAAGTAAAACAAACCCCTTTTTCAACACAACTTTGATGCCTTGGCTTTATCCTATTTTCCAAGCTAAACGAAAAATACTGAGGGAACTCTTTAATTTCTCTCAAATCCCTCCCCATTTCCACCACGAAATAATTTAATTTCGGCTCGTAATTTTCCTTCACACTGTAATTAAACAGTTGGGGAAATCTACGGAACATCGAAATCGTTTGTCTGTGAGAGAATCCAATTTTTTGGAAGTATTCGATACGAGGGATAAGTTTATTTTCCACGCTGCAAGACAGTAAGTAAGTGTGTCTTTTTACCTCGGAGATTCCGATGCTCTGGAGGAAATATAGGGTGGGACGCAGCTGGGTTTCCACGTTGCATGCGAGCAATCTGGGCCGTCGGTTGATAACTTTCTTCAAATCGGAGCCGTTGACGCGGGCTTCACGGAGAAGGAAAGTGAAGATAGGGAGGAGGGAAGCTGGCTTGGCTGTTAGGATATGAGGGCACATGGAGAGAATTCGGCGAAGGTCGAGTGTGGTGAAGTTCATGGAGGCGAGGAAATCAACGGTTGATTTCAGATCGTGGAGAGAGGCGGATATAATGGGAGGGTGGCGTTGAATAAGGGAGAAAAAATCAAGGCCGACGGAGTCAAGGTAAAGCATTTTCTCTTGGAAGTCAGAGTGAGAGTTTGGCGGTGGCGGTGGCGGTGGAGGGGAAGTGGAAGTGGAAGGGATATCGGGGATTTTGGGATGGGGTTTGGGAGGCAGAGATGTGGGGGTGATTGTTTTAGAAGAAAAGGCAGGGAAATGGAGGTTTCTAGGGCGAGAAAGCGACGGAAAGTCATGGTGTTTAGGGTGGTGGTGGGAGGAAAGTAAGGGAGGGACAGGGTTGTTTTTGGGGAGGAAAGGGAGGGTGTCTTGCATGGTGTGGTGCGGTGTCTACATTGTTGGGTGTTCGTGAGTGGCGGTTCTTTTTTCTAGTTTTGGGACAAGAGAGACGGAAAGAGATGAGTGAGAGGATAAGGCTTCCAAAAGTTTTTATGAATTGAAGATTATCAGCCAGATTGCTTGCTATCTGGATTCTAAAGAAAACAGGGTTCCTGATTCATCAAGTTCCGACAAAATTGGGTAAAAATGTTACGAGATTGGGAGATGAAAGGACAATGGACTTGAGCCTGTTTTCCTCAATTGGATGTAGACCCGATAAGGCCCAATTGTTTTACAAGTTTTTCTTACGTGGTAAATTGGCATGTCCACGAAAGGATAACAGCCATTGACATACGTTTTTCAGTTTTTG
>JBBYHK010000007.1:10335105-10345486 GCA_038382065.1 Adansonia grandidieri | reverse complement strand
TTTTTTATTTACTTAATAAGAAACTTTTTTATTACTACCAAATTGGTTTTATAACAATTATTTTTATTAAGTCTGTAGCCAAAATTTGCCCTAAGTATTCTCTTTGCAATTTTGCTTTATTTTTTATTTTTATTATTATTATGCTACTTTTTAAGGCAATAATTGATATACCCAATGGAATGCATGCTTAAACTTGTCTAAAGATTATATTATTCAGTTTGTCTAAATTTTATTTTAAATAAATATTTTATAAAATTAAATTATTTTGATAAAAATTAAATTATTATATAATAATATTTTTAGTTTAAATTTAATTATAAAATATATAAATATTAATATAATAATTATTTTTATATTTTTATAATTTTAAATAATAAAATGAGTCGTTGATCAGCTTGAACTACACTTTAAAAAAAAAGTACAAAAGAAAATCAAGCATTAACTTGATACAAGCGCACAAATTTACGCATGACGATTGATATATTAAATTATAGAAATTTAAGATATTAAAATTGATAAAAATAAATTAATATCTATAATGTATTATGCAGATTTCATCAAATTTTTTTGGGAAATTAAAGAAATTTCAAGATAATAATAATAATAAAAAGATATATATGTATGTGTATATGTGTGTGTATATATATATATATATATATGTCTATATTTGGTTTTAAGTTACTTCACTCATGAAATGTTTATTTTAGTAGCTCATGAAATGGAGTTATATGACCTAATAATTTTAGACATGATTATATGAATATGACACGTATAAAATAATTAAAACATGACATGAATTTTTATAATACGAGTTATTAATATATCAAAATTGATAAAACTATAAAATAACTTAAACATAATTATAACATAATAAAATACACAAAAATTATATAAATATATGAATTAACAAGTAACAACAGAAAGAGCTAAAACAACTTATTTAAGTGTTACAAACCGTGAAATCTTCCGTTTATCCTTGAGAAAACTGCTTGGTACAATGGCAAATTTATTAGAACCAAAGTGCTACACAAAAGAAATGGTAGTGCCATTGCTTATAATTATAACATTGGCTTCTTGAATCCTTCTTGTTCTTCATGGCGATGGTGATCATGTTCCGCAACAACACACCAAGCAGGCAAACTAAGTTAATCAATGCAGTAGTGGCCAAAACAGTGATTATTGGAGAAGAAGATTAGGGTCCAAACTCCATTATCTCCTTTTGTATCGATCCGAAACGCCCGTCTGAAACCCTTGCTGTGATCATGAATGTGGAATCGGAGAATCCGAGTGACTTCAATATGGTATCGATGAATCCAAAGAGATAGGAACTTGTTCTTTTGTAGAGCCACATTCTTTGGTCACTGCACCAGCCTTGAATCATGCCTCCGGACCGGATAAATTCGATCAGGCCATAAGGGTACTTCACATATGCATATGGTATAAACCAGGGACTTGGACAACTGGATTCATAAAGAAATCAGGTCCAGATTGCTGGTGGATGAATTGAAATATAGTTGAAAACTATGTTACTCGAGCTTGGGCGTGAGAGGATTCTTGGAGTATCATACCCCCATATTCATGTCTAAAAATGTGTGGATCACAGGCACTTCAAGAAAAATGTAGAGTCGGAGCAACACAGGTTAAAAATGGGGTTCAACTTTGGTTCTAAAGGAAAATTTTACCTATGGAAACAAGGAAATACCTCTAAGGAGACAAAGAGAAGGGAAAATGGAATAATATAATGTAGGCAAGCAGTTTGGGGCCCAAAGGCAATAGCGGCAATATCCCATTTGAAGGCCTAAACTGATCTTTCGACGTCCGAACCAAGCCGGATTGTAATTAGAAAGAAAAATCTGAAAGTCACCTTCACTCCATCTTTTGTGCTGCGCTAGTGTCTGAGGTAATGTGGTTGGTGCAACACCGATAAAGGCTTTTCATTGCGGATTGAAGTAAACTGATTTCCATCCTTGACATCGAATCGATAATCCGGTTATAATATCTTCAACCGGACATCCGTATTTCAAACCGATCTGCAATATTCATCCATTGAATTGAGTTCAAATGAATCGACTATTAAAGTGTAAGGGAGGGAAGATCAGACAAGAC
Organism: Adansonia grandidieri; assembly: GCA_038382065.1. Lineage (NCBI taxonomy): Eukaryota > Viridiplantae > Streptophyta > Magnoliopsida > Malvales > Malvaceae > Adansonia > Adansonia grandidieri. Next base: position 10,343,380 of record JBBYHK010000007.1, on the reverse strand, counting down.
CTCTTTTCCCCATGAGTGTCGTCTTCGTAAGTACAACTTGCAAGAAACTCCGAATTTTCCTTGAGTTCATCTGTAATTTCCTCTCTTCTCATTGTTTTATTTCTTCTCTTCCATTGAAGCTTGCTTCCTCACTGAATTTCCTTCTCCTACATAGGACATGCCTTCGGTGAAAGCATCCTGTTCCGATAAATGGCGGGCCTCCATAACCATTTACATGTAGATATATCTATATGAGTATTTACAGAAATGGAGCAAAGGCAAGCTTAATAAGAACTTTAGATTCAGAAGGAAATTAAAGCCTGATTGAGAGCCTGTCCTTGAAGGTGCATCGATAAGAAGGGTTCCACCGGTGAGCTTGACCGAGGATCCAGTAAAAACCGAACCATAGCTCAGCGGCAAACAAACCAATCCAAATCCATGTCCCGTCGTCTCTTTCTCCTGGTATGTTACTCCATCTGTAAGCATATTCCTATGAAAGTTGATGCTGCAAAGAGCCTATATATGGCTATTCCCTTTGCTCTCTTTCTTTCAAATAAAGGTTCGTCCTTAATGTTTCTTATCTCTTTACATTTTTCTTCGAACTTCAACACCTCATCTTTGCAATCCTTTCCCAACAGTTGAGCTGATTAAATAAAAAAATTAGACACATGTTGATATTAAATAGATAAAAAAAATTAAAACACGATATAAAATATAATATGTCATTAATATATGAATATCTTAAATTCTATACGCAAAATTTAATTGAAAACAATAATACAAGTCAACCCAAATTATAACAAACTCTGTCAAAGTTCAACCTAATACGAGTTGAACCTGTCAATAGTGACTAATTTTTATCTAATATAATTTTAATCGTCCATTATAATTATAACTTTCAAGATTTACGAGTAAATTTATATGTGTAGATGATAACTATAAATATATTATAAAGTAATGAATGAAAAAAATAATACTTTTCAATTATCTTTGTCTATATAATTTTAATTAATGTTCATAAATATGATTTTACAGCACTCATGAGTGAACCTTTGACATGAGAACAGAAATAATTAAAATATTAAAAAAATATAGATAAAAATAATAGTAATTAAGTAAATAAATTACTACATTGATCGGGTCATTCATTCTTACTTGTACTATCATCCACTTTTGTCTTGTTTTCTACTTAATGCCCTGTGACATAAGTTATCTCACTTTCCCCATTGTCGCTTTGGTCTAATATCACTGCCTAAATATGGACAAAAATCATACCAAGTGGTTATTAGAATAAGATATTCGTATACGATAATGTTTTAATTTGATTTTAAAAAAAAAATTAATATATAATATTTTAATTTTTTAAATTAAATTAAATAATATTTATAATCAAATCAATTCAAATCAAATTCTTCAGATTTTGATCGTTCAGCTCATTGTTGTGCAAATTAGCTGGCTCAAGACTTTTGGGTAGATGAGAACTTGCGTTCTATATTAAGGAATGGAGAACTTTTATCCAGTGTAAAATGGCTCATTGTTCCTTTCTACGGCATGATAAAATTTAAAAAAGCAATGAACCCAACAGGTAAAACTCTAATTATTTTGGTTATATATAATATTTTGTTTGATTCGATTTTTAAAAAATCATAATACTACATATTAACCACAATTTTTTTCCCAAACCAAACCGTTATCACCCTTAATAAGAGTGCTGCTCAAAGCAGCAACTTCCCCATTAAAGCATATCATCATTGACTTATTGTCTGTCAATTTCCAGCAGCAACAATGTTGGGAAAAATATTCAGAAGATGCTAACAAGAAAATCATTCAAAGAAGCATCTTATCATGTGTTATTATCCACACCCTAAGGTGGCATTATCAAGTTAGATCCAGATTAGTCGAGTACGAAACCCTGCATCGACCAGATGCAAGAAAAGCTCTTATGTTACATTTGATAATTGAAAATACCAGGCCCTCTCATAGTAATGTAGTAGTTGATGAGCCATTTCCTGTCAAGTGCCGACTTTGAGTAAACATATTTGTAAACAATTATCTAATCAGGTATTATGTAAAATCTAATCACTACCATTTACTTTAAGGCCATTTAGTGAGTCGCAAATACCATTCTGATCTGCAAGCTTGTGGAACTCGGATTCGATAGTCTTTGCGATCTTGGTATCTTCTGGATCTGGCTCGGGAAAACCTACGTGAACTGATCCCTGTTTAATCGGCACACCAGTCTCTATAAGCATAGCTTGCTGCTTTATGTAATTGTAAAGCTGTTGATGATAGGTGTGATCTAATGAGAAACAATTATCTAGGGTTCCATTGCTGCTGTTGTTGCGGGATGAACCGGAACCTTCTTTTCGACAAAAATGTGGGAGTGATGAATAATCCATTACCTGCATAGTTGGAATGAACACATCAAAAGTTGAAATAATCCAAACAAAGCCGGACCAAACCGAACAAGAAATCAACTTGCAGCAAGCAATACATGATTCACGAAAATGCACGGTTATACACATAGGATAGGAAGGAGGAGCAAAATGCCATGTGCCACAAAACATGCCATTCGATAAATTATCCATATTGATTAATACGAACTACCGCAAGAACCAATTCAAATTCAATAATGCTATCTTTTCATACACCATATTGAAACAGTGTGCAAAACCATGAAAGGAAGTTCAGTTGGGTTGGTGGAAAATAAGGTGAGTTCAAACAGGCTTTTGTAAAATCCGAAAGGACTAATTATCTAAAATAGTTGAATGCAAACCAAAGACCTACTACGATAACCTTCACCTTATGGGAGCATACTATTAAACAACAGTGGATATGGGCGCAAAGAAAGTGCATTTAAAGAACAAGAAACCATTGCTGATATTTGAAAAGGAAAAACAAGCTTTCAAGAGAGTTTTACAAACATGAATGGATCGGTTGTCTTACTTTGAGTAACTCGTCCCTTCCGCAACCTTGAAGCACCTGAATTTTCCTCTTTGTCCTTTCTTGCAAGAGAGGTTTCACAGCCTACCAACATTCAAAAAATAAAATTAAAAAAAAAAAAAAACTTTAGGATTCTACTCTGTAGAAGTTAAGCTGAGAGAAAGCGGGAACTAAGAAAACTAAAAACCTTCCAACATGCCGAAAATATGTATGGCGCATTGACAATATAATATGTCTCTGTCTTCTCGGGATAATTCAAGTCATCAATATTTGATATAGTAGTCAATAGCTGCATTAACAAACGGCCAATGAGACCGACCAGCATTAGAAAGAGGAGGGTTGGCACAGAACTGAGCAGAAATTCTTAGTCATTTTTATTTATTTTACTTATATCTTAGGTCGCCCCTTCTTCGCAAGAAAATGTGAGAGATCTACTATCGGGTGAAAAAATAGTTTACTTTTTGTACAAAATACGGACTAGCAGGCCAATTACTTAAAACTAGTTACCTATCTCAGTTTCTGGTGGGAAAAGTTGCAATAATTTACATACTGAGATAGAATTAAACTTCAACGGTATTCGCATTTCAATCTCACATCCCCAATTATTTCTGGAATTTCCTATAGAATCTCATACCGGCTTGCACATAGTCTATGGATATGATAACAATTGGCTTATGTATAATGCTATTAAAAGGGGAACTGATAGATCACTACAAAAAGATCAAATTACATTGAAATCAGGTGAGTGATTACGCTGATGATTAAGGAAACTATGTTGAGAATGAGGAATGTGGTTGAAGAGATGGTAAGAAAGAATGTTATACGACTATGTAGCTCAGACTTGGAGGTCTTGGATACGGATATGTGTTTGACATGGGGCATGCTCAATTTTTTCCAAGTTTTTCCACATATTTGTAAGATCATATCCGTATACCCATGTCCAAATATGTGTCGGACATGGGCAGTTCAAGAAAAATGAAGAGTAGAAGTAACATAATTATATGATACTAAAAACACACCTTTATTTGGTTCAATGCTGAAAGCTTCAAGCCAGTCATATCCAAAACCTTCAGACATGTGCTAATATGTCGTCCATAATTCTCCGTGGCCATAGGCTATTAAAAAGAAAAAAAAAAAACAAATATTTTAGACTACATAAAATAGTTAGTAAGCAAGTAAAGCCAGTCCATACTCACCAATAATACACGATCTCTATATTCATTCATTTGAATGTGTGACTGTACATAGTAATTCACCTAGAACACAAAAGAATAACAAATTTAAGTATCACGGAAATAACTCCATACACAGCAAGCCAAAGTACATAGATGCACTTAGATTGCTAAAATACTATGTCACTCAGACTTGGTGTGAGTGTCAAGATACGGGCATGTTTAATTTTTTTAAAGTTTTTCATGTGATTGGAGGGCCCTTGGAGGATCAGATCCCGATACCTATGTCTAAATATGTGTTGGACACAGATGTTAGACAAAAGTACTTCAAGAAAAATGAAGAGTTGAAGCAAAATGGCTAAAATATGCCTTCCACCAAATTTTATTTATTTCCCTTTCTAACATAACAAGAAGTCATATCCCCAAGCATTATTAATGGAACACGCCCATTATAAGCAAAGAGGAGTGTCGAATCATTGTATGTGAAGGTCAATTTCTACAAGAAAGTGGAGCAAACTGCCGAACAACTCATGCCCTCAATTAATCTATTGAATCTTGTGCATTTAAAAATAGAATATAGCTTTCATTGTCCTAATAAGTTAATACCAAGTTAATGTTTGTAGAAAATCATATTGCCACTTAAAAGCTTAATAGCATGACTTTGGAAGATTTCTTTCAACTGCAGTTTTAAACATCAAACCCAATTCTACACGCTGAAATGCCAAAATTTAAAGTTAGAACAAGCTCTGGTGTCCTTACGGATGCTTTATCATATGTGCTCAGCCCAACGCCGATAGCAATGACAGGAAGACCCTGGGAGTGTCAGAAGGCACTAGGCAGTTAATCACCAAGGAAGCACCTTTAAAAAATAATAAATATTAATATCAAGATAAATCCCTATGAAAAAAGTAAATACCTCGTTTGAGTAACCCGATAATCCTACAAGCTGAGAATCTCGCACTGCTCTGTATAAGTCAGTGGGAATAATTGGTTTCTATAAAATGAAAAAATAAAATAAAAAAATAAGAAAGAGGTAAAATCAGTTATCGGAAAAATCACCAATTGCCACAACAATTTATGCTGTTTCAACATCGGCATGGTTTAGCGATATCAGAAACTGAGAAAATATTAGGAATCAATTAGTTTATATAATGGAGAAACTCACCGATAATATGTTGTCAATGTCATTCTGTATTCTCCATTGTAAGCAATCAATTAACTGAAGCAAGCACAAATTAGGAATTAATAAACAGGAAAAGGAAAAAAAGATCTTCAATGCCAAACATTATATTATTGCTTAAGTGCACCCGATGAAACTCACCATTTTATGAGCTTTCTGAACATCCCAATCTCTCGCTTTGAGAAACCGAACTAATGTCGCAGTTGGATACCCATGATGCATGTTCTGCAGTCAAAGATATTCAACCTTAAATTAAATTTCGGCAGATCATAGTATAAAACACATACCTAAAAAGCCGTATTCATCGACCCTATCCGCACAAGTCCACAAAAACAGGTAGATATAAAGAACTTAATTTCTTCAAAACACCTCGAATATCGATACAAAATACGGGGCACCAGGACGGAAAATCTTATGATCAGCATTTTATTTATCTACATGACGCGCTTAGCTCTAGATACTTCGTGACGCTAGTATCAAATCTATTTAATTACCTGTTAACTCTTTGCCAAGTTACAAAACTATGTAATTACCCCCAGAAACTAGTAAAACAGTGAGAAGATACAAAGATCGAAATCGAATCAACTACAGCTTCAAAGAACCTAAAAGCTTTTAACTGAGATAAATCAAGCAAGAGATAGATCAGAACCAGCAAAGAACAGAAATTTGTTAAACGTGAAATTGCAAACAGCCGAGCAATCAGATCAAGAAACTTAGCAAATTGTTACTAAGAAAAGATATTAGTTCCTATTTCTTCTTCTTCAGCCCCTTGTCTCAGCATCCAAGTATAATAGTAATAATAAAAAAAAAAAACCTGAAATGTGGCCTTCATTCTCTCATCAACTGTAAGTCAAATTTCCCAAAAAGAAAATAAGGAAAAAAAAAAAAAGAAAAAGAAGAAGAAGAAGAAATGTTAGTGATTTGCAGATCAAAAGAAAAGAACCCCAAGAAAGAGAATATTTAAAAAAAAAATTCAAATTTTTATACTTAAATCTTACCATTTTCCATCAAGGAAAGAAACTGCTTGATAGCTTCTTGATGAGCATTGCTCATTTTGTATTTCCTTTCACACAAATAACAAAAAGAAAATCCAAAAGAACAAATTTTGATAACCAAAAAAAAAAAAACCCAAAACTTTAACTGAAAAAAAAAAAGATTAAAGCTGTAGTTCTACTTGATTTCTCCCTCTTGCTCTCTTTATAGCTTAAGTTTGAAAATTTAAGCTTGTAAGAATCACCGAAAGAAAGAAAAATCAGAAAGGAGAAAACTTTTCTAAAGAGAGAAATAAAAAAATAAAATAAAAATTGAGACTTCAATTACATTTTCTTAATGCAAGCTGCTTTAGAAGATAATTTTTAAAAAAGCAACTATAACCCTCTGAAATAAAAGGTTAAAATGGAAAGAAATTGGAAAATTAAGATTAATAATATCTGGGTTTTTAAATTTAATTTTCCTTTTTTTTTATGGGGGAAATAAAAAATCAATGGTAGTATTAAAGAGGTGTAGTTATGTGTGTGTTTCAATGTATAGTCAGTAGTTGTGACACATCCATTGATTCACACAAAAATTATTTGTAGCATTAAACATTTATAAATGCATCATATTGTAAACATGTGCACTTTTTTTTAATATTTTTAATCAATAAAATAAATATATACTCTTATATATTCAAATTGGATGAATTGAATTGGATTTATTTTTTAAAATTTTTATTTAAATTTAATTTAATATATAAATTTATTTTATTATTTAAAAAATATTAAAAAATTTATTTTTATAATTAAATTTAAATAATTATTTATAAAGGTAATAATAATTTAATTTAATTTAATTTAATTTAATTTAAATAATTAAATATTATATTTAAATTTAATTCACGTTGAACGGAATAGACTACTCATCTTATTCTTGTCACCATATTTGATTTGCTTTTATCAGAAACAAAGAAGCAAGAATCGGTTAAAATCTAAAGGGTGCAAGCATAAAGCAGATTCACCATTGATAGGTATTTGTCACTTAGCCATCCATTGATGGGTCACCTACCAATTTTTTTTTTTCTAAACAGCACATGTAAATCAAATATTACTTTGATTAATAATAATTGTTGTGAAAGACCAATACTCCCAACCTTTTAGAGGGTCCTTGGTCAATTCGGTGATGCCAGCTAGCCCTTCACTGGGGTAGAGTTGAAAAAAAAAAAAAATACACATTTTGAATCATAGTGTCGGTTGGTTTTTATTTAGTTTGAAAAATAATTAAATTATAATTATCTAAATTAAATATTATATTTTAATAAATTTTAATTTTTATAATATAAAAAATATTTATTTTTAAATAATAAAAATTTTAAAAATATCATATCTAATTTAATCATTAAATTTTAATTTAATTTAATTTTATTATAAATAATATTTATTTTAATTTTTTAAAAAATTAAAATATTATATATCAACGATAATCGTAAGTTGTAACAATAGGATTCACCTAACAGACACCTGCTGCCCTTATGGATAAAAATTTTAAAAAATTACATCAAATAATTTTTTTTACTGAATTCAAAAAATAATATAGTAATTACATAATTTTTCTTTAGGCGCCTGCTAGCCCCTTTGTTTGCAATAAATAGACGAAATCTTTGACGTTAAAAGTCTCTGGTGTTCCATTTTTAAAAGGGTTGAAACTATTGACCCAATTCATGTCCTCATGGACTACGCTGATTAGCTGGAACTTGAAGGTCTCTTCGGCATTAATTGCTTACAATAAAATTCGGACGAGTCACTTTTGTTAATTGAATTCGTAAGTCGGTAAGTTGGGTGGGAATGACGTATCCGATTATGTTATTTGAATTCAATTGAACGAATTATATTAATTTTAAATTAGATTAAATTAATTTAAAATTTTAAAATTTTAAATTAATTTTAAGTTAAGATTTGTATTGTTTTAATTTTTTTAGTTGTCGTAAGTTTCAATTATTTTAATTTTGGATTAATTTAATTTAATA
>JBBYHK010000007.1:10307820-10335005 GCA_038382065.1 Adansonia grandidieri | reverse complement strand
GAATAAAAATCGATAAATTTATGTATATAAATATATATTTAATATGGATATGTTTAATATCTTTTAAATATTTTATCTTAAACTTCTATCTAAATATATTTAATATAAACGTGGAACATAACTTTTTTAGAAAAAAATAAAAAATTCGAATAATATAAATAAAGGATAAAATTATGTTAGTTTTTCACCTTTTGTCCATGAAGTTTCTATGAAGTTTCATTCATACATGTTTGTTGAATGTTTTATTATTTTGGAATTTGTTCTGATTCTGCGCAAACAAGAGTGGCGAATGGGAATATCAGACTAAAAAAAACAAAAGCAACTATTTTAGAAAGAGGATTAGATGCTAATGCTTACACTCATCAAATTCGCCAAAAAAAAATTAAATAAATATATGAACAAGTTTCATTAATCCAACTAATAAGAATGTTAACATGCGTTGCTTCCTCCGGTCCTAAAAATTAAGATTAATCGTCACTCACAAATTGTTTCTAATTTTAAAATAATTCATGAGTGGCTCATTATCGAAATTCTTAAGATTGATTTTTTAAGATGTTTCACGATTTTAATTACATACGCATTCACTCCTAATCATAAGCTCGGATCGTAGATTAGATTATAAGATAAACTTTTAAAATTAAGATAACGAACATAACATTCCGATGAAGATAATAATCTATGATTAGTTTTTAAAAAAAATTTCAAACAAATAATTTCAACGATATCTTTTAATTTCTTATTTAATTATATTTAATTTTATCTATTTCTCTATCCGTAAAGTATATTAAATATACAAAAATAGCTATTACAGAGTTTTTGTTATTTGTACTAACAAAAACTCTATAAGAAATGTTTTTATGCTATGCTAACGATTTAATAATTATCTTTGTGGCTCCAAAATATTTCAATAAACAATATAAAATTACATATAAACAAAGTTTAGAAGCTGTAAGAATGAAACTCTTGGATTTTAAAATTACTTTTAATACTTATAAATTTTGGCTATGTAATTGTAATTTTTATTTATTATATTAAAACATTATTACATCAGTTATTTATATCTGAGAAACTTTTAACGTCTAGGGTTGATGCGGGACCGTATCGAAAATCAATCCATAATCTAAAACTTTCGGGGCCTGATTCTTACTGTGGATGATTCATGGTTTTAGTTTTAAGACCATCCATCCAAATAGTATTCGCCCCTAATAAAAATTTTCCCAGTTTAACACATACATTTATATAATTTATTTTTATTAAATTATTATATTATTTTCCTCTTTTCTCAATTCTTCATGTGACTGCTTCACATGTATTGGATCTGGATTCCATGTTCTCAATCAATATCCTGTCCATATTGAGAGGTACTGAAACAGCCAAAAAAAAAAAATCATTTGTTTCTTAACTTGATTTGATTCCTGCTAAATAATTTATATTACAATACTTAAAAAAAAAAAAATACAAAACAAAACATGACATATATATGAATCATGATAAATGAAACGTGTCTTGGAACACACAACAGATGATCATAAATTCTGGAACATAATTCAGTTTCTTTTTTCTGGTAAAACCCAAAGCTCAAATAGTTTTGGACTTCGTGTTTGTTCCAGAAAAGGATATTTGGCTATTTTCCAATCCATGCATGCATTGCAGGTCTTCAAAGTTTTGTCCATAGTAAATTTAAAATTTAATTTAATTAGTTCATATAATTATTTTTTAAGAGATGAGTTCGATATATTTTAGATTCATATCTCCGCATTAACAGATTACAACTTCTATCATAAAATAAAAAAAATCTTATAAAAACTTACATGTCTTTTGTGTTCGTTTGCTTCCATAGATGAAAATTTAGTCCCGTAATTAGGTCCACCATTTCACTCTTTTATTCCAAATAAAGGGATTGAGTTAATTGCCCTTTCTACGAGGAAGAAAAAAAAGAATTGATAAGTTTGAATATAACACAATTAGACGATACGAACACAATGATAAACATGACGTGACACTTAAAAAATAACATTAGCACTGCATGGATTATCCGGTTCTAAAGTAGCACAGTCGTTACCTAAACAAGGTTTTTATTTATTTATTTAAGGAAGGAAGATTAAAAATTTAAAACCCTACTTAATAAAAATAGGATCACACATCAACCAAGTTGAATACTCGGATGCATATAAATATTGTTTTATACAATAAATTATGAAAAAGATAAGTTTAAAACTCCTTTTATATTTTTATTAGATCCGATATAACGAATAATCCAACTAATAATAAATACGAATCAAAAAATAAAAACTTATTTTGCATAGCATAATTGACAGCTTTAGCACCATGCATGACATGTTTTAATTTGAATATTCAATTTAATAAAAAGTGCATTATAATTTTCTTTTTATTTAAAGAATTGGGTTGGAATTTTTTTTTAGTTAAAAACAAAGTTTTTAAAGGAAATTCGTTTTGATAAGCCAATTTGGAGGCACTAAGCATAAAAAAAAAATTCTTAAAATTAAGATTCTAATTAAAGCAATTGGTTTTTTTTAATGAATAACTACAACAATTGGTTGATTCCATTGGCTTACACCTTGAAGGCTTGCATTGTAAATAAATAAATGAATAAATAATTATAATCTTTCTAACATTGCATGTCATTTTCAGTAACAAGATGCTCCAATAATTTTAAAATTGCATGTGTTTTTGTTGACATTGATTGATTGGATTTAGTCCACTACTGAAAATAATAATAATAATGTCAAAACTATTTGATGCCTGAAAAAATAAAATAAAATAAGTATAATTTTGTAGTTAATTCACTTTTTATTTATATTCCAACATGGTTGGCCAAATTTTATTCTCTATAAATAATGTACTACTTTTTTTTTAGCTTTATATTTTAAGATGAAGAGTTTTATATTAAAAGTTTGAAATATAACCAATCAAATCTATCAAAACCTATGCAAGGAGAATGCAAGTTTGTTTTAAGTAAATATGAAACAAGTTATTACTTTTTTTTAATATAAAAAATATCGTAATTTAAAAATTAAAATAAAAAAAATTATAAATATTAAGATTTAAATTTCAATTTGACTAGAAAGCTTAGTGCCTCTTTTTTTTTCCCTTTATTTAGACATTTCGATTCTTGGTATAACAACAAAGAAGTTTATCAGCTTTTGAAATTATGATAAATCAAGCTCAAACATGAATATATATATATATATATATATCTTACGATTAAGTTTGATAATGTAGTAAAAACGTTTTGTCTTAAAATTTTCAAACCTGAAGACAATTCAAGCTTTTCTCAAAATGAATGGGTTAAGGTATGGGTGTAAGTGAGACACTTATACTTGTGAGCTATTTGAGTTTGACTCGAAAAAAATAAAATTAAATTCGACCATTATAGAATTAAATTCAGATTTCTCAATATTTAGGCTCGGCTTGATTACAACTTAGGTTAAGGAGCTATTAAGATCATGGCTCTAAAAATAGAGAAGGACGCAATCCAACACCCTTAACAAAATGGGAGAAATGAAAGAGAAAAGGAGAGTAGACATTATGTGTATAATTCTTGTAAAGTATGATTTTATACCCATCTCAGATGTCTTGCGAGACCTAATGTTGAATACAAAATTTAACTTAGTTGATTCGTATAATTAATTTTAATAGATAACATTTGGTAAGTATGAGGTTCAAATTCTATCATTCACTATTCTTATTCTATCTCGACTGTATACAACATAAAAGAAAAAGAATGAATATAATTTCACTTTATAAGTTCATTTAATCCGTACGATCATCTTTAACAGATGACATTAAGTTAGAAGTCTATCATCTGCAACCCTTTCTATATCTTAGGCTGACCAAAAATCTTTTCTTTCAATTTCCTTTTTGAATTATTGAAGTTCTTATTGAAAGAAACCAACCAATAATTTGTTGCAGTGGAGATTTTCATCTGAAGAGGTAAATATAGCCTCTTTATAACTTTTAGAGGATCTTAACCAAATGAAACGTAAGAAATGGATTCATGTAAGCAAAATCAGAACTTGCTTTCACTTCAGTAGCTTCATACTTTAATTAAACTCAAGAGACTCAAGTTTTGGTTTCACTTTGTTGTATCTGAATTGCATGTTCATGAATATTTTGACAGAAATTTGAAAACTATAATTATGTTGCTCCAAATCTTTATTTTTTTCTTCAAAATATCCATGTTGAATGCATATTTAGACATAGATATGTTACTACAACTTTGTATATATGTTTTTAAAGTACTTATATCAGACGCGTGTCGTACCCATATTTGAACATAAGTATAAAGATATGACCCTTCAAGGACCATTCAAATGCATGAAAAAATTGAATATACTTAATCTAACTTCACATCCAAATCTGAGTAATGTAGATTGGAAAAAAAAAAAATTCTCTAGCACTGACGAGAGACTTTCAAGATTTTCAACGTTTGATCCTTTCTGTAACATCCATCCTGGAGAAAATCAAAGACTACATAGCCTTTAAGTATGCTACAATTCTCATGAAAAAATAAACAAATTACAGAAGCAACTTGATGTTTTTCACTTATGCAGATACAAATTTGAAGATTAAGACAACAAGCATACGATCATTATCATATTCTAGAAATCCTAATTTGAAAATCATCAACATTGATCAAGCTCTACATTTGTCTCGAATCGAAAAAAAAAAAAAAAATAAAAAGGAAAGGGAAACAAACCAGAAATTGTTCTGAGAATAATTAAAAGAAATCGAATTCGAGATAGTTATTCTGATCCTTGGCAGCAGGAACAGTAGGTTTATCACCAGCTGATGATGTGGGGGCCAGAATCTGCTCGATCTCGACCGGTTTCGGAATCTCCGGTGGACTTGCACAACGAATTAAGGCCCAGTTTACACCTTCAAAGAAGGGATGTTGCTTAATCTCTGTTGCTCCTCGCTTATACGCCAATCTCTGCTGTGGTTCTTTGACCAGCAAGCCCCTTATCAAATCTCTGGCTGAAAAACTTCCAACTGGTGATTCCGGAAATCGCAAGGGCTGCCCTATGACATTGAAGAGCGTCGCTCGGTTCCCAGACCCTTTGAAAGGAGTTTTACCGAACAACAGCTCATACAAGAAGATCCCGAAGGTCCACCAATCAACAGCACTTCCATGTCCCTCACCTTTGATAATTTCAGGTGCCAAGTACTCGTGGGTTCCCACGAAAGACATGGAGCGAGCATTGGTTGGCTCCGCGATAAGCTCAGGCAATGGACTGACTTGTTTCGCCATTTCATTCTTGGGCTTGCGGTCTTTTTTGGATTTCGATGAAAAGAAGCGAGGCGAAAAACATGTCGTAGGGGCCACACATGATGGCTGAATGCATGAGGGCTCGATGCAAGCTGGTTGTACACAATAAACCGGATTCTTTCGCAAGGGTTCAGACTCGAATGAGGATGACTTGACTAGTATCGGACTGACAGCGCAACGGAGGGAAAGATCAAAGTCCGAAAGCATTATGTGTCCATCTTCTCGAACAAGAACATTTTCCGGCTTGAGATCACGATAAACAATACCAAGCATGTGGAGATATTCCAAAGCAAGGAGAACCTCTGCTACATAGAACCTGCATATCGAAGGGAAACAAAAAAACCATAACAATGATTATCAGAATTCGATTTCATCTTATTGTCATCAAGTTACAAAGAAAGAATCAGTCTTTCTCACACAATTATTAAGTAAATCAGCAAGTGTCAAAATATCGACCTTTAAACCTCGGGTAAAAGAAATGCAAGGTTGTTCTCTTGCATGCAAACTCAACCTTCTAACTTGATTCAAACAAATTGGCCATATGCGCATTGCCAACTATGTCACTTGGATTTGGGTGTGAGTGTTAGATAAGTGTACAACGGACACAGGTACTTCAAGAGTCGGATCAACATAGATTGCAAACCAAATCACTATATGTAAGCTTCAAAATGATTATACCTTCCCACATGTAACAGAACTGACAAATGACAAACTAGATGGTTTAATCTGCATGTTAGGTCATATACCTATCATCAATTATAACAGCTAAACCTACAATGCGGCATGTTGCGATGATTTCAAAAGTAATACTAACACCAAAAACGATGAAAGATAACAAGAGTAATTAAATCTTCTAGAAACTCGATACTCATTTGACTCTACGGATGTTATAAGTAGGAGGAATTCGCATACTTTACTGCTTGCTCGGTAAAATGTTTTCCTGGTTGTCTCTGCCGTAGTGTATGCAAATCACCTCCTGGGCAGAACTCCATCACTAAACATGAAAATTTATCAGTCTCGAAATGGGTATACAATGTTGGAAGGAAGGGATGGTCCAGGGATTGTAGGATTTCTCTCTCCGTTTGAGCTCGAAGAATCTTCTTACGACTCGCTAAAGATGCCTTATCCATTACCTTCATTGCGAAATAAAACTTTGTTCCATTTAATTCCGAAAGATAGACACTTCCAATATCCCCACAGCCTAATCTCTTCAATAATCTGAAATGGTTCAAACCCAATACACCGTCTTTTGCTTGGACAGCCTGTATGGCTTCCCACCTTACGTCATTTGTCTTATTAGGTTTGTTGATCCGGCTACTCAAGCTGCTATATGTACTTTCATTGCTTACATCGCTGCTCACGCTACCTCTACAGATACTGTTCTCACCATTCTCAGTATAATCCGGATGGTCACCAACTTTGGCACTTCCACTAGTCTTGACAAGGCTGGTGGCCCCATCGTTGGATTTGGCTGAAGCTGAATTAATTCCATGTTCCAATGTTTTCTTTTCTTGTTCACCAGAACCTTCAGGTAATCCACCATCCTGACACACCTCAGAACCAACATGATCTGGAACTTTTTTTGGATTACTCAAGGATAGACCTGAATCTATTTTCTTCGTCAAGGAATCAACGGACTCTAATTTACGAGTTTTCGATGTTTTTATATCCTCTACGATTGCAACAGAATCTTGTTCGGATGCAATTTGCTTCACACCCTTAGGTGATGGCCGATGAGAATCGCTGTCAGCTGTTTGGCTGCCGAACAGTTTCCTCTGCTTTTCAGGGGAAGCTCCGACACCGGAGTTTGAGGCCATCGAAAGACCGCAAACGTGTTACATAGATCGGACTACACAAACCCATTACTTACCCCCAATCATTGATGCAAAGTTCCCTTCATTAACAATCCTAGTTACTTTCATGTTAAACTCCATCATCTAAAAACTAATTTAGACAACTGAGAGAACAGGAAATTAACACCTACAAAAGAAGATTTTCAGAACCATGAGATATTCAAAAAATATATAGTATACTTGAATTAAAGTCCACAAATTAGAACTAGTTGCTTGATATATTACATCATAAAATTAGGATATCCATTGAAATAAATATCAATCTCAGATCATTACGACAACCTTTTCAAGATTAAGTACCAGAAAACCCAAATCCACAAATTGGTGCCATTTCATCTTATATTAAGGGGAAAAAAACAATCAAAAGTGACTAAAAATAGACAGAATTGCATGCAGAACCAGAACAAGATATCTCCAAAAAGCAAGCAAAAAAAAAATCAAGAAAGAACTTTTAATAATTTCATTGTGATTAAAACGATAAGAAATAATTACCTAGAAATGCAATCCTTTTCAAGTCACCAGGATCAAAAAGGCCAAGAAAATTAAAATAGGGGTTACAGAAACCAATCAAATCACAGCAAAAATGTAGTCATTGATTCATAGTTCTTTTCTAAAAAAAAAATGAGAAAAAGAAAAAACAACCAAAGAGGAAAAGATAAGAACAAAGTAAAGAAGATTAAATAGAGATCACTTAAAAATACAGAGACCCATCTTTTGGATCCAAAACGCCACTAAGAACCATATGCTAAAAGACAAAGTAGAAGCTTTAAAAAAAAAAAAAAAACCCAGTAAGTAAATCATAAAATCATAAAAACCAGCTAAAACTAAGAGCAAAAGAAAAAGGAAACTTTGAGGGGAAAAAAAAAGTACCTGATATAGTTTCAAAGATCAGAACTTTGGAAGGCCATTTGCTTTAGCAGTGAAGCAAAAAGAAACCAACTTTATCTCTCTCATTCACTTACTAAATACTGTAGAGAGAAAATGAAAAAAAACTAAAATACGTGAAGAGAAATGAACGGAAAGCAAAGACAGAAAGAAAAAGGGTTTAAAAAAACGGAGAGAAAGTAAGAGAAAGAGCTTTGTTAAGCTTTAAAAGAAAGGCTTGGAATGGATGGGATCTACCATGAAAAAAAGAGAGAGAGAGAGAGAGAGAGAGAAAAGAACGGTCAAAGGCAAAGCTAGAGTAAAATTTTCAATGCATGTACTTTGTTTTGTCCATAAAACAACAAACAACGTTCTTAATCCAAAAATAAAATAAAATTAAACATTTGGGCCTCTCTAATTTAAAATTTTTTATTTTATATTAAAATTTAATTTAAATTCAAATAATTTAAAAAATTATATTATTATTTAAAATAATATTTTAAAAATATAAATTATTTTTATATTAGTATAGATAATTAAATTTAAATAAAAATAATTTTTATTATTTAAATAATAAATTAAATTCAACTTAACCAATCTGAATTTAAAAGAAAAAATCTGACTAAGCATGGATAGCTCCATGAACCCTTTTATCTTTTATTTTAATAAAAATAAATGGCCTTTTTATTGGAAGTTATAATCATCACATAAGAATTTAACCCTTTATTAAACTTTATGAATAAATAAAGTGTTAGCATTATTTTTTTTGTCTGTCTTAAATCATAACTATATGTATTGGTATATTTTATGAAGTTATATGTTTAAAATTAACTTAAATTTGTTGAGAGAATGAAATCTTATTAATTGAATCAATCCCTTTAATTTTCTTGCAAATGTTAATATTTAAAAAATACATGATTAAATATTATTTTTTTAATTTGACAAAAATAATATATATTAAAATATAAATTAAAAAAAATTACTTATTAAATAATCCAAGAATGATTTTAATTATCTAAGTAGCCTACCCAATTCGACAAGCTCAAGCCTGACCTAATCCATACAGGCTTCAGTATAATATTTTATAATCTGGACAGAGCCAATTGACCTGACTCAACTTGATTTATTATTCATAAAATAAAATAATATTTTTATTTAATTTTAATTATAAAAATACATATATATTAATATAAATTTTTTTAATATTTTAATATATTTTAAATAATAATTAAAACCTTTAAATTGAATTGAATTCTAATTAAATTAAAATCAAAACTTGAATTTTAAATTTTTTTAGGTGGTGTTTGCTCTTACTTTTACGAGTAGTGGTTGTTGATAAAAATGGCCATGCGATGGAACATTTTAGGCGTCACTAAGTAATTAGATTATGATGAATAGATCAGACGGCTAGGATTCACAGATGAACTGGCCCTTCTTTAACTAGTACTAACTCTATTGGGTGGACGTTTGGTTATCTATTCAATTTTGGTGGGGATTCATAGCAGTGTTCGTAGTGAAATAATATTAAAAATTTATATTAATATTTATAATTATATTTAAATAAATATTAATTTTTTATCAGATAATTAATAATTCGTGTCAATCAACTTGAAATGTAAAAGAACCTTATATAAACTCATTCAATATAAATCGCTCTGTTTGGCTGAATGAATTATATAGTCCATAATAAGATCTAGTAGAAAAGTTCCTCTCAAAAACTTTTAATATTATTTTTAATATATAAAAATAATTGATTAATGGATATGATCACAAAACTCAAAAAGGAATGAAAATTTTTGGTTTTTTTCTTGAATAAGGGAATTTATTTTCTTTAAATTTATATCCAAATTCAATCAATCTAATTTCATTCATTTTATATATTTATTTAAAAAATAAAACCTTTATTTTTAATAAAAATTATATACGAATTATCAAATCAAATACTCAAATTTCATACACTTTGTAAAAAAATAACAGATAAAAACTCAAAAAAAAAAAAATTCACCTTCGAAATAAAAATGTTGCATGAACTTTATTTTTCTTGTATTAAACATTAATTTATATGATTTAGATGTGAAGAGTTTCATCCAAAATAGTGGTGCCTACATTGCGTATAAATAAATGATAATTAATTAAAAGAGGACCACAAGATTATTCAATTATTGTCATTGAATTATTATTGAGGTCTGAACAAAACAAATTTTTTCACAAATTTAATATATTTGATTTGCCAAATATCTATTTTATGTTCTTAATCCGGATTTAACTTAATTAATTACTGTAATTATTTTTTTAAAAAATAATATATAATAAATTTAAAAAATAATTAAGTTAGAACTCGAAAATTGACATATTTAAAGGTCAAACAGCCTATTCAACACCTGATAAATCTGACTTGACACAAATCACTGTTTATCTAATAAATATTTATTTAAATTTAATTATAAAAATATATGAATATTAATATAAAAATAATATTTTAATATCTTTCTAAATAATAAAATGAGCCCATGAACAAAGCCTCGATAAGAGATTTAAAAAAAATTCGAGCTGTCACTGGCTCCAACACACCCATGAAAGTTTTACTCGAAATTTAATTAAATTAATTTATGTAATCATTCTCAATAAATCTAAAATTTAATTTTAATACCTATAATATTTTATCTTCAATTACGACTTTTTTTTTGGTAAAAAGAACCCTAAGGCAAAGAGAGAAGGAATTTTGATTTTTGATCATCTGCTTAATAACCGGTGGGTCAAGTTTAGACAATTATTTTCAGTCTTTCAATTAAACAATGAGATAATGGAATTGAGAGTCCGTTACATTATATTCTTAGATTTTATTAAACTTGTTCAATGGTGAAATAATTTGTTTTTGGTCTAATTCAAATTAAATTGAATTTGAATTTATTTTTTCCTATCAAATTCGATTTGACCAGACTCGAATAATGATTTAGTAAAATAATATGTTTATTTAAATTTAATTTTATTATATTTTTAAACAATAATTCTTACAATCAAGTTAGCTTAAATTCGATTTTAAGATTAAATTTCAAATTTTTTTAAGATTGTGCTCCGATCTAAGCTGACCCTGCATGAGTCTACATTGTATAATGTTTTCTTACTTGAGTGGAATAAGACCCCGCAATCATTGAAGTATCATCTTCTTTTTGTTTTTTAAATCAATCATGTAAATATAAATATCTTAAATTCTAAATAAAAAATATAATACATATTATGTTAATTATATTTATATACCATGTTAGGCCTATGTATCATATATGCTAAAATTACTAGAAGATCACTGATAACTCTACCAATCGTCCATCCTGATATTTTTCTGCCAGGTAATTCATTATATGTGACTAAATATCAAACCTGATTTTTATTGATTAAACCCGTTCTCTACAGATTCAATTAATGAACAGTTTGATATAGCGTATAGGATCAGTTAGATTACCAGTTCCCGATCCAATCGGTTCAAATCAGTCAAGCTTCAATAAATAGTGTTTAAAATTGAGTCAATAAAAATACGTGCAAAAACAAATGATAAGATAAAAGAAAAGAAAACTTTGATTAAATAGAATACAAATAGTGAACAAGCATCAAACTTAAAGAGCATATTATAACTACAAACATTAATGTTCTATGAGCTAAAAGAAAATATCATTCTTCAGTTACTCTTTTCTTGCTTGCTGCTTCTTTTTTTCCCTCATTGCCTTCCTCTTGTCTTCCCTGTAAGAATTGAACAAGGTTCCAAATTTAGCTCATGCTTCATAGAACTGTGTTACTCGGACTCAAAGTGTTAGTGTCGAATATGAGGTATATATCCGACACCGGTATGTACAATTGTTCTCAAGTTTTTTTTTCATGTATTTGGAGGGTCCTTACAGGTTATATCCCCATACCCATGTCAAAATATGTATCAGACAAGGATGTTAAACACAGGTACTTAAAGAAAAATAAAGAGTGGGAACAACATAATCATAGAACAAACAACTTCTAGAAAATTGAGACTACCATTTACCTTGCTTTAGATATTTCTTCTCTAGAAGGAAATGTTCTTTTCCTCTTTTTCGATGTTGAAGGTGATTCTACCTTTCCGTTTTTGATTCTTCCCTTCTTTTTCGAAGTTGCAGGTGATTCTACCTTTCCATTTTCAGATAAACCATTCTTCTCTAAGCTCTTCTTCTTCCCTTTATTGCCTTGTTTTTTCAAGTGTTGTTCAAGCTCTTTTATATTGTCTTTATCACTAGATATCTCCTCCGAATGGTGAGTTTGCTCAACAGTTTGTGGATCTTCGGAACTTACAGAATTCTTCTTCGCATTGCTTATTTTCTTCAGCTAAAGAAAGTCGGAGAAAAGAAAAAAACAGTAAGCAAAGGCTGTCGAAACTGAGATCATCCGCAGTCAGTGAATGAGATTTGGTGTTTTAAGTTCAATATATATACCTTAGCCACAAAAAATCCATCCATATTGTGGACATGAGGATAAAACCGTCTCGTCTTTTCTAAGGATGTGTGAAACCGGTGCTCCCTAAATCGGATATATCTGGTTAATGTAACAAAACAACATCAGAAACAGAAATCAGTCGAATTCCAGAGGGAGTTAAATGAAAAAAAAAAAAATGATCATTACCCAGGACGCCCAAAGTCGAGTCCACAAGGTACTACTTTGACATCTCTCTTCTTGAGTGCATAGTCGATGACCGCTTCATTCTATAGAAGATATGGCTCTAAATGAGAAAAAAGAAAGGGCAATATGTGCAAGGTAGGAAAATTGGAAGGGCATCCTTGAACAAACCTCTGGAACCATCATAGAGCATGTTGAGTAAACAATGTATCCACCAGATTTGGAATTTGCATCGACCATATCAATAGCAGCAAGTATCAGTTGCTGCAAACGAAAAGAGTTGAGATTGCACGGATTAATCTCTTAAAATATGCAAGAGAAACTTGTAACAAAAAGATCAACTCCTTTCGTTCTATGTTGACTTTGAACCGAGGGGATTATCGTACTTCCCAAATACAGCCAAAAAGGTGAAAAGCTCGTATAAAGGAAGTACCTTCTGCAAATGAGCGCATTTTTGTATATCATCCAAACTTTTTGAGGTTTTAACAGATGGATCTTTTGTTATAACCTGTACCATAAAATAGAGATCATTCAGCTCAAGCAGAAAACAGCAAGCAATAAACTGAAAAGGAACAAACTTATGACAGATGCTTACTCCTGTACCACTACAAGGGGCATCCAACAACACTCGATCAACTGAATTCTGACCCAAAACCTTGGGAAGCTGAACGTTAAGACAAAGGGAAAGCATTAGACAATGTCGATTCTGTATCCTAAGTGCATATGATCCACAAGATAATACAAAGGACAAGTTGGTGCAAATTGTTTTTGACCTACAACTAATCCGATAGAGTCTTAAAAATGCACTTAAAGAAAAGGGATTTGACACTTTATATGCTTTTGAAGCCCTTGAACTTGAAACATCATATTTGTCAAATTATAGTACTTAGTATTGTATTCTTATGAGAGGCAGAAAGATGCTAACCTCCCTTCCATCGTAGTTGCAAACTATCGTGTTTGTCACCCCCATGCGATGCAAATTTGCAGTAAGTGACTTCAATCTTACTTCCCTTATTTCATTTGCATAAATTATTCCTGGGCACAATACCGGTGAAATATTAAAAAAGGAATTCG
Source organism: Adansonia grandidieri (assembly GCA_038382065.1). Taxonomy (NCBI): domain Eukaryota; kingdom Viridiplantae; phylum Streptophyta; class Magnoliopsida; order Malvales; family Malvaceae; genus Adansonia; species Adansonia grandidieri. Next base: position 10,321,292 of record JBBYHK010000007.1, on the reverse strand, counting down.
AGGAAAAAAAAACTATTAGAGATATATTGAACAAAGAGCATAGACAATTATAGAAGATGATTACTTAAGAAAATATAATTAATTTGGCGTAAGGAGAACGGCTTAGTAAGCAGATATGATTTCCCAATAAGATGAACACGACACTAACAGGCCATGGCTCTTTTCAATGCGGTGAACAATCAAAATATCAAGCCCATCAGCCTACATTTTACTTCTCTTAGTTCCTAACCCTTATTTGACCGGGTAACTTCTTTGCTACATTACTCAGACTCGGGTGAGAATGTCCATGTTCGGATATGTGTTAGACACAGTGTCAGACAGGGGTACTTCAACAAAAATGAAGAGTCAGAGCAACCTAGCATCTTTGAGCTCTAAACAACTCATCCAGAGGAAACTATTGGCTAGGCCAACCAGACTAAATATTCAATGTGGACAAGCAAACTACTAAGGTAAAATAAAACAAAACAGAAATCAAAGAGACAATATTCAACAATTTGAATGGAACATAGTCTGTAACGTACCACTATTTTTCATAAGCGCCGCAACATAAGTTGTTTTACCACCAGGAGCAGCTCTGCAACAGGCAAAATTAAAATCAAAAGCGATAAAGCAGTGATTGCCATTGATAAAGATGGTTTTAATCTTTAATGGAATTTTTATTTCTACAAAACCCAGTTGAAGCAATTTATCCTTATCTAATGTAAATGCAGAGCACTTGATGCACAGCATGGCTACAAAGAGGGGAACAAACTACTAGTTATATGAATGTTCAGGATTTTACAATAGTCCAAGAATACACCATATAGTGTGTAAATGCATGTCCCTGACGATACATTTCAACTAATGGTTGAGATTTTATGATCCACACGCCCGTCAAACAAAAGAAATGCAATTAATATGATTAGTGTTTGCCTCACCACAAACTTGAGTTTTACTAATTTGTATTTTTCCTGTTTAATCAAATGCATTATAATATCGGAATGGCATGTCCGCAAATCCTATAACCATTTCAACTGAAAAAAGAAACAAATGACTGCGCTAGCACCAAAGCTGCAGTATGGATACTGCAAAACATAACTATAAACCCTAACATCTGTTTTCTGGAATATGGTTCACATGAAGATTTTCTTCATTAAAAACACGATCCATAGTTTAAAAAAATCAAATAAAAAGGCAATGCATAAATAAAAATAGCTAACTGAATGGAGCAACTTACGCCATATCAACTACTCGTTCCTTTTCCTGAGGAGCAAGAGCCATGACGGGCAAAAAAGAGCTTGCACCTTGTATCTGTTAGTGAAAAAAGAAAAAGTGCAAAAACATGTTACCTTTTACTAAATAATTACATCATTAGATGAAAAAAAAAAAAAAAGTAAAATGAAAGAAAAGATACATAGTAAAAGCCAGCCAAATACTCTGGAGTGGCACCAATGGGCACATGTGAATTATACACCACCAATCCAACCTACAAGCAGAAAATCAGCACTCCTTGTGTACTCCATTAGAAATTAGAGGTTTTGGAAAATGAAAATCATAAACAAGGTAGTTCTTACTTTTGACCACTTGCTTAATTGGTCTAGTTCTACTCCTCTTTTGGAGAGGACATCAGCCAGATCCCGTCTGCGAGTCTGCATACATAAGGAGATTATGACCATACTTTGAACAGAGAATGCATAACAAGTCAAAGATAGAGGTAGCAATAGAAACGTATAAATTCACCCTTAACGTGTTCGTCCGAATACAAGTAGGTCGAGGCTTTTCAAAAGCTTCAATAAGTTCCATAAGTTCAACAACTGGAAACATCTGTGAAAGAGATGACAGGCGTTAATATAATTATTGATCAGCAAAACTTGCTCCAAAAGGAAAAAAAAAAAAAATCCCAGGCAACAAAACATAGAACAAGAAGATCATTACATCCACCAAAACCCCGATGAGGAATTCATTGTAGCCATAGTATGAACCCAGATCAAGTTTAAGTCGGTCAATATAATCCTTCCTTGTGGTTCCCTCTTGCCTCAAATCCTTGAAATTTGACAGCACGCGAATAACTACAAATAAATGAACAAAATCTTAGCAAGTTAGATCATAAATAGCTAACTATGAAATAGATACAATTAGCAGAAAAAGTCACTCACTCTCTTTTATTCTCATCTGAAGATTTGCAAGATCAGGTGGACGTTGTTGCTCTGCCTCAAGTTCCTGAGTGATTACATAAAAGGGATGACATAGAAGTACCTTAACAGAAATTAAAGAGATAATAACAGCAAATACAATCGGAGTCAATACAACACCTCTTTTGTTGGCAATCGGAACTCATCAGACTCTTCTTTAATGTTCAGCTGCATTTCAGCTTGTGCATCTTCTTCTTCCCTCGCCCTTTGCTCATCGATAGCCATTGACTTCTCCTCAATATCTGTTTCATCTGAATCGGAACCTGAACCTGAAGTAGAACCTGAACCACTATCTGCAACAACATGATAGAACAATGACCAATATCAATCATATAGCATGAAACACGCTGAGATTATGAAACATGCTAATACTTTGCAATGCTTCATCATGGAAAGCTATGTTGCTAGGCCTCGGAGACATGTTTGAATTTGATTTTTCCTAACTTTTTCCTTGTACTGGTAAGGTCAAACTCAATAACCCCATACCCAAAGTCCATTTTCATGACATGAAAACTTGCAGAGCAAGATAGATGCAAACTAGAATTTTAAATTTGCCATTGATAAACTCATCAAGGGCCATGAATAATAAGTACTGCACACCCAAAACAAAGCTCAAAACATATAACTATAAGGCATTAAATTCAATCTAACTAATGCATATACAGAATTTACAGGGAATTGACAAGATTGGTACCTTCATCATCATCACTTCCTTGGAGGAAATCATCAGCTAAGGGAGCATCATCATCTGAAATTTCAGAGGCATCTTCATCAAAATCAGAAATTTGTTCATCTCCATCCAACAAGTCTTCAACTTCTTCTTCCTCTTCACTATGGCCATCAGAAACATCATCAAAAACCTCATCTTTTTTGGTGGGTCGCTTTTTTTCAGTGAAAAGATCGTTTCTTTGCTTCTTTTTTGGTGGTGGGTTCTTCGATTTCGCTCCTTTGCTCTTATTAGATGCCATCTGAAGCACCAAAAATACATAAAAAGTTTGAGTCTTTCTATTACATCTAAGCAATAACCAAAACAATATTGAACTTTTACCTGGAAATTAGGGTTTTTGCAGCTTCTATCTTCCAGGAGCCGTTAGGGTTTAAGATTTATATATATACATATATAATAACAACAGTACTTAGGGTATAAACCGAGCGAGGCCAGACAAAGAAGAGGAAGACTGCTTTATGCGACAAATTTGGGTCAGCCTGTTTTAAGGTTTGGGTTTAGGTCTGATTAGTTTGGGCTTTTGAAGAACTTGTGGAAGAAAAATTTAGTTTTGATGAATAATTGAATATGGAAGAAAATTAGAAAGTGAAACAAAGTTTTATTTTTAAGCCTAATAAGGTTTTTTTTATATATATATATATTGAATGATCAATAACTACTTTTTTTCTGTTCCATTAATTTTGTTCTACTTAAATTTTTATTGTTTTTGAAAAAATAATTTAATTGTTTTTTTTCTTTTTGGTGATAAACTTAATTTTTTTTCACAAAAAAAAAAAAAGGAAATAAAGGTTTTTACCATTTAAATACTTAGATCTAATAATTTTATATCTGATTACACGAATCTGACCCATATAAAATACTAAATATACGACGCGAATATATGTCTCAAAGTTTATGTAATGCAAATTATTAATGTATTGAAATCTATAAAAGTATAAAATACCTTAAATACGAACGACAAAAAACATGAACATAATATGAATACATGTATTGCAAGGTTTATGAATACTCTACTTGACATAGGTATATGAATGATTATTTCAAAGAAAAAGAAAAGAAAAGAAAATAGCATATTATGAATAAATGGTTTCAATATAATTTTGCCTATATATCACGTTCCTCAAAAATGTACAAAATTGGAAGAACTGAGTGTTGTGTTGTATCGTGTTTGCGGTCTCTTTATGGATTTAATCTCTTCTTTGACACAATGATCCTCTTCAAAATTTAATTTAATTGATTTGTACAGTTACTTTTAAAAGTTAATATCTAATAAATCTGAAATTCAAATTTCAATATCCATAATCTCTTGTCATGTTTTGAGACTAAGACTTCCTTTGTAAAAAAAAAAAATTAACTCAAATCAATATTCATTGCTCAAGTAATTATCTAGTGTTTTTGATAAACATTGTGCTATATATTCTTCCTTCGGATGCTAATATTCAGTTACCATGAGCTATAGTTGCCTTCTTGCTACTTTTGCAGCATTATGTCAACTGTTTGAGAATATTTGTCTTCCATGGACTTGTCCTGGAGATTGCTTTTTACGACGCTCCACTCAATGTGAAGTGTCATAGGTCCTCTTTGAACCCGAAACTTAATAGGTAATTCACGCAATTATCTTTAAGATATTTAATAAATCTAATATTTGAATTAAATCATTTGCAACTTTTTTTCGTACCTAAATTAAAGTCTCTTTTGTAGAAGAAAGGAAAAAAAAAAAAAAAAAAAAAGAACAGATGAACTTGTTCTTTCTTATTGGTTTTCTCGGTCCTTTTACTTTAGGGTGGCTGTCAGATTCCCTGAAAAAAAAAAAAAAATGGAACAAGCTCATTCATATGCCACTTCTCTTTTAGGCTGCAAGAACTTGCTAGCAGCCAAATCTGTGCACTACATTTCCTGGGTAGTTGTTGGAAGCTTCCTCGATTGGTGGCCTATGTCTAGTGTCACAATCCACACCGATCTGAAAAGTATTGTCCATTTTAGTACATTAAGTCTCATAGTTTTTTTTTCACAAAAGATACCTCACAAGTTGAGGATGGTTTGCACAGTTATCTACATACTCGAACTTTAGTACACAACCAATGTAAGACTCCTGGCTCCTCTCAGGGACCATGAAATTTTTGTCAGCTGCCTTGGATGCAAGGGTTGCCTGCAATCCTTGGATAATTTTCTTACAGGCCAGGTTCATCTTTCATTGAACGATAACTGCTTGAAAATGCCAGACCTTTCTGAGGTGAAATGGTCAAAATGAGATCATGAATTCGTGACTCAGCCTCATTGTCAAACTCAGTCAATAATTATGGGGGACAAGAAAATGTTAACAATGACTCTAATGAATGCAATAGATTCAAAACTTAATGGCTTTGCATTCAAACTTAAAAAGTTCTAAAATCGAAAACTTAAAACGCATGTGTTTTCACCAAAGAAATGCGGAAGGTATCTTCTTGAACTTATAACAAACATACTCGGTTAATGCCCATTGTTTGTCAGATACATTGACTACTTCGTAGTCTCCAAGGCAAGTTGTCCGCATCAGACATTATCTTCAACCAACCAATGAAGGATCTTACTTGAAGAGTTCAGGATTAAGCCAGTCCCTGCAAGCAGAAAGATAACATGTAAAATCACACAACCAATCAAATACAGCCACGTACATTGGATATTTAAACTTTCATATTATAAGAGAAGAAAAGACCATAGCACTTACTTCTTAATGTCATCAAGGTGGTCGTCGAAATCTACGATATCCTGCCATTTCTCGGATGAAATGTAATCCAACAAAACAGTATTCGCCGCTGGCTCCTTAATTACCAATCGGCTACCTCCGTCCGGTCCAGCCAGTTTCCAGTTCTTGGATGCATCCCTTATATAAAGCTAATGCAAGATGAGACAAACATTACTACTAGCCGAAGGCATTTTAAAAATTATTGAACCATGAATGCATCCCGGATCCAACAACTTTTGAAGGAAAATACCTCTAAATGACCAGAAACTAGCATCAAAGGTCAATTTCAAATATATATAATATAATGGAATTCAATATTAGCTACAGGAGGCAATATACTCTGCAACTAGGGCACACAATCCGATGGTCACTACAAACATTCAAAGCAAAGTAAGACACTTCCACATCCACTAATGGGCAAAGGGAATACTTCGGAAAACCTTTTTCTCCATAGTATTGATACTGTCATGCTTGACCCATACCGTCATTTTTTGACAAAATGAAGTTTGAAGCATCAAAAACCAAGAAATTGGGGGAAGGGGGGGGAATCCACATATGAATGAAATAATGCCTACTTAAGTGATGACCCTCCCAACTCACGGTAGCAATAGATAATTAGTCACAACATCCACATTGTCCCTTTACTATTTTTCGGCCAAAGTCCCTTCTCATTAGTCCCTTTACTATTCAATACTTCAAAACATCATAAGAGCCGATATTACAAAAGCCAATAGGCCATTGCAGCTTTAAGGTAATCCACCTTCAATTTGAGAGAGATGTGGAACTTCTATGCCTCGGAATCAGGAAGAGGAATTGCACTTGCAGCCAACGTTATAGATCAGACTACAAGGCTAACGTTATAGATCAGACTACAAGGATATGACATACACCAACATACACAAACTGAATATAAAAACCCCAAGGTTGTTCAAGTACTCAACATAACATTTAGAAAGCTCAAGTTATGGGGAGCAAATATGTCAAACAACCTTACGTGCACATATAAAGCATCAGAACATTCAACCTTACCTTCGAGCCCATCGATTTTAACTCCTATTACAGTAAATCCTAAGCTAGAACTAATGCCAGCTCTCCTCTTGCAACTGTATGCAGCTTTTTTTTTTTTTTTTCCTGAAAACTTCATAATAGTTCTTGTTTTTTTCCCTATTACCAGCGATATTATTACTCGGACAGTGGAATCGTACTCCCTTCACTTCCCCCCAAATCAAACAAAACCGAAAAGGCAACAATTAAAACTTAAACTACCACAAGTAAACACAAACCTGCAGCACAGGACTCTGGCCTTTTCCCTTGGGAACAGCTTCAAGCTTTTTGTTATCTAACTACAAGAGACAAAAACCACAACCCGAAAAGAATTGAGACCAATGATAACAAGCAAAACCAGCTTATATAACAATATATCGGATTCCAACAATTATCAAAATACATACCAAGAGAATAGCAGCTTGAGGATAGTATCGGCAAATATGATCGCCAATATTCTTTGCCACAATGCCTAGCTCTGCATCATCAAATCTCTCATTTGCATGGAAATAACCCACAATTCCCAGGCCCTGAGGTCCGTAATGCTCCTCAACCTGATCAAAACCAACCCATCAGAACAATATATATATATATATATATATATATATCAGCATCAAATTTCAAAGCCAAGAACTTCCAAAAAGGGTCTTTTCTTGGAGACAGAACAAAAGTTTACCGAAAATATAAGTTTTAGCCACCCTATTGAATCTTTGGTCAAAACCCAATAATTAAACCACCATGAGACTCTGATTTTCAGAACCAAAAAAGTTCCCAGAGAAAGAAACTGCTAAATGAATATGAAAATTGAATAAATATTAAACCCTAAAAGGAGAATACCAATACCATGATGAGGGCGATCTCGAGAGGAGGCAATAAAGCAAGATTAGAGTGAAATAGAGGGACTGAGTCAACGATCTCGACGACGTTTTCATTTTGCGGGTTGACTCGGCCGAGTAAGACGCCGTTGACCGCCGTGGTCTTGTGCTTCAGAGCATGTAGAACCAACTTTATATAGGCGTTCTGTGAGATCTCGTACTTCAACTCGGCCGCCATTTTTTTTGCCTTCTTGATTGGTTTGACTCACTGAAACTTTAAGCTTGTTGGATAACCAAAATTAAACAAGAAAATATTAGACCGTAACGACTGTACGGGAGTTTAAACTTAACTCAACTCAGCCCTGCGGCTCACCTTTGTAAAATTTTGAGTTCGATGCTTTTAAGGCTGACAATAAAAGATTTTCCCAGGAATCTGCCGTGATATTACCAGGCATGAATTTTGAAACGAATCAATTGCCAAAAAAAAAAAAACCAATTCCGTACTTGATCATTATCGTATAATTTATAATTTTTTTTTAAAATTAAGATAAACTAAATTTATACTCAAATGCGATTAATTTCAAATTCTTTTTGCTATTTTTTTAAAATTTAAAACAAATTATTCAATTGAATCATATTTTATTAAAATTTATTAAAAAAATAAAAAGTAGAATAGATGACAAATATTTTGAAAATGAATATAAAACCGTAGATTTCTTTTTCCACGCATTAACTTTTTTTATTTAAAATTTTATATATTTACCGTATCATAATTTTATACAAAATAATTTATAATTTATATAAATTTTAATACATATTAATAATTTATATATTTTTTAAAACATATATTTGTTTTATTCTTGTGATATGCGTACAACCGTATCTAAATTTGTGGTCTAACTTTTGCCTTTTCTATGGAGTCAGATCGATGCTCATTTCCATATCGAACAGAAATTTACATGTTGGGGAAACACACAGAAAGACCTGCACAATGTCCATTTGTTAACCAAATTGTCCGTTACAAGCTTTCAAAACACTTTCAACACATCATTTATATACGTACATATTATAAATATTCGGTTTTTTCCGCTCATCAATAGGCATAACAGTATCAGATAGCATTGCCATTGCCATGGGCATAACATCCAACATTTACATCATAATCATCAAGCATATTCCATAATGGTATTGCAGCAAGTTTTCCTTTTTTTTTTCCCCCCATTATATATAAGATATGTTCATGGTACAATAACACTTGAAAAGATAAAAATAAAAAATAAAAAATAAAATCGAAACTTAACTCAATTAGTTCATACAGTTACTCTTAGTTCATACAGTTACTCTTAAGAGATAAAATCTAACAAGCAGGGGATTCAAATCTCAACATAATGCAAGCCCTTCCTCTATTTCAAGGAAGCAACAGTGAGAAGATACAGTCCGACAAGCTATCGCAGCCTCTTTGACTAGATGAGATTAGTTTTACAGATGCGCATGCTGTTTCACTACCTCATCAACAAAAACCGGAAGTTACAGCCTGAGAACGATATGTAAAACTACTTCGACAAACGAGAGCAATTACGAGTACTCACATGAAGCATATTAAAACCCGTAAAAAGTCTTCCTTCCTATCGGTATCTCAAAAAAACATTAGGCATAGGGTTGCTAGGAATACATCAAAGTCCCCCAACCAGTTCCTAACACTTTCCACGCATTTCCCATTTTAATCTTATAATAGCAGCAGTAAATTAAGTGACTTGATATCAGACTGACTTAAATATTCTACCATCTATAGTTGCAAATCTAGCTGATTTCCCTAGACAGCATTGATCCCTGATAAGTCGACATTTGCAGCAATCTAACTGATCACTAAAAGACGATTTAGCATTACTGTAAAGAAGCTAAAACAGAACTAAGGGAAAAAAATGTCTAACTACCAAACTCCAAAACATTTTGCTAAAGTCTACATAATAAACCAAATAAAAAATAGACTAGAACAACCAATCACGCGGTGATATGAAGGTTTTCTAAACCATACAATAGAATAATAGTCTAACTTGATATGTCCTCTGATCTTGAAAGCCTTCCCCACATGCTATAAGTAGAAGCTTCTAGTACTTGTGAGAAAGTGCCTAATGCTGCTCAATGCGGATCTAAATGAACCTGTAGGAAACTTCTATGGCAAAGATTAAGGAACAGCAGCAAAATGCCTGTATTCTATCTTGCATATGGATGGTATCGACTACTGCTACTATAGCCCCCCCTTCCATAGAGGCCACCTGCTCCATAACTAGCACCAGGACCAGATTCATAACCGCTACCATAGCCTGTACCTGCATAACTGCCATAACCATCAGCTCCTCGACCATAGCCGCCTACACCACTTCCACCATAACCCCCGCCAAAACCGCCAACATAACCAAAGCGGCCAGAATAACCGAGGGAAGATTCACCTCGATAGCCTCCTAAGCTACTGCCTCCAAAACCCCCATAACCTCCACCAAATTCACCACCACCACTACCATACCCATAACCACCAGTACTGAATCTACCACCAAGACTCCCAGTTGTTCTATAAGGACCTGGACCAAACCCTCCATCAAAACCCCCATATGAACCACCATATCCACCAAAACCATCATCATATGAACGGCCCCTAGAATTGCTACCATATGATGGAGCAGGTGGTGGGTTCGAGGCTTTCTTTGGTTCAGCTTTCTTGATCTCCACCTACAACAAAGCAATTCAGTTAACCTAAGTTTGGCCGAATGTAAACTAAATTGATAGCCCTTTGCCTGGGGAGATCTACACCTATGTCAATCTCCAACTGTAATTTGAAACATTAACGACTGAGGTATTTATGTGATTATGTACTGAAGATTAAGGGAACTAACAAGGCTATTATTATCTACATTAATAGGATAAATGGAGAATGCAATAATGCAAACTCCACCAAAAACCTTTTTACATGCCGAGTCCTCAGAAGGTATGTCCAATTTCACTAAGCTTACCTGGGTACCTGCCATATCAATCATATTTCCCTTTGATAACATATCATCTACAACCTCTTCACTTTCAAAAATTATAAAGCCAAAGCCACGAGACCTATTGGTTGCATGATCACGAATAATCTGATGCTCTATCACATTTCCATACTTGGAGAAGAAACTCCTAAATTCATCTGAAGACAAATCACCACAGAAAAAAAATTTATATTAAACAACAGACATTCATAGTCACCTAGAACGAGAATGAAAACACCTAAATTTGCATTCATACCTTCCGTAACTGAAGACGGTATACCACCAACAAATATCTTTTTTGTCTTAAAATCCTTCGACTGACCAGAGCCTTTGGGAATTGTTCTCTTTATCTCAACCTGCTTAAAGTTGATTTTGTGAGCATCGTCCATACTTTGATCAAATATTAATTAATAATAATATAGAAAAGAACACAAAAAACAATTTTCATGGTTCTATTGACCAAAAACTTTCACTACATATTTCAAGGATCGGTTAGGTGATATTATGGCAATCTGGCACTACATTTGGTTGTACCCGCAATTAGTTTAAACCACAACAGAAAGCTTTAACTGGTAAGAACTTCTCAACCATAGATATAAAAAACACAGTTATAGCATTATCCAGAAAAAAAAAAGTATTGAATTTATTGTAACCTCATTTCTCGTATATTACAGATATTATTTACCTGTTTTCCATTGATGACATGGTCATCCTCAATAACCTTGTCCACAACAGATGGATCGGCATATGTAATAAATCCAAAACCACGAGGTTGACCCGTGTATCGGTCTTTCATAATGACAGAATCAATTATCTCCCCATACCTTCCGAAGTGCTTATTAAATTGGGCTGAATATCCATTAGAAATAAGAACACCAAATCAGCTAATAAATAACTTCCCCGTAAAACTAATAAACAATAAAATCCAATAATCAACAAAATTAAATCCAGTTCAGTTTTCTTCTAATTCATTGATTGCTAAAGTTTTCTCTCTTTTTTTCTTTTAATTCAACAACAAAATCTGGAAAAAGAAACAAAAGAATAAGGAAAAACAACTATAAAGACTCACCAAAAGTAGTATCTTTAGCCAATCCTCCGATAAAGATCTTCCTGCAAATTAAAAGAAAAACGAAATTTAATATAAAGAAATTGTCTAGATGAATTGGATAACTAAGGGAACGCAAAAGTTGAACAAAACATAAAGAATGGATCGAAATTTTCCTTAGGACCCAACCACGGGAAATTTTGAATTGAATAAAGAAGGAAAAAGAAAAATACTAACCCGGGGCTAGCTCCATCGCCACTGAGGGGGTTATCGCTCTTGGATTTAGAACCCATGGGGTTAATTGACTTAATTCGCTCTGTTTGTTTCTGGAGGAAAGAAAAAATAATTGAGAGGGAATTCGAAAGGGATTAGGGCTTTTTATGGAGAGAACGCGAGTGGAGAATATATAAAAAGGCTATGCTTTTGTTTTCCGAATGACTATTTTGCCACCGATTAAACCATCAATGGACTCATATATCCTAACCGACTTCTTTGCTTGCCACGTAAGATAGGTTATGAATGGCGAGACGTCAAAGTGCGGTTGTCTTGTCGGCTCGATGGTTTAAGGAATCCGATCTATGGGCAATTTGTAAATTACTAAATTTTGAAAAAAAAAATCTAATCTAATTTTAAAGATTATAAAATTGTCGGTAATTTACAGATTACTTGTATCAAGCGTGAATGAAAAAAAAAAGGATTTGATTAGTTTGTTTGATTAATTTAATTAAAAATTAAAAGTTAAATTAATTAGATACGACTAAGTTAGATTAGTTTAAAAATTATGATTTATTTATTTATATGAAAGATTTAATTTGTGTTTCCTGGATGTTAAAAAAGATTAAAAAAACCCATTGTTGGTTTGATACCAACGATGGGTTTTGGCATAATTTCAATTTTAGCAAATTAATTTGATATGGTCATGTGTTTTGGGCAAAATGATTTGTTTCTTTTTTATTTATTATTATTATTATTATTAATTTTTCTTATGTTTCGAAATGTTTGGTTGAAAGGCTCTCTTTTAGTTCACATGTATATTTTTTAAAAAGTAAGTTTGATTTTTATCGAGACGAGTTTTTAAAGGAATATAAATGTATATATATTTGAAAAACGATGAGTTTTTTAAAGAAATATATAAAAATACATATTTAAATCAAGTGCGGCTTTAATCTGTAAGATTTAAAAATTTTTTTTATATGTGACTTTTTAAAAAATATATATTTATAATTATTTTAATTAATTACATATCATTTTAATTAAGGTTAAATGATATATTAACATTTTTAAATTTTTTTATCTATATTTATTATTAACATTATTATTTTATTTTATTTTTAAACGTATAGAGATTAAATTATTTAAATCGATCGTAATATAAGAACTTTTAAGGTACTTTAACCATTTGTTTGACACGTTGCATTTTTCGGTTGGCTAGGCAGAAGAGGAGAAAGAAAAGGAGGGAAATTGAAGAAGGGAGAGGGGAGAAAAAAAGGGAAAAGAGAAAGAAAAGAAAGGGAACGAGGAGAGAAAAGCAACAGAAAATATTTTATTTTCATATTTATATTTTTTATATGTATATATATTCATTATTTTTCATATATTTTTAATTAATTTTTATATTAAATTTGTATTATGTATTAATTTATTTTTATTTATTTATAGTTTATTATATTCATTTAATTTAAAATTTTACATTTTCATGTCAATTTGTAACATGTTTATATAAACTCGTCGGAGGATAAATTTTTTTTTAAATTTATTTTATTAATTATTTTATTTTTATATGATATATTTAGAGTACTTGATTTACAAGTTAACTTGCTGACTTATTTTAAATATAAAATTTAAATATATTATTATTATTATTATTATTATTATTATAATATTTAATTTGAAATTAATATTTATTAATAATTAATTAGATTTTA
>JBBYHK010000007.1:10281997-10307720 GCA_038382065.1 Adansonia grandidieri | reverse complement strand
TATTATTATTATTATTATTATTATTATTATAATATTTAATTTGAAATTAATATTTATTAATAATTAATTAGATTTTATAAATTATATTGTAAAAATGGAGTATCTTAATTTTTTTATTCTATTTATAGTACAGAATGATGGATTTAGGAATTAGGATCATTTTTACTTTAGAAAAGTTGACCCTTAAAACCCTCAGGGGAAATAGGAATACAGAATCACTGCTTAGCAAACCTTGTAAGTAAAATATGTTATGGGAGAAAACGATTTTGAGTTAGTATGATTTTAGACAAATATTGGTATTTTCATTGATTGAATATTAAACAGAAATTGAATCAAATAACATTTTTTTAGTAAATTGATCTAAATCAAATTTTATTGGTTTGAGTCGGTTATCAATTTTTAAAATTTATTTTTATAGTATTTTATGTTTTTTCATTCATTTAAAGATAAATATTTATTTTTATTATATCATTTGGACGATCGACTATTTACTTCATCACCGAAATGGTCATCTCAAGCAAAAAGGCTACCAAACTGTCTCGGTGATCGCCAAAAGTAAAAGGAGATATCGATGTAACCATTCGACAATGGCATGTCTTCAAGGTTGACACTTGCTAAACGACGACCAATTGACAGACTAGACCACGAGGCAACATAGTCTGATAGCTAGCTCGACGTTAGCTGTCTTTCTGTCAAATCATTTGACACCATGTCCCTAGCAACGCCTATAAAAATGTAAACAAACATAAAGGTAAGGCAGATTATTTTCATTAGGGATTTTCTTTGTCATATTAGCATATAAAAATCTAACAACTAATTTAACCATGAAAGAGTGCCTTTGAGTACCAACTCCGACACCCCTCTACCCTTTTTGTGCTGTAGATCCGCAATCGACCTTCTGGAAAAAAGATATCAACAATTTTATATTATAAAAAATAAAAAGAATTAAAAGAATTTATAAATGTAAATGAACTAAATTATAATAATTACAATTTTTCATCTTTTAAATCAAAACCCAAATTAAATTGAAAAAAAAAACTTAATTACTATCCGAATCCAATCTATTAAAAATGATATGAACCAAACATTACAATTCCAAATTGTTTTCGGTTTTCTTACTTTTTTCCCACATAATATAGTTCATACTTCGTAGATCTTCAGCTTGTATCCTTTTGTCACCATATTTATTTTGATTTATTATAAAAATGAAAAGAACAAAAAGGGTTCTTGTATATCAGCTAATTCATAATTATTAATTGGACTAAAATCTAGTCTAATTTGATATGGAGCTATCTAGCATAATATGTTACTTTATCACTTATTGAGTTGGTAACCTTTTATAATATTTGTCACTATATTTAAATAGTAAATAAAAAAAATTCATATATTATTATTAGGATCACTGATAATCATTTATATTCAAATATTTTTTTAATACCGATTTATATTCAAACATTTGATTCGATAATTTATAAATTTTTAATTTAAAATTTAAATTAAATTCTCTTTATCATGAAAAATATATATATTGTGTGATCGCCGACTCATTTGATTCATTATGAAACGTCTTGTAAATCAATATGACTATTTTTTGTTTTTATTTATTTTTGAAAAAGAATATTAGTATCATTCTCTTTATTTTATAATAATAATAATAATAACAATAAAAAAATAGTTCCAGTTGCAAATAAAATTAGAAGAAAGAAAAAAGGGAGATCAAGACAAAAGAAATGAGCCTCAATAATTTAGTTCTTTAGGAACTAGTTTTGGCATTGGCTTTTCTTGTATTGTTTTCTATTCAACTTGAATAAAGAAATAAGTTTTTTATATTGGACTACAATATATATATGGTGAGAAAGATTCATTTTTCTATATAATGTAGAATTAATTGTGCATATTTATATAATCACTAAGGCCTAAAAATCTAGACATACAAGATGTATAGTCATCCGCAGACGATGTTTTATAACAATTCCTTTTTTCTATACTACAATGTACATATAGTGGGGAAGATAAGATTCATTCTTCTATATACTGTACGATTAATTGTATATATTTATATGATTACTAAGGCCTAAAAATCTAGACATACAAGATACATAATCATCCACGTACATTTATGTTTCATAAGCATTCTCTTTTTCTATAAGCATTTATTATACAATAAACTCATTTCATTTAAAAGGAGGTTTGAAGATTACTACTAATGTGGTGTGGAATATAGTTTGGATCTGTAAGGCTCTAATACAATGTGAATGAAATTTTCTTTATAAAAATTTTATCAAATGAATTCTTAGAATTAAATCCAACAATTCTTGTATCTGTGTTATGTTTATATATTTTTATTGTGTTATAATCGTATTTAAGTTATTTTATATTTATATAAATTCGAAGACATTAATAATTTTTATTATGTTGATTTTGAAATATTTATGTATTCATATCATATTCATTTTTTTTGCATTGTGTCATGTTTTAGTTGTTTTTTAATGTTATGTTTATATCGTATTTAATATTACGAGATCTACTTAGAATGCTTTTAATCTATAATCTATCTATAATATATATAAGTATGAATATGAAAAATATTTTTAATTGACAAAAATGATTATTGTTGTTCTCTAAATTCCTATACTCCACTTGTTATTCTATATTTAATAAGCGTTTATTTATTAAAAAAAATTTATTTTATAATAAAGAAAAAAAACTAAAAGGTTTACTTTAAATTATTTTACTTTTAACATTTTAATTTTTCATTATACTTAAAAAGTAAATAAATTTATTTATATAAAAATAATTAAAATTTATATTAAATTTATTTATCTTTGTACTTTTAATTTTTAATATTTTAAATTTTTATTAACTTCAAAAACTAAATAAATTTATTTCATATTAAAAAATAATTAAAACTTGGATTAAATTTATTTATATACTTTTAATTTTATATTAATATTAAAATAATAAATTTTATATCTTAATAAATATTTTATTAATTTTATTTATTTATAAAATATAAAATTAGATGTTCAAAAAAATTCATTTGCAACCAAAGTAACAGTAAAATCTAATAAATTAAAATTTTTATAATTAAATTTAACGTCTTTTTTTTGTATCATAATCATTATTCTAGCAAGTAAAAATATTTAATTACGAAGGAACAATAAATACTGAAAATAAAAAATAAAAAATTCCCCGAGTCTCTACTTCTTATTTTTTATTTTTCCAATTTCTTCCTCAATATCCACAAACAACACTAATTTAGAATTGCAATTTGTATATTTATCTTGTCGTATTTATATTATTTTTTATATTTTAATTATTTTTAAAGTATTATTATTTATATCAATTTTAATAAATGATAATTTATTTTATATAAATTTTAAGATATTTATGTATTTATATTATTTTTGTATTATATCATGTTTTATATAAGGTCAAGGCAAAAAAAAACAAAAGTCAATTCAAACCGCGTTTTTCAGTTTAGCTTTTATTGAATTCATTCGGATAATAATTAAATATATTTTGTTTAGTTGAGTATTTGGTCATAAATTAAAAACCCGCAAATATTCAATTTAAATCGAATTAAATTTTATTTTTTATTTATTTTTAATTGATTTTTTTAAAAATTAATATTTTATTTTTAAATTAATAAAATAAATTTAAAATATTATAGATAATAATATTTTTTTAATTTAAAAAATTAAAGAGCTGAACCTATCCGAATTGATGATCTTTGGTTCGAATCGATTTGATTTTGTATGAATTTTGATTCAATTTTTTTAAAAATAAAATACTACATAATAATCATAATTTTTTTCAAAACCGATCAAATTATTATCACTCTCTATTTTTATTATATTTTAATTATTTTTTAAAATTATAAAAATCTCTGATGCACAGTAATCTGCTCTTCCTCTTTGCATTTCATCAACATAAATTAAAAAACGAAAAACAAAAAAGAATTACCATAATATTTTAGAATTTTCTTCTTGCATTATGCCCTAGTTATTATAAATATATATAAATACACAAGACATTCAATTCTCTTCTCTCTTGTTTCTTTGCTTCTTCTCTCTTTTCTTTCTTTGCTACCATGAGCAGCCACGGTGGCGGCGGAAGCGGTGGAGATGGCGCTGGAGGGTCAAGGGTTTCGATCCCTGAGAATGCAAAGAGAACGATGCAAAGCATAAGGGAAATCACAGGGAAGCAACACAGCGATGAAGAAATCTATGCAATCCTCAAAGAGTGCTCCATGGATCCTAATGAAACTGCCCAAAAGCTTCTCTATATGGGTAAAAATGAAGATTCAAATCTTTGTGTTTGAACTTCTTTGTGCGTTCTTTTCGGGTTTTCGTGGTTCCATTTTTTAGGGTTTTGCGGTTTCTACGGGTTTTCTGGGTTTATGATCTGCTTTTTCTGTGTGGGTTTTTTTTGTTGAAAAGCTCAAGAAAGTTGAGCTTTTTGAGAGGTGACGTTTTCATGCTTTTGTATGTTTTTTGCTAATGGAAAGTGGATTGTGTATGGTTTGGTTTTTTGATTTCGTGTTTATGTGTTGGAACATTGGACTTGGCTTGATTTTTCTGCGTTTTGCCAATGGAATGGTTTCTTGGTTTTGTTTCTTTGAAGGATGTTGTTTGATTGCTTGGAAATGGCAGTAGATTAAAGAAATTCAATCTATTTACTAACCTGTGTCTTTTGTTTTGATTTATCAGCTACAACAGTCTGCCATTTTTTTCCTGGTTGATCAGAGCTTTTGATAGTTAATTTTCACAAATAATTTGATAATCTTATTTAAACTAATATTCTGAAATTTGAAGTTTTAATTTTTCATAAGTAGCTTTTCTTATTGGTTCCATTGATGATCGCTTTAGCTTTCTGGATTCACATACTGTGATTAGTTTTTTTGGGGATATTCTTATTGCGTTTAGTGCATACTTTTGTCTTTGCTTCATGTATGTTAGTTACAATTTTCATTTTGAAAGCCTGACCCTCCCGTTTTTTTGGTTGTCAGATACATTTCATGATGTGAAAAGAAAACGTGAGAAGAAAAAGGAGGCAAGTGTTCTTTTCCTTTCAACTGTTGAAAATAAAACTTTTCTTCATTTTGGTCTTCTATATTTTTCCACTTGCAGTTAAGAGTTTCGGTTATCAATGATTCTATTGGTTTTATAGGACTGTGGTCTATTACGTGTTTCCTTGGTAACAACTATGGTAGTAGCAAATAAGAAATAAAAAAAAAAAATACTGAATTGCTGCCATGTGTCAAAGTATTACTTAATGGAATTTGGTTTAGTTGACGGATTTTTTTTTTTTTTTGGGTTGAATTTTGCTTTAGTTAGCTTATTGAATTGTGAATTATAACTGAATTCTTCCTTTATGCAGATAAGTGGTACACAAGGACGAGGGGGCCGGGGCATTCGAGGGAACTATTATGCATTATCTGTTAAAGGTATTAGTTCTTTTTCCTCTTCTATATTATGCATCAATGTGTGAATTTAACTTGTTTATTTGTAAGTTGCTAATGTAACTAGCCGTGTTCCCTTTAGATGCTGGTGGTGGAAGGAATGCATTTGCTAGAAGGGAGAATGGGGTTACTTATACATCAGATAGAGGTTCTATGCTTTTGCCAGCATCTCAGAAAGTGAAAAATAATGCAGCATCTCACGTGATAAAGTAAATATGCATAATGACATAATTTTTTGTGTCTAAATATGACTTTTATGTACTTGTTAATTTGTTAATTCTAGAGAATACTGTTATATCTTCTTTTACAGAAAACCAACTGCTATACCAAATGGCACCACAACTTTACCAAATGGGAACTCTGGTCATGGACGTGGACCCCAATTGTCCGTTGAGGGTATTAGTAGTGAAAGTAAAGATGGCTTACCTGTAAACAAGCCAACAACTATTTCAGTGCAACCATCTGTTACAGAACCTCCTGCCTCTATTCCTGCTCAGTCCTTTAGCTCTCTGATCAGAGTTCAAGAGAAGTCCACATCAAGTTTGAATGCCTCATCAACTTCTGCCACTTCACCAACCGTGTATGTTGTCAATTCATCTGCTTCAGATCCTTTGTTGGTGCCAACCTTGTTACAGCATGCTGTTGCTGTGGGTACAATAAAACATGATGTTAGATGCCAAGAGGAGACTGCTGAAATAAACCATACTCAAGGGAAAAAACATGTTCCCCGTGATACTGATGTATCTAAGCCAGAGAAATCTGCGTCTGAGGTTCCAATCTCATTGCATAGAAAAGAGGAGCCCAGCAAATCAAAGGTTGATGAACAGGTTAAGCAGTCCAAGCCTATAGAGCCCTACTTGCCACAAGGTATCACCTCTTTTGTCTGATCCTTGATACCCTAAAATACAGTAGTGTGTTGTAGTTCATGTGATCTTTGCTTAGTTTTTGGTCTTTCCTGTTTACCTCCTTTTGATTTGCAATACTGTATTTTTTAAATACTTGGGTGGTATGCCCTTATATTTACTCTCTTTGGCAGCGGGTAAGGATGTTATTCGAGGTTTATGGCGTTGCCGTTCTGTTTCCTTGCCATAAAGATCCCGTTTGAAAATTCTGCGCAACTCATTGCAATTTTCTTTGTATTACAAATAGTCTCTAGGTCTTGGATCCATTGCTGTGCTTTAGACTGCCTGTCTTCTAATTCCTTTTATGTCTTTTTTTACAAATGATAAGGTTCTTATTGTAGGCATTAATGTTGCTAATTCATTCTTTTACTGTTTTATAATGTTCTCTGCTTTTGAAGCATGTCTTGCCTGGGTATTTATATAAAAGTATCATACTTTAAGGTTGTCTTTCTGCACTTTTTGGTGTTTTTTTTCCCCTTTTTATTAGAGATTTAACTTGGCTCTTGTTTTTGAAACAGTGGTCGCCTCTGAGGTTGCAGCTGTCACTGATAAAGCGAACTCTAAATTGCTTGCTGATTCAAATGTTCCCGATGGTCAACATGTTACTTTTCCCACCCACTTCCAAGTTTCTGAAGCATTAAAAAATGGCTTAACTTTTGGAAGCTTCGATGCTAGTTTTGGACAGGGATCGAAACACAATAATGTCACTAATTTGGAGATTAACCCAGCAAGTGCTATTGAAACTTCGCAGGGAGGTGATGAAACCGCTGAAGAGCCATTTTCTAGGTTGGTGGATATTAGTTTCTATATTTATTAGAATTTATGTTTTATTTGATGCAGTGTTGTTAACCCTGTGGCTAGTTGCTGCACTTTAGCGCCAGACAACAAAAGCGCCTTAGACTCTTTTGGGCAAGGCACATTCGATCAGGCATGCATTTTTTTGTAAGGCACCTGATTGAAGTTCTTTTTAACTTCTAGTTTACAATGAATAAAAAACCAGAATGGAAGTCAAACCGGTGAGCCAACAAAAGAAAAAGGAAAATTTTGAATTCTTTAAGGATACACTAATCCACTCATTAGCTTTTATTGTCAGAATTATATCTTAAGCTTATTTCATATGTATACACAGACACACATACATATTGAGCCTTACTAAGGCAAATGCTTTCTGTGCCTTGCACTTTAGGCAATATAATGGTTCTGGTGCCTAGATTGCGTCTACACTGGTTTGATGTTTTGTTTTTCTCCTGCTAGAAAGTATATGATTCCAAAATCATTTTATTTATCTCAAAAAATTAGTTTTGAGCATTGGTGGTTTCTCAGTTCTAATTTCATCTTTAGTTGATTAAAGCAATTACATGGGGTGACTGATAATGGAGACCTGCTGATTTGCCATTCATTTGTTTTAAATCAAAAGGAAAATATTTTTTTGTTGTGTCTTCTGGGATATTACTGAGGAAAATCATGTTTGGATAAATATCTGTAGTTATAAATGCATCTAATGTGCTATTGATATGTACTGCTAGAGTATTGGGATCTCTAAATAGTAATCCTAGTTGTCTATTTTGTTTCTTAACTTCTAGATCTTATTGGGCCTTTATGATTTCTGCAGAAGCCAAGGTATATCACCGGTGGTGGAAGGGGATAATGCCGATCAACCACAAGCTCCTCCTGAGTTTGAGAGAGTGCCAGAGTCAGATGGCAATGTATCATCTGATGCAGACGTGAAAATTGATCAGTCAAATCAAGAAACGCATCTGCACCCAGAATTTAATCAGAGTGTCATTCCAAATGTGCCAGGCTATGGGTTTGGTTTCATGCCAGCACCAGCAAGTCACCTTGCACAGTTTGATGGACCTGAGGCTTGTGCCCATGATGTTTCTCGTCCTACAAACTTCGGTGTAAGCACATGCATCTTCCTCGTAACTGTCTTATTTTTTTCATTTAATCGTTTACGATATTCCCTTGCACCTCCTCAGGCAGCTTATAGTATGCTTTTAAAAGGTTGTTTAATACTTCAGAACCTTATTAACTTTTTCTGCTTTCTTTTTTCATACTGAAATCAAATGTTAGTCGATGCTTTATGCTATTATAATTACGCCTTCCTTATACTCAATTTTGTCAAATTTGCAGACTGGTAATTCTCCGGCACCATCTGGCAGTTCAACTCCACCTGCTCAGAGCTCTGTCACTGCAGCCCCACAAGCAATTCATCTTTTCCGGCAGCCATTGCCACCTAATTACTTCCCTTATCCCCACTATCTTTCACCTTTTTATATGCATCCATTGCATCAATTTTTAAACCTTCCTCAGCAACCTTCAACCAGCAATGTATACATGCCACCTGGAGCAACTTTGCCCGGGGTCAAATTCCCTATTCCGCAGTTCAAGCCTGGAACTAATGCAGGAAGTCCTGCTCACCTCACGATTCCATCCAGCTATGGTCCATTGACTTCGCCACTTGTTGGTTTCAATTTATCTGTTCCATCAGTAACCTCCGGAAGCTCTAGCAGCAAGGAGGATCTTGCAGCATTGCAGTTGAAGGAAAATCATATATACACAACTGGACCACTGGTTGGTTTTGCTGTCCTTTCCCTTTTATACTTTCTCCCAACCGTTATTATATGCATTGTATTTCTGGGGTTTTTTTAGCTTATATATACATATAGTATAGTATTTTTATTAGCAGTTATATGTTGATTTTAACACAATGTTTTGGATTTTTTTTTTTGGCAGAATGAAGGTTCACCTCTCTGGATGCCTGCACCAGGGCAAGATTTATCCAACTTGCAGATTAATTCGTTGTACAACCTCTCACTTCATGGCCAACAGGTTCCTTTTTCTCCTGCACAGGCCGGTCATGGTGCCTTTGCTGGACTTTATCAGCCACCACAAACAATAGCTGCTCCTTCCAATGTTAACACCCTGCTACAACAGTCTCAAGCTGTGGCTGCTGCCGTCGGAACCGTGGGTCCCCCAGCTGGTGCTTATCAGCAGCCTCAACTTGCACAGATAAATTGGAACACTGGTTACTGAATTGTTAAACTCTTACTATGATGACGCAAAGGTAAGAAATACATGGAGGAAACTTTTTGAGGAAGGTGAAACTCTAGCCTGCTTTTTCAATGTATATATATATTAAGGGCATCTCAGATAATATTAGGGTAATGTCTGGTGGGGAAAATATGTTGCTGACTTGTTTTGCCATTTTTCTTGCTATATCTTTTCCCCCCTCGTTTCTGTTAGTGTTTGTCCTGAGTAGCAAAACTTTTTGTTTGTTCAATTGCGACTTATTATTTCTCATAAGATACTCTTATAGGAATTGAAGAGGTCAATTAGATTAGGTGGGATTTTGCCAATTTTCCTTTTTCTTTTTAATGTCTCACCTGTATATTAAATTTTGATGAATAGGGAGGAAAGATGATACAAACTGTAATTGGTATGTGAGAAAGTTCTACCTTTAATTGATTTGGAAAGCTACCTAGTTGTTATCAGTTTCTTGCTAATTATTTTTATCTCTTAATCTTTTGTTGTTTGTATAAATGAGTTAGTATTTAAGGGTTTGGACCAATGTAGTTGCTACTGTATCTTAGACCTGGCAATTTGTATATTCTTATCGTATTTGTGTGTTTCGTCATGTTATAATCGTATTTAAGGTATCTTATATTTATATAAATTTTGATACGGTAATAATTTGTATTATATAGATTGAGACATGTACTCGCATTGTATCATGTATTAAGTATTTTATGCGTGTCATACAGCATCTGAAATTGTCAAGTGTACTGTATCGGTACTAGTTGTACTGGTCGGTATATACTGGTTTTAAAAGTAAAGCACAACGGTGACAATGGACTTTAACTGTATATAAAATTTCAGGGAGTTTGGGATTATCGGGTGATATTTTGTTTGGCATGTTTGATGTCTTTAATTTTTTTATATTAGGACGAAGATTGAAATTTGAGGTTCATTTCTGTATAAAATTCATTTAAGTTGTTAAATTTGTAGTTTTGTTTTGATTATTACTAATCTAGAATATAAGGTAATTAACAGGTTTTTAAACTGATCTAATTAAATAGTTTTAGACATAGTTCAAGTCATTTTTCCATGAGAGAGCTAACTGAACCCTTGGATCGGGTAGTATGGATGTGATTAAAAGGCTTATTTATCCAAAAACAGCAAAGTCTTGGGGTTGAATTGAACCTATCATCTCCTAGTTGGAAAGCTCTAAGCCATCCATGCAAATCGAGCAACATGATATCTTTCCTCTGAATTTCAATTTCAATGCACTGAATAAATCAAATCATTAATATTTAGCTTGAGCTGTTCAAAGTGTTAATTAAACTTAGCAAGTGACTATGAGCATTCGTAAGCTTGAACATTTTACTAAGATATTCGTGTTTGTTTCTTTAACTACTACGCTTCTTTATCCCCATTGAAGGACTGATAATTGGCAAATGTTAAGTCTGAAATAGATCATTAAATATATAAAAAAAGTAAATATATTCATATTGAACATATATTTTTTTAGGATACAGAGTAATATTGATAACGGTTATGACCACACTTTCAGTCAGGCAGGTAAGTAGCCTCGCTGTTTTTTGACCTACAAATTGTTTAACAAATCTATCCGAAATTTGGTAAAAACTAAATAACACTGAACGGGAAAATGAGGGGCCACAGTTGTAATTATTGTTTTCAAAGTTTATATAATGAATACAAGCTTTTGTGTCTGAATTCAAGGTTTCAAACTCAAATATATAATTACAACCAAGTAAAGAACAAAACATCTTCAGTAGAAAGTACAGGATTCCGGTGATGAGTTATTGGTTCGATTGTCTTCGAAGTTGTTGCTCCAGGTACTCATTTTCCTTCACAATGGCATCAAGGTCAGCTTGTAGCTTGTCTACGTTTAAGCTTCGGGAAGCCATGGCTGCTAGTTTCTTTTCAAGATCAGCCATTTCCCTTCGGATTCTATCAGTCGCGAGAATTTTTTCAGAGATTTGGTCAAAGCTGTCATGGATGCTAGCGAGCAGTCTATAAACCTGTCGCCTGTCCGCATCTTTCTTTGCTTCCCTGCATATACACACAGTTCTTTCTAAGGAAGAAAAAAATAAAAAAAAGGCATGATAATGATTTCAATTTCATTTAATAACGTTGCCTATGGTAAGGCTGCAATGCCAAGGAAGGATGGTATGACAAGAGCTACAGTAGCAGTCAGTTCAGACCTGAAGACGATTTCATCCAAAACAGCATGGGTGCGATGAAGGCGCTCCCGGATGGAATTGCTTTCTAACTGGAGCTCCCTAGTTTCTCTTAAGATGCGTTCTATGTCAGAGTCTAGTTTGCCACTATTTTTCGTGATCTCCTTTATCCGCTCAATATAGGATCTCCGAGATGCCGCCTTGGGCTGCTTCTTGAGATCAGCTGCAAGTTTCAATTGTTCCTCCTCCCTAAAAATTACCAAGATATCAAAGTATAAGACAAGACAGTAATTATGGAATGCGCAAAGCTGAGTGTATCGCAGTCCGTAAACATTTGGGTAAAAGCTAAATCATTCACTTGTAACATTATTACTTGAGCTCTGTTCTGGTCATTCTAAACAAATTGGAAATATCAAAAATAGCTCCAATTTGACCGGAAAGGCATGCATAGGATTCTGGTAGAATCGAAGAATTCTTAGAAGATGGTAAACCCTACAGCAGGAAATGACATAGATTATACTGTTTCATCTCGCAGACAAAACTAAAGGTAAAAAAGGTCCTTGGGATATATATTTTTTATTTTAACAATAACAATGAGCAAAAATGAAGAAGCTATTAAACTTTCGTTACAGTAACCTACCTTTTTCTAATTTCAGATAAGGTAAACTGCATTTCTAGCTCAAGTTCTCTTAACTTTTGGAGTTTCTCCTGAGCATCTTCATTCTTCGCATACAGACATTCCTCAAGACTTCTTTTTTTCTCTTCAATAGGTCTTCCGAAAGCATCCCTGTGAAGGAAGAAAAAAGATGCCGAGTTAAGGTTGACACTGATGCTAGTATGCTATTGGAACACTGGACTCTTCTTTTGATTGCGTATTGGGAATCTTTCTTAGTAATAACTTGTGCCGGTTTCCCAGCACAAATAAAAATGGTGTCTGTGAAAAGAACAGAAAGATTATGGTGAACAATGTTATTATACCACTGCGACTGCAATTCCAGAATATTATGCCTTTTGGCATCAACCCGCTCGTCAAGCTGCTCCAAGAAAAAATCCATAGGATGGCTTTCATCAAATGCCATATCTGCTGCTGCCTTCCATAATCCAAACTCTTCCTCAAGATGCTGCATTTGCAAAGTATTTGCTCGTAATTCTTCCTTTAGCACCTTTTCTTGAGATATTAAGTTTTCTGCTTCATATCGTACCTGGTAAAACAATGGATATCAGATACAATTGTACGCAGAAGAAAGAACATTTTATTGTTCTGAATCCTGTTAAGATCTATCTTTTTAAAGTAAAAGGAAATATAAGATACTCTTTTAAATTATGTCATCAGTCCACGTATCTAAATTTATGCCATTTAATTTTTCTTCGAAACTATACTTTAATACTGCTGTTATAAACTAGATGAATGCGGAACCTAATTGGAAATAGATATTTAGTCAAATAAATGCACCTTGGGATGTGGCTCTCTGGGAGAAGTTGAAACATGTTCATCATCTTTGTGATCTGCAATTTCTTCATTTTCAGATGTGCCGCTCGGTTCCACAACTTCTGCAGTTGACTCACTAAATAGCTCATCCCGTGGGATATCATGCACCCTAAGGGGGTCACTGGCAGGTGCATCGTCTGTCCGGAAATTGGATGATTCCAACAATTCATCTACTCTAAGATCTTTCAAGATGGCTTCAACTTTTTGAAGATTTTGATCTACCTCTTCATTCTCAAGCTTCCGAGTAAAGGACTCCGAAACTCTCTTAAAATTATCCTCCTCGAATTTCTGTCTCAAACCAACATTCATTTTCCCGGAAAATTTTACAGCTTCGGATGAACCAGAAAGCCTCTCCACCAAAAACCTTACCAACTTATACGAATCTTCTTCTAATGGATACAAGAACTGCCGTAAGTGAAACATATAATCTGTTCTAAGCATAATTTCAGAAAAATAACAATAGCAAAATAACCAGAATCAAAAGAAAAGCAAGCAAATACAAAGGTCCAATACATGAAAGCTTTTCAAAGGTTTTATTTAATTCTAGTGCATGAGCTACAAATCTGCATTAAGCCAACATCCAGGGTATAATTCAGCGTAATATTCCTTCAATAAAAGAAAATAAAACCAAACAGATTATGCAACAGAAAGTTCACTTTTTCAGGGTATAATTCAGCTTCGCAAATCAATTCATCCACAAAATTAACATCTTTCAGCAAAACCCACCATAAACACGAAGAAATTATTGCTATAAAATTCAAAAATGTTTTAACTTTACCATAAAATCAATACATGTAAATCAATCCCATCTAAATTCAGCTCCATATTTCGCATCATAATAATTAAAAAAAGTTAAGAAAATAAAAACTATAGTACCTTGTAATAGTTCATGTCATCAACATAACCCAGATTCTTAAATGCCAGTGAGATATCGGAACAGATCTTGAACTTGTCAGGCATTGAGATAGAATCTTCAACTGAATTGGGAAACGACATGCCGTTGACACCGTCATGTTCGTCGTTAATTCCGAGGAGGTTAAGTGATTGGCAGCAGATGGAAATCAACGTTGTCGGATTTAAGTCGTTGAAAGACGAAACGTTTTCAGGGATCGAAACGCCGGAACTTCTTAAAGATTTTAACAGAATCTCTTCAGACTCTTCCATTGTTTTTAGGGGGGCGGAAAAAAAAAAGGGCTTAAGGCACCTCGATCTTTCAGAAAGAGAATTTAAAAGCCAAATCTGGTTAAGCCCCGTCGTTTGGATGGTGTACATAGACACGCTGTCGTTTCGTTTGTTTGACTCAATTTCTCTAGTAAGTTTGGAAAACTTATCAGATTTGGATATTGTTTTTTTTTTTAATCTCTATCTATTAATTAAAATCATATTTTATTTAATTTTAATTATAAAATATATAAATATTAATATAAAAATAAATTTATAGTATTTTAATATATTTTAAACAGCTATCGGAGTTATTAGGCCAGATCCAATCCAATTTGAATTTGAACTTCAATTTTAAATTTTTTTAAATCACAATGAGTAAGTCCAAGTTATATTATACCATACTTACGTTACAAATTTTTGCAAAATTACGTGTAAAATTTTAAATGAGCTAATGTCCACATATTACCCCAAATTTTAATAATAATAATAATAACCAAAAAAGAAAAAAAAAAAAGGAAGAAAGTCATTGGCCTGCATGTAAATAATCATAACTACTTTGATTTGCTGCCAATGAAATCAGATTTTGGTTCTCATGTAGCTTTTCATGTATTTCTTGATGCATGATATCGTTTGAGTTTCGGGGTTTGACCTTTGAGTATTTATATGCATGGGCCAGTCCCAGCCCGACAGACTGGAAGGTCGACTTCCTCTGCTGGCCTGAGAAACTAGGAAAAAATTGGATTGGATCTGCATATGACGTGGACGAAATTGCCAAGAGATCTTTCAACCAATTCAAGAAAACATACACTATTGCCGTATTCATAAGGTGATAAAATGTTTTCACACACGTCGTATTTCCTAGGAAAGGCACACCATCAGTCAAATCCACAAGAAATACACAGTACTTAAAACCCTAAGTTCCAATTGATTCGCTAATTGCTGGCGGCATTCGAATGAATTACTTCATGTACTTCAGCAGGAATTTCCTGTGGAAGTCATTCCTTATGGTGTCATTAATGAAGCGCTTTCGAGCCTTGGTTTCACCGCGGGCCTGGTTCTTGAATACAACATCATCGTCCCACCTGAACCATGTAAAAACAACAAAAATTAGGGAAGAACTCAGCTCATTTACAATGTCAGGCATTAGTTATATGACACTATCAGGGAAGTTTTGATCTTTTCATGCAAGTTACCTTCTTTTTACACCAAAAGATGTTGGATTATTGAGTAGCGGATTTCCTCGAAGAAGCTCAGCTTCTTTAGCTTTTAGCTCTTCTTCTTGCTCTAGTTTTTCCTGCACAAGCATAAGGCATATCTTTAGTTAGTAAAGAAATATTTGAAACCATAGATTCTGTAGCTATAAAATCAAGAAGATATCAAACAGCATCAAAAGCTATATAAGAATTAGCAATGAGACTATGACATAGAGATTACCTGACGTAGTTTCTCCTCTGCCTTCTCTTTCTTGATTCGTTCAAGCTCAGCCAAAAGAGCTTCTTCATCATCCTCGTCATCATCATCGTCATCATCACTGAGACAAAAAATTCAGATCTTTTTAAAAAACATCCAGGAGAAAACAGCAATATCCACATGCAGAAAACAGCAACATGAAACTATAAGTATTTACAATTTGGTGTTTTCTTTACTTCACAAACCAACAATTATGTACCATATGTTAGACCGTGCCTTCTAAACCATCCAAAAAACTTAAAGAATTCAATCATTCTAGAAAGGAATTATGGTAGCATAAAAAACAGAGATAGAGGCAATGAGTAGAACCTTTCATCGTCCCTGTTGACTTCCACATCAGAATCATCAGCATCAACACTGCGTGGAACAATTCGGTCTTCAGTCTCCCTCTTTGCCCCTAAAAGTGATTTATCCAGTTCGTAAAGTGCTTCGAGAGCTCATTAATTTGATAATAAATAGGCAAAGATGGGCAATTTACCTTCCAGAAGAAGATGGCTTCCCTTCCTATGATCTCTGTCATCTACAAAATTAAGCTCGCATATTAAGAATAAAATGATAAAATTTTACCTATGGTACTCGAACTTGAGCGTCAGTGTCATATGGATGTGTCTGACATGAGTATGTTCAATTTTTTTTAAGTTTTTCTATGTATCTGAAGGGTCCTCCCCATACCCATGTCTCGAAATACGTCAGACATTGGTATTTTAAGAAAAATGGAGAGTCAAAGCAACATAAAATTTTATAGCAACCATAGCAATAAAAGAAGAGAATTCATGCATTATACAAAGAACAGTTGCTAACATGTTTTCCTCTTTACCATTATAGGACTTGTCCTTTGATGAGAAATGCCTCCGTTCACGCTCTTCAAGCTCATCACGAAGGTTTCTCTTCTGCAACTCATCCTGGGTGTCCTGCCCTTCCTTTCTGCATTTCAGACATGCAAAACAAACCAATAAATAAACTCATGTACGATGCAAGTATACCTACAATACATCCCTAAATGCCTAGGAGTAAGGTTTCGGATATGGAAATTCTCCAAAATCAACCCTTGTAAACAAATTATTTCAACAATATAAAAGGTTGAATGAGAATAACACTGCATATAACAATACATATTCAATGAACAAAACAAGATTTTACTCAGTCAGAATCATTACTTTCTGTCTGCATACATCATACATTCAATTGAGAAAAAAACCAAAGCTAAAAACATTATCAAACGACATATTTTAATACAGTAAAAATTTTTTTTTGGCCATTGAGACCCTAATACTTATGCACATGAAAACAAATATATACATTACAAAGAAGTTACAAACGACTCACCTAGGCTTTAGAGTAGTATGAGAAGCAAGGTCCCTCGACGAATACTTCTGAGACGGGCCGAAAATCCGAGTACCACCTTGTTCATTCCCACCTTTGGCAGGTTGCCATGTAGGTCTAGCAGCAGTTGTCATGTCTCTTCTTCAAAAAATTATCAGCAAATAACCTTAACCTGACCAATTCAACATATGTTCTTCTAACAATTAGAGGACAAAAATTCAAAGAAGGAACTTCTGGGCCTCTTAAGAAAGAGGCTAAAAAGTTCAAAATTTACAATTAGAAATAAGAAAAAAGATCCAAAAAACTTGAGGAATTGGTTCAATTTAAAAACCAAAACTTTACGACATCGAAAACGAAAAAGTGCAAAAGAAAACCCTAACTCATTGGATGTATCGATGCATACCCAATAACGGGAAAACGCAATTTTGAAGTAAAAGAACCGACTTTTTTTTTTTTTTTCTTTTCAACTCTCTAATTTTCTCAGCAAACAAACCGACAAAGAAAGAATAAAAGTTCCAGCAATCAAATCAAACCCTAAAACAAAAAAATAATTAGCATCAAGGCAAAATTAGAGTTTTACCTTTGTCTGATTCTCCAACAAATTCGATTGGATAAGAGAAATCGAGAAACCCAGAGGACGGAAGGAAGGAGGAGAAAGATCCGACCTTCCTGCTAATAATACAATAAATAATGCCATCGTAGTCGGTTTTTGGATCTGGGTCAGAAAATTGTCGTCCATTAAACGGTTTGCTCGACCAGTTGAAGGCCAGCCCAATTAAATTCTGTACTTTAATTCATGGCTAGGCCTTATTTAGGCCTTGGGCTTATATTTAAGCTCTAAATGTTTTTATATAAATTTTATTTGACAAAATATTTTATTTTATTTTATATTTATATTATATATATATATATATATATATACACATATTAAATTCTTAACCATAACCATGGATAGTCATTTTTTTATTTGGACTTCTTTTTCTCTCTCCGGTCTTTCTTATTAACCGGCATATTACTACTCTCTATTACAATAAGTTAGGATGATAATAAGTCGGTTTGATTTTTAAAAAGTTATGTATAATATTTTAGGTTTTTTTTAAGTTGAACTGATTATCATATATAGTTGAACAACTCAAACTAAATTTTATTCGTTCGGATCAATTCGAATTTATCAAAATTTTAAATTAAAAACTTTTTCTATATTTTTTAAAAAAGTTTTTCACTAATTTAAAAATAAAATATTATTTTATATAATAAAAATTAAAATTAATCATAAATTAAATAATAAATAAAATTTGGCTTGGTTCAAATAATTACAGTTTTTTTACTTATAAACTAAAAATTGAACCGAATCAAATATATTTAATTATAACTCTAAATGAAATCAAACTGAATTCAATAAAACCGAATCGAACACTGTAATACGAAATATTTTTTTAATCTTTTACTCAATCCTACATCAAATATTATTTTTTTCGGTAACATCTGATAAAATTAAAACCATATATTAAATCAAGTACTGCCCGAAGAACATGCCAAAAAGTGTTTTTTTTTTAGCTGTTTTTTAACATGAAAGTTGAAGACTTTACAATGTGAGTGAATCATTCGGACAAAAATTTCAATTTTTTTAAAAATGTTTTTATTTATATTTTTTATATATAATAATCAGAAATTTAATTTTTGAAAATGACTATTCTCCTAACCCCTGGAACACATGGCCATGAATAATATCAGTTGCTAGCTACCACAAGTCAAATTCATGTCAAAATAAGGAACATAATATTTAATTCCTTCTCCTCTTTCCTAGTAATAATGTGAACTGAAAATGTTGAACCTCTCCAATTCTTTAATATATTGTTTTCCTAATAATTTAGAACCAGCCATACATAAAACATGTTAGTAATTTTTTTTTTCCGAATTTAAAAACTTATCTGAAAAACCTTTAAAAATCAAAATAAAAAAAATTTAAACACGAGTTTAAAATGGTTTGAATTTATATTCACAACTTAAACATGAATTTAAAATAATCTGAATTTACATTCATTTTAAAATTTGAAAATATTTAAAAAAAAAAGACGAAAATAATTTTGAGTGAATAATAATAAGTCAAACTCAAAGTCTTAATTTTAAAATTAAGGTTCAATTTATTTTCTAAGTGGGTTTTATTTTTATTTAAATATATTTTTTATTTAATATTTTTATTCTAATTTTTTAATTTAAATTTATAATTCGATCTTTTGAAAAAAAAGAAATTCTAACTGTAAACTATAATTTTGGTAGGAAGAAACATGGTGGTCAAAATTCCATTGTCTCTTCTAGAAATTGATAATCTGGCCGCCTGAGGGCTCCCATGAATTCTTATCAACGACCTAACCAAAAGGGATATCACATTTGTTAGTATTTAGACGACAAAGATATACATTCAAAACTTTTATTTTTATATTTATAAGCAATTGGAAAATCAGACAAGACACCTTGCTTGGGACAAAACGTTAGTTAAATCCCGAGTTTTTGTTCGAACATTTTCAAAACATTGTAGATAAAAAGGTTAAAATATTTTGGAGGTCTTTATACTATATAATTCAATATAAATTGTTTCTTATATTAAAAATTGAGTAATTTAATCTTTATGCATTTAAAAAAAAATAAAGAGAAAAAAGGTAAAATTAGTAATTTGGGTAACGTTTATCATAAAAAAAATTACGATGAAATTTTACTTCTGTTAAAATAATGATGCATAAGAGTTAACGATATTAAAATGTCATGTTATTATTAACTGTATAGATTATTATTTTAATAGAAGTCAAATGTTAAGTCATCTTGTTTCATAGCAAACGTTATCTCGGTTACTGATTTTATTTTTTTGCTTCTTTTTAAAAATATGTGGATTACATTATTCAATTCTTTTAATATATATACTAATTTGCACTAAATAATATAGTATAAGCATCTCCCAAACAATTTGACCTAAACAAATTCATCCCTAGAGGTTCATGAGGTTTTAAGCTTTGTGGGTGCAATTCGAAATAAATTTTGAATGTATCATAATCGATATGAAAAAAAACATGTTTTAAGCTTATTTGAACAACGAATTGAATTCAAACACAATTCGAATATATTATGATTGTATTATAGAAAAGAGAAAATTATTTTCGAAAATTTCTTTCTCAATAAAGAAAAAAGATTTTGAAGGGAAATACGATTGTGATGATCATCCAAAATCAACAATTTAGATATTTCATGAAATTTTCATGAGTGAAATTGATTCTCATAACCGAATTAAGAGAAATATCAGTTAAGTTTTGTTAAGTAATGCAAAAATAATTTATATTTTAGTTTTGTTAGTTCATAAAATTATTATTTAAAGATGATATTTAGTAGGTCTAGATGAATAATAATTTTAGTAATTTGAGTCGGAACGACTTGGTTTAAATTATTATTTAAAAAATATTTTTATTTAGATATAATTATAAATATTAATATAAAAATATTTTTTAACTTTTAATATTATTTAAATAGAATTATCGACTTTTGTATTGACTTAAGGTGAATAAGGCAAAAAAAAAAAAACTTTTTTAGGCATGACTTAACTCAATCATGAACACCTCTAATTTAGATTTCAGAGTTCGAATCCTATAACTTATATTGTAAAAGAAAAAAAAATTTTAAAGTCATGATTAAATATATTTAACAGTCGAGTAACCTATTCAGCTCGATAGACCTGACTCGGATTGAGCTTGAATTTATCTTTTCTTGATCTGAATTAACTTGAATTACCATTTATTAATATTTTTACTTAAATTTTATTATACAAATATAAATTTTTAATATTTTATTATATTTTAAATAATAATTTAAATTTTTATATTAAATTAAATTAAAATTAAATTTATATTTAAAATTTAATTTACGATTCGACGTAAAACATTATCCCTTGGCTAGATTTGGTGGCCAACCGCCCACAACCAGAAAAAAGTAGAAAATTGTCACAACCACAGTACTCGGCATGATTTAAAGAACAATATATTATAGAATCAATTATAAAACAAAATCTTTTCACCACTTAGATAATTAAAGCTTTTAAGTGAGATAATTAACTCAAGTTAATTAAAACATAATCAAAATATCTTTGCTTTTGTCCTAATATACAGCATATATTTTATAAGGAAAAGAGGGGGAAGGAGAAGATCTGCGGTTGAAGAAGCAGTTGCTGTCTCAGCTTTGCTTTGCTTAACTTTAAGACACAAAAACCTCCAAGGGAAGTTAGGCCAACGGTTAGGTTCCCTCCGGATTTTCCCTCTTTCAAATTCACTTGAAATCAAAGCAATAAGGTTTTCCTTTGTTCGGTTGATTCTTGGTCACCATCTGAGACCCAATTTCACCTTCCTGCATTTTCCTTAAGTTCATTGAAAATTTCCTCCTATATCCTTAAATACCCATTCTGAGTTTTCCAGTTTTTCTTTATTTTTGGTGCTTTTTGGGGAGGGTTGAATTCTTTCTAAAAGTGAGGTTCTTTGTTAGTTTTTGTTGCTTTGCAATCTGGAGATAGATTTTTCAACAGGCTTAATTTGATGGGTTTCTTCCTGCTGTGGCTAACAAGAGTTAAGCCTGAGGATATACAAGCTTCTCAATTCAGCAGTTTGGCTACTGCCTAAAGCCTTCTGGTATTTGTTTCTCAATAATCAATATTGATATTTATGAGGATCAGTTTCATAAGATTTGTGCTGAGGAATTACAACTAATTGTTAGTAAATTATAAATTGGGTTGAGAGTTTGCAATTGTTAATTCGGAAATCAAATGTGATATTGGTGCCATTACAAGTGGCTAAAGCAGTACCTTGCAATCATGAATACCAGATACTCTTTTCACCCTGATTCATTGTGTAATTCAAGCACTGCAGCAGTTTCATTTTCATCAAATCCTCCTGGAGGGGAAGATCGAATCGGTGTAGGTGCGCGTAATAGGCCTCCTCGTGCACCGTCTTCTTCTTCGATCTTGGTAAGAACGGCGATGAGGGTATCTAGAGCAAGGTGGTTTACCTTCTTAAGAAGAGTTTTTCATTACCAAAATGGATCAAGATCTGATCTTGGGTCCAACCCTTTCAATTCCAGCACTTGGATGATGCTGGAGTTCCTAGCTTCGGCAATTCAAATAAGCATCATAGCATTCACTTTGGCTATTTCAAAGGAAGAGAGGCCTGTTTGGCCTATGAGAATATGGATTGTTGGCTATGATATTGGTTGTGTTCTTAGCTTGTTACTTCTTTACGGGCGTTACCATCATCTTCACATAACTCAGGGAGATGGATTTGGCCTTTCCGACATCGAACAACAGAGATCTAATGAAGAATCAAGGTAAGCTTCTTACCACTTGATTCAATCGTGCTGTTATTCATGGTATCTTAACAGAATTTAAGGTTTAATTTTGGCATATCATGTTGATGTTTGGGGAATATGTTGAAAACCCAAAATTTTATTGTGAAACATGGCATTTGAGACAAAACAAGTATTAAGGAAAGTTTTTAACTTCTTTATATGCATATTAATGGAGATATAGTATGTTCAGGAGCTCACATTTGATGAACAAATGCCGGACTTCATTAGAGCTGTTCTTTGCAATATGGTTTGTAATGGGAAATGTTTGGGTGTTTGATTCTCGATTTGGATCCTTCCATCGAGCTCCGAATCTCCATGTCCTTTGTATCTCATTGCTAGCTTGGAATGCTCTCAGTTACTCTTTCCCATTCCTGCTGTTCCTACTCCTGTGTTGTTTTGTGCCAGTTATTAGCAGCCTCCTAGGTTACAACATGAACATGGCTTCCACTGACAGAGGAGCATCCGATGATCAGATCTCCAGCTTACCTAGTTGGAGGTATAAACAAATCAACACCAACTTAGAGCTCGATCATGATTCGGACAGTGACACAAGCCGGGCAAATGAAGATCCAGTAAGTCATATATATACCATAATTCATGCTCATTTCTAGCTTTGCTTTGATCATAAGAATGGTTTAAAAAAAAAAGACTTTGAATTTGACAGGCGTGCTGCATTTGTCTAGCCAAATATAAAGACAAAGAAGAGGTAAGGCAATTGCCGTGTTGCCATATATTTCACCGCAAATGTGTGGATCAATGGCTCAAAATTATATCTTGCTGTCCACTTTGTAAACAAGAACTGGACAGATAGAAAGAAAGAAAGCAAGATCAGAGCTGAAAAGGCTCTTTTATCTTTTTTTCCCTTCAATATATATATATATTTTTTCCCAGAAAGTTCCTCTTTGATTCACTATGGTGTGATTTATTTGTATATTTTTTACAAAGGTTACTTGAGTGAGTTTTGTTGTTTGTACAGTGTTGCTCACCAGTAACCAAAAACCATGCTGAAAAGCATTATACTGTTTATGAGAATTTATTGAAGCAGGTATGCAGATTATTGGAGTTTGATATCAACATTTTTATACATCTGAAAGGGTTCAAATTGAAGTTCACGAATATTTTACTCTGTCCCAGAGATTGTAGTTTTTTTTTTTTTTTTTTTAAGACAATCAACAATGAAGCTATATTGATTTTATCAGAGTCAGATCAAAAAGCCTTTAACCGAATGTGTAAAAACTTCTATGTGGAAACACCCACTTTGTTTTCTGCTCTGCTCTTACTCCTCCAAAATTCCTCAGGTTTTCTAGTAAACTGCAGCCCAATGATCCTGCCTGCTCTTGTATGGAGTGTTTGTTATAACCAGTGACCTTGCCTATAGAGCTTGGTATTACACCACAGTCAAGGTATTATCTTCTTTTAGCACCCATAGGTTCATAAGATTTTGTTATCCGAGGGTATACCTCCCTTGGCTCAAATCAAGTGCCATTATTGGTTAAAGAACTCTCTTAAAGTGAGAAGTTCCCAGTTTGAGTCATGTGAAACGTACTTTCGGATGACAAGCAAGATGCCCAAAAAGTATAATATCTTGAATTTGGTGTGACACTGAAGACTTTGTGAGAGTAGATATGATCATTGATAAATACCAGATACCCTTAAGGAATCGGCAGGATCATTGCGTTACGCACCTTTGTAACCATAGCTGCCTTTGGATGGTTTTGGATTAATGGATTTTTAACTGTCAAATGAAGTGTTTTTTTTTTAAAGGAAATTATTTCTGTCAATCATAGATTCAGATTTAGCCTATGCTGACGTTGCGAGCTGGACCAGAAATCAATGAGTACCTTGGCATATTGTACATAATGATCATTGGTCAATTAAGCTAAAGTATTAGGTTATTGAAATCATGTACGTAGAAAAATGCATAAAACATGGGGTGGCTTATTGGACTTTTAGCAAAGAAATGATTATCAAAATAGATAATGTGTGCTAATATGTCATTGCTTGTCATTTCAAGCTTTCGTTTTCTTTAAGAAACATAAATACGAAAGTCCAATTCCTTCATATATATATATATATATAAAATATAATCTACATATAGAAATATTGAATTCTAAAATTGTTAAAAATAAATTATCTAATTTTATTAATTTATGTAAATTTAAATTAAAAATATTAATCTACTTTAAAATTAATAAAATTTTTCTATTTAAATGTATAATTTTTTCATTTATTCAAATTTAAATCAAGAAATATTTAAAAATAAAGTTAATATAATATTACACGACTTTAAATTTAATAATTTTTTTATTTAAATACATAATTTTTATTAATTTATTTAAATTTAAATGAATTAAACCTTTAAAAAATAAAGTTCACATAAAATTAAACTACTTTAATTAAAATATAGAGTATTTACTGTAAACCCAAATGATGAAGAGATAATTGATGAAATTTAATGGAGATTGTAAATATCAAAAACCCCGTGAATTGTGATTAATGAATTATATTAATAAAAGTTTTATATTTAAATATATAATTTTTATTAATTTATTTAAATTTAACTCAATTAAATATTTAAATAATGAGATCACATAAAATTTAACTATTTTGATTACTCTAAACCTAAATGATTATAATATAACTAATATAAATTAATAAAGCATTATAAATTTTTACTAGAGAGTAACGTCACATGGGATTGTGTCTAATTTTGTTGATTGAATTCCCCATGTCGGAGGGCTACACAAAGAAACATGGTATGCCATATGTTCAACTGAACAAAGATGAACAATAGGACTTAAACCTTTTATGGTTCTAAATCTCTTCGTAAGTCTAAATCTCTTCGTAAGTGAAATTTTTAGATTTTACAAATGAAATTAAAAGGGGACACATATCTTTTAATATATTTAAAAAATATTAAAAAAATAAAATAAAATATGCCATAATCTTTTAATCTTGCATGTTAAATTAAAAACTCTGATGTTAGTGTATTAAAAACGAACCATTATCATCATGAATCTTTTGTAGCCCTCCAACATGGGAAATTGAATCAACAAAATCAGACACCGTCCAACGTATTGTAACTCTATCAAAATGGCCTCAAATTCAAACTCTTCTCAAAATTGGCTTCGATCTAAGAAGAGGAAAAAGACTATAAAATATACACGTTGGGATTTAAACTTTAAACTCACTGAATATAATTTTATAAGAGTAACTATATAAACCTATTAGGCTAAACTCCAAATTCGTACCGATTTCATTCTTATATACACTTGTCTTTGTCCAACTTCGATAGGCAGAACATGGGCTTCTAGTAAAACAGCTAGCTAGG
>JBBYHK010000007.1:10256092-10279889 GCA_038382065.1 Adansonia grandidieri | reverse complement strand
ATATATATATACTTCCAATTAAAATGTAATATATGTTAACTGATTACATAAATCAATTAAGTTAAACTTTGAGTTTCATTTTTCATTAATGGAGTATTTCTCCTTGTTCTTAACTCTTTTTTTCTTTATTTTTCATAGAAAACCCGGTCTTTATTTATTTAGTTATTTTTTAATTTCATTGATGATCATATGATATATATATATTTCCAATTAAAATGTAATATATACTCTCTTTGATGTGCAAGCCTATATATTAAAATATTG
This sequence comes from Adansonia grandidieri, assembly GCA_038382065.1. Classification (NCBI taxonomy): domain Eukaryota; kingdom Viridiplantae; phylum Streptophyta; class Magnoliopsida; order Malvales; family Malvaceae; genus Adansonia; species Adansonia grandidieri. Next base: position 10,279,625 of record JBBYHK010000007.1, on the reverse strand, counting down.
TATGTATAGTATTCTAGTGTTAGTTCAGTTAATCTTAGATCACATCATGCGACTCTTTTTGTCGCCTACCCACTTTGATTCCATTTGCCTACCAAAGAACCTCAAGGATTAATATATGCATGAGAGAGAGAGAGAGATAGAGAGGGGGAGAGAGAGTTTATATGATTTGAGATCTATACTTCGTACGAGTGCTACCAATGTGACTTAGATTCATTTTAATCAAATTCTTAATTTGTTCATTTTTTTATATTTAAATGAAATTAAAAAAGTGTAATTAATTAAAATGATGATATGAATGAAAAAGATATGGATGTGTATTCATGTTAAGTAATCCTAAATTTATGTTTTACCAATCGATTTATTGAATTACTTTTTTCTATTTAAGTAAAAAAAAAAAAGAGAGTGTATTCAAATACTTCAAATATGATTGGTTCGATAAATTTGAACCAATCCATATGAAACTAAAAATTTTTTTAACATTTTTTGAGAAGGTAAAAAAAAATGAGATGATCCATCTGTTCGTATTATAGCGTAATAAAATAATATCTTACAAACGTAACCTTTTATTTCATAGGCAAGAACTTTGTCCCCAACCAACAAAATTTAACAACAAAAGGCAGAGATTGGACTAAGATGGGACCATTTAATTTGGCTGTATGATAATGATTTTTCTCATCTTTATATTTTATTGGGTGCCTTTTGTCTCTTCCTTTATTTTCTTATTTAAATTTAGGTTGATTTAAAAACTCAAGTTATTATTTAAAAGAATATTAAAAAATTAAAATAATTTTATATTAATATTTATAATTAAATTTAAATAAAATAAAATATTTATTATTTAAACAATAATTTAAATTGAATCGGATCGACTCGAATTATAAAAACTCAATCTAATACAAATTTAGTGAGCCGCTCGACCAACCACTAAGTCCTTCTTTTCCCCTTTAGTTTTTTTTTTTTTTTTTCATATCATTTTCTAGCCTCCATGGATCTTCTCTTTTCCACATTTTCAAGGTTTTAACAATTCTTTACGTGAAGATGAGTTAGCATTTAAATTTTAAATTTAAATATCACTTCTCAAAAATAATTATAATTGAATAAAACTTTAGATTCACGTACGACGTCTATTTATGTGATAATCTCACAATCTTACAAGAAAAAATGCATTGATACTTTGGGGTCCGTTACTAGTAATAGTTAATAATCTATAAAAGGCAGGATTCATCAATTTAGAACAGAGCAAAAATAGAAAAAAAAAAAAAAAAAAAAAAAATAATTTTGGGTTTGTAATGCAGGACTTGACTTAATGGTTCTAGTTGTAGGAGACGTCAGTTTTTCGGATAATAACCTATGAGTTAGCAATTCATAAATAACAGCAATTAAGTGGTATTAAGTTGGTGGTGTCCCTCCACTCAAGGCCAAAGTACATTTTCATTTTTTTATTAATCCTATACAGCGAAGGGTACCCGACATCTTGCTCAGATTTGCAGTTTAAAAAAAAAAAATTTCAATTTTTCTTGCATAATTCCATATTTACATGTGATGTTCACTATTCTAATAGTAAACAAACCAAAGTAGATCTCTATCCATGCTTTTTGAAATTAAATTTAGAGTTTGACTCGATTCATATTGTTTTTTTTAAAAATTGACATTTAATTAGTTTAAAGTTAAAATCACAATATCTATAATCATTTCTCTATCTCCATATTGTGGTTTTTTTTACTCGAAGGTAAAAACTTGGTTTTCTATAATGTTTCAGCAACCAAAATATCAATCTATAGCTCCTTCAAGAAGTGAAAAAAAAAAAAAGGGATTTGTCTCAAACAAACAAAATGTGTACTTAAAGCTCCCTTAAATCATTGAAAAGCAACTGAAAGTATACTAGAAACAAACACAGGGCCTGGCTAATCAATAGTGACCACATAAATTTCATGGACCACTTTTCTTGGATTGGCTCATTAAAGAAGGTATATGAAGCTGTTGATTTCAAGCTAAAAAATTCCCATGGTTATTGTGCCTGCCTGCTTTGGTTGCTAAGCTATCATTGTCTATGAAATAATTATCATTAATCAGATGGTGAAGCTGCAATGTTATTCTTCAGTTTATTGGCTGCAGTCTAGGGATAAAGAAAACATTGCAAATGTTAGAATTCGAATATTAAATTTATTGAATAGTATCTTTTATGAGTAATTGCATGAATCAACTTAATTAAACTCTGAATTTATTATCATAATCTTTTTTGACAGTTAATTGTAGTAAAAATACTTTAAACACATAAGTCTGTTAAAGGGATGGTAAGAATGGCAGAATTATCCTTTTTTTCCTTTTAGTTGACAGATTAAAGGAAAGAGTGAAATAATAATAAAAAAATCGGAATTCAGGAATCCATCTGCATCACCATCTCTTAATTAACAACTAAATCTAGTAGAATAATAATAGAAAAAGAGGGTGCACATGCATCCAGATATTCAGCTTTTATTCTATAAACAAAACATGGGGTTTCACCCTCAACAATCCCAAAACAGATCAGCTGTTTTATCTTCTCTAAGCAATGCCTGCAACTTTAAGGGATCTTCTGCTTTCTTCCAATATCTTCTTCTTCACCTTACTTGTCTCAATTAACTGTCTGTTCTTCTACCGTTGTTGCTGCATTGATGAGCAAGGACAAGTTCTTCTAGTTTGGAAGAACAGCTTAAACAGCACCACAAATGCACTTGAATCATGGAATGCTTTAGACCCTACGGCATGCAAATGGTTTGGGATTCATTGTAACTCGAAAGGTGAAGTAGTGGAGATAAGGTTGAAAGGAATAGATTTGCAAGGCTCACTGCCTTCAAATTTTCAGTCTCTAAATTCCTTGAAGACCCTTGTAATTTCATCAACTAATCTCACTGGCACAATTCCCAAAGAATTCGGAGATTATCGTGAGCTCGATGTTATTGATCTCAGTGACAATTCTCTATCAGGCGGAATCCCTCAGGAAATTTGCAGGCTGAGCAAATTGCGAAGGTTATCTCTCGACACAAACTTTCTTGAAGGTGAAATTCCATCAGGAGTACGAAATCTTTCCAGCCTTGTTTACCTGACACTCTATGACAATCAACTCAGCGGTGAAATCCCAAGGAGCATTGGGGAATTGAGAAAGCTCGAAGTTTTTCGAGCAGGTGGAAATAAAAATCTGAAGGGTGAGCTGCCGGGGGAGATAGGAAACTGCACCAACTTGGTTTTGTTAGGCCTGGCTGAAACTGGCATTTCTGGCAACCTTCCTTCATCAGTTGGAATGCTGAAAAGAATTCAAACCATAGCCATCTATGCATCTTTGTTATCAGGTCTTATCCCACAAGAGATTGGAAATTGTAGTGAGCTCCAAAACCTTTACCTGTATCAGAATTCTATATCCGGTCCGATCCCGAGGCAAGTTGGACAGCTCAGCAAGCTTCAGAGTCTGCTATTGTGGCAGAATAACTTAGTTGGTACTATCCCGTATGAGCTCGGAAGCTGCACGGAGCTAACTGTGGTGGATTTATCAGAGAATCTCCTGACGGGTAGCATACCAAGAAGCATTGGGAAACTTTTGAAACTTCAGGCGCTTCAACTGAGTGTTAATCAGTTATCTGGTACAATTCCTTATGAAATTTCGAATTGCACAGAGCTGACTCATCTGGAAATCGATAACAACAGTATCTCTGGTGAGATTCCTGCCCTCATTAGCAACCTAAAGAGCTTGATTCTATTTTTTGCCTGGCAAAATAAGCTGACTGGAAATATTCCAGATAGTCTTTCTCAGTGCCAGGATCTTCAGGCACTTGATTTATCCTACAATGGCCTCTTTGGTTCAATCCCCAAAGAGATTTTTGGGTTGAGAAATCTCTCCAAGTTGCTGCTGCTTTCCAATCATTTATCTGGTTTTATTCCCCCAGATATAGGAAACTGCACCAATTTGTACAGGTTACGGCTAAATGGCAATAGACTTTCGGGAACAATTCCATCAGAGATTGGGAATCTGAAGGGCTTGAATTTCGTTGACTTAAGCAAGAATTATCTTGTTGGAGGAATTCCTCCATCAATATCTGGATGTCAAAACCTTGAGTTTCTTGACCTTCATTCAAATGGACTCATTGGTTCTTTGCCAGATACTCTGCCTACAAGCCTACAGTACCTCGACATTTCGGACAATAGGCTTACCGGTCAACTGACTCATAGTATTGGGTCCTTAACTGAATTGACTAAGCTTAATCTAGGAAAGAATCAACTTTCCGGAAGAATTCCATCCGAGATATTGTCCTGCAGTAAGCTCCAGTTGATAGACGTTGGTGACAATGATTTATTTGGTGAAATTCCAAAGGAATTAGGCCAGATTCCGGCGCTTGAAATCTGTCTCAATCTTAGCTGCAACCGATTTTCTGGTGAAATCCCTTCCGAGTTCTCTGGCCTTAGCAAGTTAGCAGTACTTGACCTCTCCCGAAACAAATTCACTGGCAAGTTAGATGTCCTTGCAAGCCTACAAAACCTTGTCTCCCTCAATGTCTCCTTCAATGACTTCTACGGTGAACTGCCAAATTCCTCATTTTTCCGAAATCTTCCATTAAATGACCTTGAATCAAACGAAGGCCTCTATATCTCTAGTGGTGCAGTAAGTTCAGCTGATATTGGACATGCAAGGCATGGTAAACAAGCAGTGAAGCTAGCTATGCCCATCCTTACAAGTGTCAGTGCAGTTCTAGTACTAATTGCTATCTACATGTTAGTTCGTGTCAGGTTTGCTAACAATGGCCTCAGGGAAGATGATAATTGGGAAGTGACCCTGTACCAGAAGCTCGACTTCTCAATTGATGATATCGTCCATAATTTAACTTCGGCTAACGTGATTGGCACTGGGAGCTCTGGGATTGTATACAGGGTAATGACTCCAAATGGTGAAACATTAGCAGTGAAGAAGATATGGTCATCAGAAGAGTCTGGTGCATTCACTTCTGAAATTGAGACACTAGGCTCAATCAGGCACAGAAACATTGTTCGTCTTCTTGGTTGGGGGTTGAACAGGAAATTGAAACTAATGTTTTACAATTATCTTCCAAATGGAAGCTTGAGTTCGCTCCTTCATGGTGCCGGTAAGGGAGGAGCAGACTGGGAGGCTAGATATGACATTCTGCTGGGCGTAGCACATGCCCTTTCATACTTGCACCATGATTGCGTGCCTGCGATTTTGCATGGGGATGTGAAAGCTATGAATATCTTATTAGGTGCTGGCTATGAGCCTTACCTTGCTGACTTTGGGTTAGCTAGAGTTTTGAATAGCAATGATGATGATGATAAGCTTTCCAAATTAAGTCCAAGAACACACCTGGCAGGTTCTTATGGATACATGGCTCCAGGTATTTTCTTTTTCCTGATGACGGTTTATTCTCTCCACTTAATTCATTCATATAAATCACTAATCGTTTCTGATCTTTCATGGTTAATCTCAGAGCATGCAACGATGCAACGTATAACTGAGAAAAGCGATGTCTACAGTTATGGTGTAGTCCTGTTAGAGGTGTTAAGCGGAAGGCATCCGTTAGACCCAACTTTGCCAGGGGGTGCACACTTGGTTCAGTGGGTTCAGGATCACTTGGCGAACAAGCTAGACCCATCAGACATCCTGGACCCGAAGCTTAGAGGGATGGCTGACCCTCAAATGCATGAAATGCTACAGACACTAGCTGTATCATTCCTTTGTGTCAGCACTCGGCCTGAGGATCGTCCAATAATGAAAGATGTCGTAGCAATGCTCAAAGAAATTCGTCAGGTCGCGAACTTAAGGTCCGAAATTGACATTTCAAAGGCAGCCTTAACAGCCCCTCGTTCATCACCACCTCCTACTAGAATAGTAGTTTCTCGGGGATCTTCTAACTGCTCGTTTGCTTTCTCCGATGATTTGATACAATTATCGGGTGAAGGTTTCAAATTGTAGTTATCTGATACATATTTTGTTCATAGTCATAAACCAAAGAGGAATCTATGTCAATGGGAGAGGTTTTGAGTTGTAATTTTTCGATATCTGGTATTGTAGATTGCAATAATTAATTACTTGGCTTTCACTTGGTGTAATATATTGTAAGCAACTGTAACAAAAGTAAAACAGAAAAGAGGAATATCTCGGGACTAGAGATAGCAAATTTAGGAGTTGGAAACTTGGAATTGAGAGAATGACAGCAGGATATCATGTTGCTTCCGACTCTTAATTTTTCTTAAAGTATTTGTGTTCGATACCTATGTACAAAGCATATCCAAACATAAAAATAGGTTATGACCTTCCCAAGATTTTACAAATACATGAAAAAACTCAAATAAAATTGAACATACTCATATTGAACGTTTATGCACTCAAAGTCGAATCTGAGTAGGCTGTAGAAGCTAGAACAATGATTGTTATTGCCGGATCTATCCACTTAGAATTTATTGCAAGAACCAGATTCTCTCTCTCTCTCTCTCGCTCTCTCTGCGTTTTTTTCTCGACCGTCTTAACTGCGGTGCTGACATGGTCCCATGTTCCTCACATCGCATGTCCATGTGCTGTCTGAAAGTGACCCTCTTTCCAGCAACGTAAAAGCCTAATCAGCAGCACATGGCGTAGCAAGCCAAGTTCATTATACTTAATTATATATACATTAGAAATAGAAATTGTTCCATAATCTTATATTGCTTCAATCTGCAAATGAATTAAAAGATCATCCACCATGATACCAGGATAATGCAGCTCCACTAGCAGAGCCTACTGTCATTTTCTAAAACAACTAGCAGAAGAAATCCGTCCCCATCAAATAGTGAATTCTAGCATCCAACTTATTTTCACCAACAAAATTTTAATCAAGACTTCTAAACTCATATGTTAAATTATTCAAATTCAAATTTAAATCTTAGATATATTCAAATTCACGGACAGATTTAATATATATAGTTTCAGGTCACGACCCAAAACTTTCATAATTTTTTTGCTCCAATTCAGACCGAGAGTCCACTTTTCATTATATTATTGAAAATTGATTTGATGGGTCTGTTTTCTACTTCTGTGTCATTAGCTAATACGCCACGGTGTTTCATTGTGCCATTTCATTTTTTGGGCTCTATTGGTCCACGGGGAGGCCAAAAACCCAATAGGACATTTGGGAAAAAATCTAGCTCCTCTAGAGTAAGCCCTGGTTGCCGTCTTGCAGGCTAATTCAGCCCATGACTTCTCAGGGCCCATCCTCCAAAATTATGCTCAATAAATTAAAGCGCTTTTGGACTTCCCCACGGATTGGGTTTTTTTTCATATTTAAATCGGGCTAGATTCGTATCACTTCAATAACTTATTTTATTATCTAAATAATATTAAAATATAAAAAAATATATTAATATTAATATTATAATAAAATTTAAATAAAATATTTTTTATTACTAATTATTAATTTAAATCGGGTTGAGTGAAATTACTAATATTTTTATTTAATACTTAGTATTTGTAGGTCAAACCTATCATTTTAAATAGATAACTTAATCCATGAACAAATCTAATTTTCACATTTATAAAAAAAAAAAAAAAAATTTTTGAATCCATTTTGTAAAAGAATTTTATTTACGAATTTTCTAAACAAGTTATTATATATTAATATCTTTATTCAATATATTAAAAAAATATTATTTGTTTATTTAATATAAAATTATTATAAATGATATAGCAATTAATTTTAAAAAAAATACTCTAAAAGACTAATTAATAAAACCCCTTATAAAATTTAAAAATTTTATTAAAATAATTTATTTAAATACTATTATTAATATTTTGAAAAAAATGCATACTATCAAAAAAAAAAAAAAGGTGTGAAATTAGTGAGTTTTGCATATCATTGTCCCTTAATAAGAGAAAAAAAAAAACTGTATGGTAAATAAATAAAATCCCCTTAAAAAAAAAAAAAATCCTACTTTGCTTAAAAATAGGTCTTTGGGTGCAAATGCAACGCCTATGGAAGGTTCTTTCACTATTAAACTCATTAAGCCTCGAAATCAATAAATCCTCTCTCTTAAAAAAAAAAAGTAATTTTCTTTCTCCTTTTCTCTCTAATCATCCATTAAATCAGGCAATTTTAATTAATAATCCTCGTTTTAATTACTGATTAATCATTTTTATTTACGTTGTGTTTCTTTTTTTTTTTTTTTTTTCTGCATTAAGTGCTTTGGGAAATAAATAATCTTTACTGAATTGAATCTGAAATTGATTTTTTTTTTTTTTTTGGAGTTAATGTGTTATTTTTGATCGGGGTATTTATAGTTCTTTCAAAAGATGTTAGATTTAGTTTTAATGGGTGGTGATTATTGGTTATTTTGTGGAAATTATATACATTAGTGGACTATGTATTATGTTATGATTGAGAGCTAATGACTCTTTTTTTTTTTTGTCTTCTATGGTGGTTTTCATTTTAATGCTATTGTATATAGCTCCATTTTGTTGTATGAGCGATTCGATTGGTGTGCCATAGCAAAAAGGCGGTGCCTTGGTCTAAGGTGTTTTTGTTTGAATGTTTGATTGGTCGTGTTTGTTGGTAGCAATCAGTTTAGGATGATTGATAATGTGGAAAAACCAAGAAAGAGATGAAGCAAGTTTACTGGGGTTGTCTCTGCCATGATTCTGCTTCTTAATGAATGTTATTAATGCGATTGCTTTATTTTTGTTTACTGTGCCTGATTGTTTTAGCTTTTGTTTGTTTGTTTAGATTGTAATATGTAAAAGCGAAAAATGGGAGAACTTTTAATGGAATTAGTTATAAAGGGAGAAAACATTGCTTCCTTGTGAAGATTGTATGAATGGGATAGGGATTGTTGCATCTAAGAATGTTTTCTTTCTTCTTGGAAAGGAAAAGAAAATGGACTAAGACTCGATTCAATCAAGCCAGAGTCCATGTTGGATTTAGCTTCTATCTTCCTTATGACCTCATATATTTGTTTTCTTACTTGTGAGTTTTATGCTAGGTCTTAGCATATGGATTCCAAATCAGTTGAGGATATGATAGAGGCCTCATCTGGGGTCCATTTTTCTGGGTTGCATATGGATGGTTTGGAGTTAAGAAATATTGAGAAGCCCACAATCTCACTGGCTACTGAAAATGTTCGTAAACAACCTTTTGTAATAGGTAAGTTTGAACATGGCAAATGTTACTGATATATTACTGATGCGGCCTTTTGGATGCCATAATGATCAAAAGTAGTTGGTGAATGGGTTTGGATAAGAATGCTGTGAAAAACTTGATGGCCATCCAGTTCTTTTTTTTCTTTTCTTTTTCTCTTGGAGAAAGCGTTGTCATGATATAATATTCTACCAAATAATGGTTGTTTTCGTTTAATTGTGCTTGAGACGATAGCCTTCTTAATAATACTGATGTATAAAGTTCTTTTATTCAATTTGTTTGAGTTATAGCTTAAAAACTACATAAAGGCACTGTCCTAATCGTTAGGTGCTAGTTTGATTATCGCATTGCTCTCTTTTGATTATATTATGAGCTTTTTTTCTTTTTAATTTTTATATTATCTTAGGCTATTGTTTTGTGGGTCAGGAGTTGCTGGGGGAGCAGCATCTGGTAAAACTACAGTCTGCGATTTGATAATTCAGCAACTTCATGATCAGCGTGTAGTATTAGTTAATCAGGTAAATGTTCTAAGTTCCAAATGCAGATTTTGTTAAGAAAAATCTTCTATGTATTTCTAACTCCAATGAATTTTCAAAGTTGAATAATTGAAGCTTTATAAAGTGTATGAATTTGAAATGCAGTCCTAGCCTGCTGCCTGTTTTGAAACTTATTTCTTCTCAAATCCATTTTAAACTGCGGTCTCTGAATGGTTTACTTGGTCTATCGGTTCTGTTGTTGACCTATGAAGGTGAGAATGGATCATTTGTTTCCTTCCACTTTTAGTTTCTTCCTGTTGTTAAATTAGCTCTGCATTCAGTAGATTATAAAATTGTTGCCAATTCTACATTCAAGTTGTTAAAGGGGCAGAGTGTTGGCTTTTGTCATTTGAACATCATTAGCTGAAGAAAATTGTTCAAAATTTTGATCTGACCTCCTTTTTTAGCTCCCTTTTTTCTGTACTGCTTGAAACAATTGGTCTCCCATTGGATAGATTTTTAACATGAACAATATGCCAGGATTCCTTCTATCACAATCTCACTGAAGAGGAACTTGCAAGAGTTCATGAATACAATTTTGACCATCCTGGTGAGAATATTTCTACTAACAGAGATCCAAAATACATGTATATATATATATATATATATATCTATATATATATATAAACCATGATCTGCTGAATTGCTATGCTTTTTGAATGACAGAAAGTCATAGTATCAATATTTCATCTCTAATTAATTGTTTAAGAATTGTTTTCTGTATGTTATCTGAGTAATAGGGTCATCAGAAACTAGTTGTCTTATTCTGAATTTTTAGGTACCTGATATCCTGCACTTGTGCTAAAATTTCAAGCATTTGATATGTTCTGAAAGCATTCAAGTATTATTAATCAGCATATGACAAAAGGCATGTTGGCATCAACTGTCTTTAGCAAAATGCGACTGTTTTATGTGCACGCTGTTTGTATTCCACTTATTTTTGCTTTTTAATTTTATTGGTACAATGTTGTCCTTTTCTGCAGATGCATTTGACACAGAGAAATTATTAGATTCTATGGAGAACTTGAGGCACGGCCGAGCAGTAGATATTCCAAATTATGATTTCAAGAGTTATAGGAATAATGTTTTTCCAGCGAGAAGGGTATGGTCTCACAATGTTCAAAATGCATGTTAATATGACATGGAACCTACACTTTTTGGCGCCTTTTGGTTCAAGGTTCCCTCAAAATTAATATATTCAATGTGGTACACAATGAAACCAGTTTTTGATAAATATTTTGCCTTCTTAAGTACCTAGAATTCAGTTATAACTGTTTTATACGTACAATGTCCAGGCTATTAATGTCTTCTAATAATTCCTTATAAATGGTATACATGTCTTTTCACACCCTTTGTGAAAATCTTTTTCTATAGCAAAGGAACTTTAGTAATGGAATTTCAACTGATATTTGTTGTTTTTGGATGTGTAGAAACTCTCACTGTCATAAAACTTTCTGCAGGTTAATCCTTCAGATGTTATAATTTTGGAAGGGATACTCATTTTTCATGACTCTCGTGTCCGAGAATTGATGAACATGAAAATATTTGTTGATACAGGTTATTGAATTAAACTTTTATCTCTGTTCTTTGGCTGATCGCATTTGTTTGCATGCTGCATAGATCTGGCATTAAATTTTATTGTTACCAAAACTCTATGTTTATTTCGTTATAGACAATCGAGTGGTACTATGATATCATTGATTTTAGTATGTGAATGAGTTTTCTTCCCCCCCCCCCCCGACCCCCCTCAATGCCATAAAACTTACTGCTAAGTAAGCAACAATCGATAACTGATTTATTATTTATTGCTGAAAATTTTTAGTAAATTGCATACAGTAGGGAACATACAATTTGGGTTACTTTGTTGGTGTTACTGAGTTGGGCTTACTTCACATTGAAACTTTTCGGTGCAGATGCTGATGTAAGACTGGCAAGGAGAATAAAGCGTGATATTGTTCAGAAGGGGAGAGATATTGGTTATGTCCTTGATCAGGTCTACATTTGCTTTAACTATTTACATTGACATGATAAATTTTTAATGCAAGAAATCATTTCTATTATCACTAATGTCTCAGGTTTCTCTTCGATAGGAAGTGCTTGTTTTTTGCTGATAATTATATGCAATTAATCTTTAATGCAGTATTCAAAATTTGTGAAGCCTGCTTTCGATGATTTTATACTTCCATCAAAGAAGTATGCAGATATTATCATTCCCCGTGGGGGAGATAATCATGTAGCAATTGATTTGATTGTGCAACATATTAGGACAAAGCTTGGCCAGCATGATCTATGTAAAATCTACCCAAACCTTTATGTCATTCAATCAACTTTTCAGGTATAACGTTTTTGTTTTTTCCTCAATTAACTAAGGTGTAATATTTTTCCTGCATGTATTGAGCTCCAAATAGCTTTTTGAAAAAGATAAATATACATTTGCCAAAAGAAAATGATTTTTGATTTTTGCAGATACGAGGCATGCATACCCTCATTCGTGATTCTCAAACAACAAAACATGACTTTGTTTTTTATGCTGATCAGTTGATTCGTCTGGTAGGGCATTGTTTGATTTAAATGCAATTAATTTGTCTTCTGGTTTTCTTCACATGATCATGTAATGTAACAAAAATTTCCCTTTGGTTTCTCACTCACTGAAGATCGTTTCCAGGTTGTTGAACATGGGCTGGGACATCTGCCATTTACAGAAAAGCAGGTGATCACTCCAACTGGTAAGCTGATGTTACTTCTTCTAGTCTTAGGCATCTTGTAAACTATTATTTGGGTTATGAAAACTTTCATTTTGTAAAGACTTGTTTTCTGACATCATTCTGGTTGTAATGCTCTCTGGACTTGGGTTTTGTTGTAGAGTTTATCCTGTTGATGAATGCAAGTTGGTTCTGTAATGTTCTCAGTTATCATGGTTCTTATTTTCATTTCCTTATACGGTGATAGTTAGTCATAAATTATTGATATCGGTGCTTTTATTGATGCAGGGTCTGTATATACTGGTGTGGATTTCTGTAAGAGGTTATGCGGTGTCTCTGTTATTAGGAGGTACGACTCTGGTCTCAAGTCAAAAAGCACTGGTTCAATAATTCCTTAGCTTACATGATATTGAACTTTCTTGGGAATATAGGAAGGAGTTGGGGGTGTTTCTGAAGAGCAAAATACTAGGAAGCCATGGTCAGAAGTTGATGTATCAATGATGACTTCGGTGGTGCAAATTTCTTGACATTGTGGTTATTTTATAAGGGTAGAACATAACTGCTTCCTATATGCCTTAAACATGTGAACTTAAAACTGATACTCATTTACCACGATTAAGTGGGCTTGGGAAGTTGAAGGAAATGTGTTAGATAGCTCTATACCAATGGGAAAGTCGGTTGAGTGATTGCAATTGCTTTTCCGATACAAGTTGAAACTATCATGATTGTTAACTCATTGCTATGTTTCAGTCAGACATGCACTGTTTCTGTGCACTTCACGCACATTATTTTAAACCATTAGCTACTGAACTTTCGAAATTAATGCCAGCGGTGAGAGTATGGAGAATGCTTTGCGAGCATGTTGCAAAGGTATCAAGATTGGCAAGATTCTTATTCATAGGGAAGGTGATAACGGTCAGCAGGTTTGTAAACTCAAACTACCTTCCAGATATGAAAATTTGTGTTTGTTTGCCTACTTTCTAACTTTTTCATTCATGCTTTCGATGATTGGGTAGCTTATTTATGAAAAATTACCACAAGACATCTCAGAAAGGCATGTGCTGCTACTGGATCCTATACTAGGCACAGGTTTGTTTCTGTTCATGATTGATATTCACTCATGCTATGGATCCATGCTTTAGTATTAACCATTTTTTATAGCATTTCATTTTTGAGTATCTTTTGGTTCACATGCTTAACAATTTTGTGCTTTAGCTGGAGTTTGTATGTAAGCACCCCATGAAAAAATCAATGATATTTTTCTTTTTATAGTCCTGAATCACCCCATGAGTACTAACCTAGAACTATAATCCCATCACTGGATACAGTTGAGTTTTTCATGCTTGTTTCTGAGAGCTAGTTATTAACATATTGCATTTTTATTTAGCTTCATAATCTTGTGATTTTAACATATTGCAACTGTTCTATAGGCAATTCAGCCGTCCAAGCTATTTCATTACTTATAAAAAAGGGTGTATCAGAATCCAACATCATATTTCTCAATCTCATATCTGTAAGTTAATGTTGCTTGAAGCTGTTATGATTTTTAGTATCTCGCGGTCGTTGCTTTCTTCTCATGAGTAATTTCCGTTTAGATTTACTTGATCAACTTGCTCTAATGATCATGTCACTTGATTCCCCAGGCACCTCAGGGTGTACATGTGGTGTGCAAAAGCTTCCCAAGAGTAAAGATTGTGACATCCGAGATTGATATCGGTTTAAACAAAGATTTCCGTGTTGTGCCTGGTATGGGTGAGTTTGGGGACCGATATTTTGGGACAGATGATGATGACCAGCAAGTGGTGCCCCCTTTGCAATAGTTCAGTCATAGTTAACTGATTTTTCAACCCTCAAATCTTCTCCCTGATGATGCTGATGAGCTTGCTTTAGTCATTTTGAGCTTCATATAAATCAGTTTTGAAACAATATTGACTTCATTAGACCTAGAGTCCCATTATTGAACCACTTTTTTTCATTTACCTGAATCTTTTGAGTCATACTAGGGTTACCATTTACGTATCTAATATCATCTGATGATAATACTTGAAAAGAGTCTTTTAACTTACCAGAAAGTTGGAATAACCTGTTCTGGCTTATTAGGTAAACCTCCCCACATAGAAACAACTTGCGTTTCATCTTCATTTTCATGGTATTATTGGAGGGAGTAGTTGAGTTGAGGGGCACAACTGTATACATGAATTAGCATCCTCCCCGAGATAATGTGTATTTATGAACCATAAATTTTCACTTCGATTTAATGAAATTTCTTTATTACATTTTGAGGCTACCGAGAGTTGAGCGTGTTATTGAAATTAAGAATTCAACAATGTTTCTTCGATTTCTTTTCGTTGAAAAAAGAAAGAAACGTTGAATTCTTAATATCATTATGTGCTCAATTTACAGTTTGCGTCGCTGTCGTTATCTTGGCTAGAAAGCGTTTCTTTCTTTTTTATGCATACCTTTTGGACAGATTCAAAATTTACGGGTGAGTATTCGATGATTTGGTTTATAATTTTCAAAAATGAATTAAATTGAATTAATTTATGAAATCGAATGAATCAAACTGAATGAATTGAAAAATATCGATTTCAGTTGATTTATTCGATTAGCCTATATTTTGCCCACCCCTATCAAAATAAACTAATAAGGACAATAACTGCTATGATCTTTGTCGTCAGTATGTTAAGTTCACCCCAGGAGTTGCACCAATTGTTAACGTTGTGGCTGAAATAGAGGAAGAACCGGCAGCCAGGGGAATTGAGTCGCCCAACAACTCCCCAACTAAACAACAAGAAGAAGAACAGGTTGAAAGGATAAGCAGTTTTGCAAAATCCACACGATACGTATTAGGATAAAAATTTAGATTTAAGCTTGCCACTTGCGATGGAAGGTGATCACTCATTACTTTATCCAAGTTATGATAATTTTCGATGGGCTATTCTTTTGACACGTGCAACGTGTTACATTGCATGGCATGTCATGGATTCTTTTTAGCATATTCCTTACGAGCTAATCTTATAGAGGAGTGTTGGTCGTGTAGATTTGCTTTTGTATTCTCGTACTGCAATTTTCCTCACATATCCATTATCTTCTTCTCGAGAGCTTAAACCATGTCGGCTTTTGTGGGGAAATATGCAGGTAAACTCTTTCTCCCTTTCTGTCTCTCAATTGTCTTAGAATATTGTAAATCTGTAACACGTTTAAATTTGTATCAAGCTTTCCTTTCCTTGAACAAATCGAATCCTAGTTAGAATCACGACAAGAAAAACCTGGTTTCCTGGTGGCCTTGTCAACTTGTAATGAAAACTAACAAGTCAGATTTGAAGGCAAAGCAGCTTAATGCATGCAGCGCATGCCCCATTAACAACGTAGGAAAACCATATTTTCTACTTCGTAAGAACAGGCCTTAAGGATAGAATGTTCAACACTTTAATCCGGATATAGTTCGTGTTTTCATAACTGATATAGACTTGGACTTTAACCAGGAAGCATTTATAAATGTGCATGAATTTGTTAATCCTAGTTTGATTAATACCTATGTTGCTCCCATTCTTTATTTTTCTTAAAGTGCTTATATCATATATATTTTAGGACATAGGTATAAAGATATACTTTAACCATCCAAATGTATGAAAAACTTTTAAAAAATTAAACATATACGTATTGGACACATATTAATATTCAACACATTCAAATCTGAATAATATAGACTAACATTTCTCTTTTCTCCAGAGGAGCTGATCAAGAACGCGAAATACATAGCCACGCCAGGCAAAGGTATTTTGGCAGCGGACGAGAGTACAGGCACTATTGGAAAGCGTCTAGCTAGCATCAACGTTGAAAACATCGAGTCCAATCGCCAAGCTCTCCGTGAGCTCCTTTTCACCTCTCCGAATGCGCTGTCCTTCTTGTCTGGTGTCATCCTTTTTGAGGAAACACTTTATCAGAAAACATCTGATGGAAAACCCTTCGTTGAAGTCCTAGAAGAAAACAATGTGATTCCAGGTATCAAGGTAGATAAGGGTACTGTTGAGATTGCTGGCACCAATGGTGAGACCACGACTCAAGGGTTAGACTCGTTGGGTGCACGTTGCCAGCAGTACTATAAAGCTGGTGCACGTTTCGCAAAGTGGCGTGCCGTACTCAAGATTGGTCCCAATGAGCCATCCGAACTGTCAATCCAGCAGAATGCTCAGGGCTTGGCTCGTTATGCAATCATCTGTCAGGAAAATGGACTTGTTCCCATTGTTGAGCCTGAGGTGCTAACAGATGGGCCTCATGATATTAAAAAATGTGCTGCTGTTACTGAAACGGTGCTTGCAGCAGTTTACAAGGCCCTCAATGATCACCATGTCCTACTTGAAGGTACCCTTTTGAAGCCTAACATGGTCACCCCCGGTTCTGACAGCCCAAAGGTAACGAGGAAAACTTACACATAGCTCTAATTATCGACTTTTTATTAAACTGTTACACTCTTCGGTGTTACATATATGTTAATCTTATATTACTTAGATTTAGGTATAAGTTTTAAATATAGGTATCTATAAGCTTTTTTTTTCTTTTTGTATATTTAGAAGATCTTTGGGATATCATATTTTTATATCTATATCTGAATATGTATTAGATATGAGTACTTTAAAAAAAAATAAAAAGTTGAAGTAACGTAGCGCTAATCAGTGAGAATCAGTGAGATTCTTATATTATAATGATGGCTAAAAATTCGTATTGATTCACAGGTTGCAACTGAGGTGATTGCAGAATATACAGTTGCAGCACTTCGCCGAACTGTTCCACCAGCGGTGCCAGGGATTGTGTTCTTGTCAGGAGGTCAAAGTGAGGAAGAGGCGACGCTGAATCTTAATGCCATGAACAAACTAGATGTATTGAAGCCATGGACGCTGTCATTCTCGTTCGGTCGAGCTTTGCAACAAAGCACACTCAAGACATGGGCAGGAAAGAGGGAGAATGTTGGGAAAGCACAAGAAGCATTTTTATCAAGATGCAAAGCTAATTCGGATGCCACCCTTGGGAAGTACATTGGAGGAAGTGCAGGTGGATTGGCTTCTGAGAGTTTGTACGTTAAGGGTTACAAGTACTAAGCAAAAGCATTTATATAGATTATTATTACTATAGCAACAAAAACTTGTACTAAAATAATTTCTTCTTACAAATATTCAGTGACTAATTCTGCTGTCATATTAATATATATTCTTTAACCAATTACTCGACTTCTAATATGAAGCTATCCTACTTTGTTTTGGCTCTTTATTTTTTTTAAATATTTTTGTTTGACACATGTATCAAGTGTATTTTAGATATAGGTATAGACATATAATCAAGGCAAAGCTAGACAAATTTTATTCGGAGTTAAATCAATATTATCGATATAATATTGATAATGATTTATATTTATCAGTTTTAAAGTACAATGAAACAATACCAATAGCATTTAATTATAAATTTAATAAAAAGCTAAATATAAATTTTAGAGATCAATTTAATTATGTCTAATATATAAATACATATAATCATGTATTAAGAAAATTTTCAAAATTTTTAAGGGGGCAAGGTCCCGTGCAATATAACCATCCTCTACCATTGTATATATGCTTAGAGGATTTTTAAAATTTTTTGAAGGGTCCAAACGTATGCTCTACCCCTGCATATGATCCTTTAAATATATAAAAAAGTTTAAAAAAATTTGGCATAACCAAATCGAATATATTTTCATATTTAACACTTACATCTGAGTCAGAGTAACATAAATTTTATTAAGTACTAAGGATAAAAGATTGTAATAAAAGATAGACCAGGAAGTAGATGAAAATGGATGAACTCTTGTCAAACAAAAGTTCCAAAAGACACGCTCAAAGGATAAGCATGAAGGAGAAGTTCAGAGCTGAAGTTGTTGTAATGGAATACATATATATACACAAACACACACATATGCTATTTGTGTGAAACTTAAAAGTTACAAGAATTTTTTTAACATCAAAAGTGTACTCTAAATTTGAACAGAAGAAATGGAACATCTTGATACTTGTCACACCACGATTTTATAAACGGTAAAACTGACTTTGATGACAAAGTTTTAAGATTGATGTAAAATGAACTGCTTCTACCCTAACTTCACTTCTTCGGGAGAAAGGTTGAACAGCCCGAGTGGGACCATTCGTGCTATTCGAGTTCAGTGTTTTGAGATTGGGAAAACCAGTGGATAAGATCTAAAATAGCAGCTTAGCATTGCTTTTGCTTTAGCTTTTGAATTTGCAACACTGCTTTTTATCTTACGTTATTTAGTTGTGATACATTGTCGTGAACAAACATACAGCTCAAATAAAACTAGATTTATCAATTAGACGGTTCAGATTAATTTAAATTTAATTAATTTAAAATTTTTTTAATTATTGTAAATTTAAATTATTTAATTTTAAATTATTTTAAATTTGATTTCATCAATTTCAAATCATTATTTTTTAATTAAATTAAATCGAATCAAATTACATTTAAATTTAAATAAATTAATTAAAAGTTTTAAATTAACGGGTTGAAAAGCTGATGGCAGAACGTAACTTATATACTGGTCTGGACAAATACTTAGCACATCGCACGCAACAGCATAGTACAAACTAACCAAATTAAAAACAAAAAAAAAAAAAAACTCTGCCGATGACAATCATAAAGCAGTTCGCAGACCCGAATAAAGTTCCAATATCATGCACTGAAGATCTGTCATTCCATGAAGCAGCTTTCAAAATGCTTTTTTAAAATGCTAAAAAAAAAGGCTCACTGGCCGTGTTTAGTCCACCGCCCACTTTTCCTCCATTAATAATCCATGTATTGTCTTTCTCCATGCAAGAATCTTTGACACTTAGTGGAAAATTTGTATGTTTAATTTATTGTAATAGTTATTTAATATAAATTAGTATGTTTAATTCATATCTCGCTCTCTTATATAAATTAGTATGTTTAATTTATTGTAATAGTTATTTAATTATAGATTAATTTAGTATATTACAGTAATATAATTATTTAATTCGTTAAATATTCATTTCACGTAATAATTAATTTTTATCTTGTTTTATTCAAAAACACAATAATCATTTCATACCTCTCCAATAAATATTTATTTCAACTTTGGCAAACTACGAAATCATTTCAAAAAATTTAAATCCCCTTTGTCCAAGATTTAAATCCTATAATATTTTATTTCACTAAACCAAACTACTGCTATAGATATTCTATTCTATTTCAACTCTATTATATTCCCACAAAATACTTATTTCACTGCAGCTCTTTTTCCATTTTAGTTGAAACATGTTGATACTTAAACAATAAGAAAAGAAAATTGACGCTTTACTAAAATTACCCCTGACAATTAACAATTTTAATTATAAATATATGAATATGAAACGAATAAAATATTAAATATATGATATGATATAACTACATATCTTAAAATTTATATTATATAAATTATTAACGTATGAAAATTTATATAAATATAAATACCTTAAACACGATTATAATATTACAAAATACATAAATATAATATGAATACATAAATTTTTAGATACACTTGCCCTCGGGTGAAAAAGGAAAAGGAAATTGTTTCCTCACTGCTTTGGTTTGTTGACCATAAAGACTTGTACTCCCCATTTCCATTCACTTTCTTGCCATATGCTGCTTTTTCAACCGATCGTCGATGCATTTTCTCTCCTTTAATTTTCTTCCAAAGTATCTTTCTCTTTCTTTTTTCTCTCCAAGTAATCTGCAGCTCTATTGGCTCCCAAGACCAATAGCATCAGAAGTAAGTTTCACTGAAGCATTAGCAACATGTACAGACAACCTTGTGTACTCGTATGAGCTTTAATGCGTGGCTATATATGTTAGGTTATTACTTCTTAGTATCTATCATTACCCTCATCATGATCAATCGTCTAATTATATGCCATACTTCTTTTGATTTCTGGATACAAAATGGGCCTTGACGATCGTTAGTTTAATTTTGATTTTGAAATATGTTATATATGATCCGGTCTAATGCAAATGCAAGTCCGTACGTTGAAACAAGAAGGTAGATGGATGGCTATGGACTATGATCAGCATTATTTAGCCATTAACTTCTTGGAGACATAATGTTTTGATTAAGAAACTACCTGTAAACTTGTAGCAATTCGTTCATGAATGAGTATTTAATTTCATTACGAGTAGGAATAGCTTCATGCAAAATCAAAATATAAAAGTACCTTCGCAAAAAAGAAAAAAAATCATATATATATATAAGTATAACCATGGCAGTAAGCAAGGGTAGGTGCATTGAGTTAATAATTTTAGAAAATAAGTTGTTTTCCGAAGGAAGATCAGCTTCTTCGATACCCTCCCGAGAAATGGCAGTAACATCACATCTCCAGTTTTCAAGGAGGGAAAAGTTAATGGTGCCGTTTTAAATATAATATATATATATATATATATATATATTTTTTAAGATTTCGTGATAATGATTAATTTCCGTAAGTAAATTCTTTCAAGAGAAAATTAACCAAACGTCGCATCAAACGCTTTGAACGTGCATGAACTCACCAGGAAATCACCTTGCTCTTATCAGGGAGCGTACCCTTATCTCTCTGCATTCTACTACGCAATGTGAAGAAGAAAAGGAGGTTCAATGGGTCAAATAATCTCCTTCATGAATAAGAAGGTGTGTCGGGTTAATTTTTTTACCGCATTAAAAATGTTTCTGTCGCCATTATTGCAGTTCTCACATGTTGGCGGGTGAGGGGGATGTTCTTGGAGGCCCTGAAAGATGGATACGCCATTATTGCAGTTCTCACAAGAGTTTATTGGTGGTGAAGGGGATTTTTTATTCTCAGCTAGTTTGGCTAGTGCTTTTGGTTCTGCAACAAACATGGTAGCCACTTCTCTCGACTCTAAGAGGTAAGAAAATTACGTGAACTACTTGTTTCTAATTTCGGAAAAAAGCTAACACAAGGGAAAAGTCATGCTCTAGGTTCAGCTGTCAGCATTTAGCCACTTCTTTTGATTCAGGAGGCGTTCATCTTGTTATCTCAGACAACTAATTTATCTTTATAAAATATAAGACCTAGTTTAGCCGGTTCATGCAGTGCTCTTAAAAGCGTAGCATCATCCATTACGTCCTGAGCTATGAATTTTAGTATTTCCATCCTTTCCTCTGTTCTAGGATCGAAATCTCTTATGTACGGATAATCTTTTGAATAAACAGATTAACAGGGAAATAAAACTCTGAAAAGATTAAGTTCTTGTGGAATATGTGATCATTGTGATGATTTCTTACAATTGGTGGGATTAGATTTTTACAGTTTCAATTGAATTAAAATTATTAATGCTCAATGTTGATGTTTCTGAATTGCATGTTTTGAGTGTGTGAATGATAGAGATGTTAAAGATTAAGTACTCAGGAGCAGTGGCAAACTTGTGAGAACTGATGGAACTTGGATGTACAATTATCCATGAAGTTGATTGCCACAGCATGAGCCAACATCCCCTTCTCAATTTCAACTTATTCAACCGTATAGTCTTCAACTTTCCTCATGCTGGATTCTTCTCCTGTAGTGAAAATAGACCTTGCGTAATCAAGTAAGCTTAATTAAACCTATATATCCGGCCTTACGAACAATCTCTCGAAACCTTTGAAAAACTTATTAAATGATGGTAATTACGCGAAATAAATGGTGTTTTTCAGGCTTCACAAAATTGGGGTGAAGGGGTTTCTGAGGAACTCAGGTGAGATGCTGGCAGAGAATGGACAAGTTCATATCACGCACAAAACTGCTCATCCATTCAATAAGTGAGCAAATGAAGTTGGATTGAAGTTGTTTGAAAAAGTTCCATTTTCGACATCGGACTATCCAGGTTATGTAAACAAGAGGGGACAATGAAAAAAAGAAAGGCAATGAAAGCTTTCCCGTTGGAGAATGCAGCACTTTCAAGTTTAAGAAGTGCCTAGGGATTTAAATTCCAATCATAAAGTTTCGGATATAATAAATATTAATATTATTAATTACGATTAATATCGATTACGAATATCAATAATAAAAAATACCTATAATTTTTTTGTAAACTCTAAGTTTGATATTTTTGTATTTATGTTTGAATTTTGTATACTTAACTCTATTTTAAAGTTAATAATTATTATACTTTTTATTTATAGTAATATTTTGATCTTAAATATAATACGTAGTGGTTAATATAGTAATTTCAATTCATTAAAAAAATAATTCTCTAACACGATAATTTTACAAAGTACATTAAAAGCACGAATACAAAAAAAATCTTTTAAATGGACAAAGATAATAATTTTTGTTCACAATATTTTAAAAAAATCATTTTAAATATCTTTTCTTACAACTAAGATTTGTTTAATTTATAAGGAATAAGTTTGATTTTATTAAAGCACTCTCTTTAAATGATTAATTTGATTATAACAAAAACAAATTATATGAAATTATTTCATCTAAAGTTCTAATTTTTTTTACTAATTAAAAAATCAATTTATTTGATAAAAAACTTAAAATTCACATTGAATTTTTTCATTTTCATAATTAATTTTTCATTAATATTAAAAATAATAAATTTTATAGTAATTTGATATAATTTGCATGTAAATATGATTGTGTAGATACATTGATTCATTCAGCAAAATATCAAATAAATAAAAGTTGAAATGCCTAATCTGCTTTAGTGTGTTTTATAATTTAAGTATTAAAACTCGTCACTCACTCACACTCAAAAATTACCCTTTTTCTTTTTTTCTTTTTTTTTTTCTCTTAAGATATGGCAAATTATATAATTATATCATGCACTTGTATTTAATTATATTATAATTATACAAATAAAGATAATATAGCAGGATAATAATATATGTCTGAAAATTTTTATAATACGAATTATTAACATATTAAAATTGACATTGATAGTGTATAAATTTTTATATTGTCAATTAACCGTATCATGCCACAAATTTTTTTACTGTCAGTAAACCATATCATGCTACCTTGTTAAAAGTTTTTAATAATAAAAACAAATAACTTTATTTTTAATAAAATAGCATAATCTGGTTCACTAATAATGTATAAATTTATACACTAGTCAGTGTATCAAATATAAATCA
>JBBYHK010000007.1:10218149-10230402 GCA_038382065.1 Adansonia grandidieri | reverse complement strand
AGTATTTATATAACTTATTTTAAGAAAACATTACGTGTATAAATTTTTTGAAGCTTTTAAGAGTTTATTTAATAGCATATCGTTTCAGTTGATATTCGGTTCATATTTATTTATTGTTTGTTATAATTGTAGCCAATAAAAATATATATGTTTGGATTGAAGTTCTAGACCCTTTGAACGTTAAACTTTCTGTCCGATTCGATAATTTGATATATACTAACTAGATATTAGATAAAAATTTTATTAATTCAAAAAGATTTAACTCAAATTATTTAATAATAAAAAATATTTTTATTTAAATTTTATTATAAAAATATATGAAGTATTAATATAAATTAAATTTTTAATATTTTATTTTTTTAAAATAATAAAATAAACTACTCGATCAACCCCGATCAAGCTTGAACAAAAGAATAGAAAACTTGGGTCGGACGGTCTCATACAACTAACGGTTTGAAGCGAAGAAAACAAGTAGTAAAAAATGGATCCTCCAAACCCGGGTAGTACTAAAGTAAGGCCCTTTAAGGTTTAGCAGTTCGTCGAAAAATCTCTGTAAACCCGCAGTTTTAAGAATTAAAGAGAAGAGAGCCAGAAAGGAGGCTCAACCAAAATAATAGAAAGGGGGAAGGAAAATGTTTCAAGGCAGATTGGTTGCTTCAATACTGAAGAGAAACAAAGCTATAATCAATAGCTTAACATCCAATCTCAAGGGAACGTCTTCCTCTCGTGGTTTTACGTCTTCTTTTTCTTCCTCTTCTTCTGCTTCTGTTCCTGCTGCTATTACAACCGCAAGGTGGTCCTTTTATGGCTTTAGATCTCTGCCTAAGGTTCTTTTCTTTCTCAATTTCGATTCTTTGTTCACTTTATTGACATGGGTTTCCTTGTTTTTTTGCCTTTTTTTTTTTTTTTGGTTTTAGATTTCTAATGAATCAATTGAAGGTAGCTTTTTATTCATGCAAAGGGATGTGATTGAATTGACTATTTTTTGTTTAATAGTAAAAGATTAAAAATTTATTGTTGAGAAAAATAAATATTTTTTGTTCATTTCTCTACTCTGATGCTGATATGTTGTGGTCGTGGTGGAAAATCAAATGACTTTGGATCATCCCTTTTTGCTTTTTGTTTGCATAAAGTTTTTGGAATGCGGGATGAATGATGGGAATTCGTTTAAAATTAGAAACATTCATCCTAAAATCATGATATGAGTTAGATGACATCACTTGGGAATAGTCTTTGACTCTATCATAAATGATGCATTCCCTGGTTCTGATTTAGAGAATTATTTCTGAGAACGGCTAGGGATTTTAAACAATCTTGTATCTTATGGAGTGCTTATCTTTTTATTATCCTGTTCAGCATAAGTATTCGGAGGTGAAAATGATTTCGAGTCCTGTTTTAACATTCAATGAAAGAAAGTTGTTTCTTCTATGTATTTTCTCTTAAAATTATATAAAAAGAACAGTGGTGATATGCTCCAAGAAGTGCTATGTGAATGTGACTAAAAGTAAGTTCTTTTATTTGTTTTAGGGACATCGTGTGCCTTCCTTCAGGAATATGTCCACTGTTGCCTCTGTTGGCACAGAGAAGGAGGGATTAAAGCTACTAGTAACTGCAGGCTTACGAGCTCAGAAAATGGTGGGGATATGGCTTTTTGGTTCTGCTGCATGGGTTTTTAGTATGGTGGTACTAGGTGGTGTCACACGACTAACCCGATCTGGTCTTTCAATGACTGATTGGAAATTCACTGGAAACCTCCCTCCTCTATCAGATGAGGAGTGGCTGCAAGAGTTTGAGAAATACAAGCAGTCACCAGAATACAAGCGGTACGAGCAAAAAATGTGACGTATATGATGTATTTGCTGCAATAATTTACTTGTACTTTGCAGCCGTAGGTAAACTTGCCCTTATAGATTAGATTTTACCACCATAACTTACCAGAATTAATTAGTTTTTATAACTGCCATTATATTCTTAACAAACATTGTTAATCACCCCTGGGGGGGGGGTTAAATTATTCTTTTAGTGCTTGGAATGAATGTTATCTATTAATGATTTATTTTTAATTTAAATAACCTGTATCATGCAGAGTAAACAAAGGGATGAGCATCGAAGATTTTAAATTTATATACTGGATGGAATATGCACATCGAATGTGGGGAAGAGCCCTAGGTCTCATGTTTGCATTGCCATTCTCTTATTTTCTTCGTAAGGGATATATTACCCTGCGCCTTGGACTAAGACTCTCTGCACTTTTTGCTCTTGGTGCTGGTCAGGGTCTAATTGGTTGGTGGATGGTTAAAAGTGGTTTAGAGGTGAGAAGTAATTCAGTTTCTCCCAATTTCATTTCGCTTTTCTTAGTAAATTTGAGTTCAAATTAGTAGAATATTGTTCACTGCACAGATGATTTCTTCCTACAGGAACCAGCTTCTGAATATGCTGAGCCCCGAGTGAGCCCTTATCGACTTGCCGCTCATCTTACTTCAGCATTTGTTATTTACAGTGGCCTGTTCTGGAATGCTCTTTCTGTTGTAATGCCTGAACCTCCCGCTGAATCATTAGCTTGGGTTCAAGGGGCTGCCAAAGTCAAGAGGCTTGCAATTCCAGTGAGCCTCATCGTAGGCATTACCGCTGTCTCAGGAGCATTTGTTGCTGGAAATGATGCTGTATGTAGCTATTTTTATTCATTTCTTGCATCTCTTCTTTCACAATAACCTTTTCAAATCTTTTGCGATCCTTGTTGAGGACCAATCTGTGTAATTTCTAGGGCCATGCCTACAATACTTTTCCAAAGATGGGAGATGAATGGATTCCTGATAATATATTTGAGTTGAAACCAATAATCCGAAACTTCTTTGAGAATACGTCCACAGTGCAGGTATTTTGTCTTCTCTAGTATTTCCTCTTTGACTGTATAAGCAAGTGACTTTCATGGTCTTTCAGGCGATTGCGCTAGGTGCTCTTTTGATTGCTTAGAAAAAGGGAATCAAATTAAACGCTGGCATCAGTTCATTTGTATAGGATAATCTGCTAAAACTATATTTGTGAAGCTGGAATTGTCACATAAATTTGATTTTGTTCCTCTTGTTCACCCTTTAAATGGTGCCCTTTAAACTCGGATTCCTTTAAAGAAGCAGGCAATTATTAGGTATAACAGACACTTTCTGAGAAACCAATTACCTATTGGTGTAGGTTACTCTGCGTTAAGATTTGGCATGGCTTGAAATTGCATGAACGTAATAATTATGCATAAAATTTCAATTTTTAGAAGGCTATATAGTCCCTCTTGTAAGTGATAACTGATATCTTCAAAGTAATGAGAAACAACGTTTTCAATAACAGATTGTATATGGATTTCTTTTTGCAGCTTGACCACCGTATCCTTGCAACTGCCACTTTAATCTCTATTTGTGCTTTATGGTGGTCAACCAGAAAGTTGGACATCCATCCGGCTATTCGAACTCTGGTTGGAAGCACTCTTGGCATGGCTGCTCTTCAGGTGATTGCTTGCCCTGGGTTGTTAAATCTCTTTTCATTTAGACAAAATTGTCTCAAATCCTGCAACGGGCATGCGGTGTATTTTTAGAGTGCTGGATTCTTAATTCCAGTGATCAGGATCAAAAGCTGGCAACCTGCGTTATTAAAAAAATTATTCTTCCCAAATCCTGTTTTTCTTTCAAGAGTGTATATATTATTAATTCTATTTTTCATTCTTGTAGGTAACATTAGGTGTATCAACACTTCTATCATATGTACCTGTTTCACTTGGCACTGCACATCAGGCAGGGGCCTTGACCCTTTTGACTCTGATGCTCCTGCTCAATCACACTGTGCGAAGGCCATCAATTTACCTTCTGAAAACGCTGCCTCAGGTTGCAAAGATAGCCTGATAGCTATTGTCTTTCTAAGGATATGAGGTAGACTAATTAAACACATCGATTTTGTTATTCGATTCTCATCTTGTTCTGTATCAATCTCCAATCTTTAAGTTCATGTTCAGACCTAGACTCTATTTTGATTTTGTCACTGGAAAAAAAATTGTAAAGACCTCAACAAGGAAAAAGCAGTGCTTGATTACACTAGCATTGAAATAAAACTTTTATTGAAAATCGTGGGAATTGTTGTTGTTGTTGTTGCTGTTGTGTCTCATTGGTTAACTGAATCTCGATCCTTTCTGTAACTACGTGTCGTTGAATGGACTAATGGCAGCCAAATGGAAGAGCGAACCCGACGCACATGGATTCCAATTAACGCATAAGCACCACGTCTCTCCGAGACTCTGACATCTTCAGTTATAAAAAAACGTCCCACCTCAATAAGCATTATAAACAAAAAACCGAAGAAGCAAGCACATTACAAGGGGGAAAGGACCGACAGAAGTGCAAGCAGATCAATGGCAGAAAGGCAGCAACAGCAAACCCACAATGTCACTAGCAGATCAATGATCTGCGCAGCGCTGGCAGGTTTGGCGCTGACTGCACCGCTGCTGGGAATGATGGGGTTCAGCTTCCTGGCAACACTGACACTGCTACTTATAAGCTCGCCTCTGCTGCTGATATTCAGTCCTCTGCTAATATTTGTTGGGTTGGTGTTCACGGGTGCCTTGGCTGGGTTTGCCATAGCTGCTACCATGGCTGTTGCTGGTGTCACCACTCTAGCATGGATGTATAGAGAGATTAGAGGTTGTTTGGGAGTTGGTTCCAGGTTGGGTAAGAAAGTGAAGGAGCAAGGGACATATTTGCAGCAAATAGTGCAGGAGAAATGAATCACCTGCTGCATTGGCCAAATAGAGGTTGACAAAAAAAGTCTAATAAAATGAAATCATGGTTTCTTTCTTAGAATCATGTGTGTTGAATATGTTTTGTATGTTTGAAAATGGAAATAAGTTGAGCTTTGTAAACTTTGATTTTTGTCGCAAAACCTTAAAGTTGGTTGATCCATTCCATTATATGTACATATATATATATATACATATATATATATATATATCTTGTCTCCTCTCCTCATCATCCAGTGTTTGATTGAGAAATCTTGTTTAAACATCGTTTGTTAAAATTATTCCAAATCTAAATTTACAACCAGAATAAAGGGAATTAATTAAGGCAGAATTCAAAGTAATCACAGAAGTGAGTTTATTACCACATATTTTATAGTGGTTTGGTAAAACAACACTCATGTCATGCCATGGTTGACGTATCCCACTTTGCCCCCCACACTTCTTTTGTTTTGGTCAATAACTGAGTCCAACAAATTCCAAGGTTTTTTATTTGAATTGCTGGTTTTTTAAGAGTGAATTGTGTAGCAACTGGTGATTAAAAAATTGGATTGATTAGTTAAATTGAAAATGGAGAGGTTATTTGGTCCTGTATAATATATTAATTTAAGTTGTAAAAATATTGTAAAAAAAAAAAACCAATAAAAAATGAGTATTGTATTTTTATATATATTTTTAAATTTTATTTATAATTGAAGAAATTTGAACGGTTAACATATTAATTTTATATTAAAATTTATAATATTAAATTAAATATATATATTTTTTATTAATTATTAATTATATTTAATATTTATTTTAATATTAAAATTATTTTATAAAAATATAAAAAATTTATCAAATCAAAAATTGAAAATCCATTAGTTCATCCAGTTTATCAAACATTTGCAGCAGCTATAATTTGGTCCCTATTGATATTGATGTTGATATATATATATATATATATATATATATATATATATCTTTAGTATAAGTGTCATATTTTTAGATTATATATATTTTGCGAGCTAAGCAATAATTTGAGTTTTTAAAATCATATATATATATATATATTTATTTTACTATATTTTCCATTCCTTACAATTTTTGTATTTTTTATGCTATAATATGTCTGCTACAAATTTTTTTGGGTTAAATATTATTTTTAAAAATTATAAATAATATTAAAATTTATAAATTAAAAATTAATTTATTTAAAATATCAAGATTCAAAAGAGAAAAAAAATTGAAATCCAATATTTAAATGTATTATGATTACATTACATCTTTGTTATTAGTTTTTCGTATCGTATTAAGAGTGTTATACTTTTTGTATTCTAAATAAATAAAATAAATTTTATTTAAATTTATGATTTTGTACAAATATTTAGAACAAAAATTATAAGCTTTTGTCAATAATGAAAATAAATAGAAAATATGTCTGATAAATAAATAATAAATACTAATTTAATTAATTAAAAAACTAAAATAGAGCAAAAAAACATGATATTACTACTAAAATAAAAATGGGATCCGATCCGGCACCGGCGGAGCACATGGATCCGGACATTTCTTGTTCTAAACTAATCTGATCTAATCTAATCTAATCTAAGATTAGTGAAGTTTCAACTCACCCCTCTCCGGCCTTTTTTTCTTTGTTTTTTTCAACCTTCAATTTAATTAAAAAAAGAAAAAGGGGGAATCAAAGAAAGACAAGCACTTCAAATTACTAGGAAAAATTACACGAAGAAAACGGGGAATCAGAACTTAGCTAAACTACATATACCCCAAAACATACGCGACTTTCAGATTGGAATCTGCTCTCATCCGTACGGTTTCCTTGAGGGTTCTCATCTCTTTCTTACCAAAAAGAAAAAAAAAAGTTTTTTTTTTTCTTTTCGGTAAAGAAAAGTATTCTGTTTGGTTTATGATTTTCTGGGGTTTTTGATTCATACCCAGTTCAGGTTTTCCAAATATTTGCATTGAAGGTTAGTTCTTTCTCAGATCCGTTGACGTTTGACACGTTTTTGTTTGTTTCCCTCTGTTTTTGAGATTGTTTATTGAGCATTAACATTGATATTTGATGCAATTTATGCAGAATAGAAACAGGATTCAAAATTTATTCTTTCTTCATTCTGTTTTCTATTTTGTGCTATTGTTTGTTTGAAATTTGGATCCTTTCTTGTTTTCATGGATTGATTTGGTGTTTTAATTGTAGGTTTCTATTAGATGCATATGTCATGGATATCAAAATGTTAAGTTTGATTTTATTATGGTATGAATTGATAGACATGTGTGCTAGGGGAATAAACTTTGAAAGATGAGATCTTGATTTGGAATTGTAGTACTTTATTACAATTTCTGGGTTTGTTAGGCATACTTGCTAATGTTATGCTTTTTTTGAACAAATTTCAAATGTGCTTCTGTTATTTAGACCTTGAGGAATTAAAAACCAAAAGCATGATTTTGTAATGCTTTTATATTAACGGCTGTGGAGAACTTATTGCTCTTTTGATACATGAAGATGGATTACAAGCTGCAAGTCGGAGTTCAATCCCACCTTGAAGTATGTTATTCTTCAATTTTAATGTTTTACCCTCCATTTTTTTCAACCCTTCTTTGTGGTTAGGGAATATGCATTTTGAGTTGCTAATTCCTTTGAATGTATTCTAGCCTGCATTTCATTTTTTTTTTAATGCTTATTGTAGCAGATGGGACCCTTAGATGATACGTCAATGCATGATCTCGATGACGAGTGCGTCTATTCCCCTGAAATGGATGCTCAAAAAACACAGTCTACTGATTCAATTGGACGAGTTTCACTTTCTCGTAGTTTGCCTCTTGGTGGTGATAAAATGATAAGGAATGGTGTATATAAGAGCATAAAGACCGTAGTTTTCTCAAATAAACTCAACCTGCTCATGCCTTTTGGGCCTCTAGCAATCCTGGTTCATAAACTGACTGCTCATAATGTGAGTTTTAGTTTTGATGCTCTTTCTTGGTTTTCTTTTTTATATAAGTTGTTTAATTGCGAGGCGGATTGCAGGGGTGGGTCTTCTTCCTAAGCTTACTGGGTATAACACCTTTGGCAGAGCGTTTGGGCTATGCTACCGAGTAAGGATTCATGTTCTTTCATTGAATTGGTCTTTTAATGCTATTGGCACCTAACATTTTGCTTTTCATTTGATTGAATTTAGGCAGTTGGCTTTTTTCACTGGACCTACAGGTACTTATTACTCTTTAATTTTTACAGATTTTTTTTTTTTGGGGGGGGGGGACTGGATAAAACAACTAGTTTGTTGATTTTAAAATGCTCTTTTAAATTTTATATTTATAAATGTCATGTCAGTAATGGTCTTCAGTATGTTGAAATCAACTGCAGTTGGTGGTCTTCTAAATGCTACATTTGGGAATGCAACAGAACTGATTATCTCAATATATG
Organism: Adansonia grandidieri; assembly: GCA_038382065.1. Taxonomy (NCBI): domain Eukaryota; kingdom Viridiplantae; phylum Streptophyta; class Magnoliopsida; order Malvales; family Malvaceae; genus Adansonia; species Adansonia grandidieri. Next base: position 10,222,210 of record JBBYHK010000007.1, on the reverse strand, counting down.
CGCTGAAAAGTGGAATGATCCGTGTTGTTCAGCTGTCATTGTTGGGCTCAATTTTGTCAAACATGCTGCTTGTTCTTGGATGTGCATTCTTCTGCGGTGGGCTTGTATATCATAGAAAGGAGCAGGTTTTTAGCAAGGTAAAGATTTTAGTATGTTGTCTAATTTTATTTCTGCTAGTTTTCTTTGTTTTATCGCTCTGGACTGACCTAAACTTACATTCAGGCCACAGCTGTTGTCAATTCAGGACTGCTGCTAATGGCAGTAATGGGCCTACTCTTCCCAGCAGTCCTGCACTACACACATACCGAACGGCATGTTGGGAAGTCAGAGTTGGCTCTTTCAAGATTTAGCAGTTGTATTATGCTTGTAGCCTATGCTGCCTATCTTTTTTTCCAGTTAAAAAGCCAAAATGATGTCTATGTCCCTATTACTGAGGTTGGTTATCTTTGGTATTCGTTTCTTTTACATGTAATAAATAATTGCTTTTGTTATTTCGTCTCCAAATATTTTGTGAAGAATACTAAGTGTTGTGGCGAATGGTGTGATATCAGGAAGAAAGTCAGAATGGGGAGAACTCAGATCATGATGAGGATGAAGCTCCAGAGATCTCCAAATGGGAATCAGTGATTTGGCTTGCAATCATGACTATTTGGATCTCTATCCTATCAGACTATTTGGTGGATACCATAGAGGTAACATTTGGTTTTTAATATTTCCTCCTCTTGGTTAATGATATGGATATGTCAAAATATTTGCCGTCACATGTAACTCAAGGAATTAATTTGTTAAATTCTGGAGCCATTACGAAATTCATTGGGGCTAAAATACTAGTTTTATGATATGCATCCACCGTATTGTGTTTAAGAGCAAATGGTTGTTAGTGTGGCTCTGACAGGGAATGGATTTCCTCATGATTTGAAGCATACTTAGGGATTTAGTTACGCCAACTTGAACATGAATCCCTGACACAAATAGTACGTAAGATTGTTAGAGGTCCATTTTAGCAGCAGATATAATTAGTTACCACCTAGCAGTCTTCAAGATTTGTCCCCCCCCCCCCCCGACCCCCAAAAAAAAAAATTATATTCTTAAGGGTCTATTCTGATTGCTTTGCTTTTATATGATCTGTCTCTTGTCTGATTGTTGTTTATCAGGGGGCATCTGATGCATGGGATGTATCAATTGCATTTATTAGTGTTATCTTGCTCCCCATTATTGGGAATGCTGCAGAGCATGCGAGTGCTATTATGTTTGCCATGAAAGACAAGCTTGTGAGTGATTCTCTTAACTTTCATTTTTTAGAATTTTTTTATGCATTTTTATATCTTGCTAATTATTAAACTTCTTTGCAGGACATATCCTTGGCTGTGGCAATAGGGTCATCAACTCAGATTTCTATGTTTGGGGTATGTGCTATATGTTGGATGTGCTCATTGTGTATTAATATGACATTATGTCATATACGTCCCAATCTTGGGATTTGTAGGGTTTACCTTTGATTTTATTCCATGTATATTTCATTCTTATATGTGTTCTCTTAGTTAGGGATGCTCATTTTTGTCAATTATTTAGCAATCCCCACTCTTTTTACAGACAACTTCTGATGATGTTTGACACATAAACAGTGTTTAAATTCTGGAATTTTGATTAATTTTAGGGTGTGAAGTTGAAATTGAGCCACAATGTATGATACATATATTATGGCTAATATGTTGTTTCTTTTGCGTTGATGTTCTAATCCTGAATTCTTGTTGAACATGCAGATTCCTTTTTGTGTGGTTATTGGGTGGATGATGGGGCGGGAAATGGACTTAAACTTTCAGCTTTTTGAGACAGCGACTCTGTTCATAACTGTTATAGTTGTAGCCTTTTTTCTGCAGGTTGGTATATCAAGAACTTTGGAAAATAATACTTTACACTTTAGTAATGCTATCTTTATCATCAATAATGAAAGCAAGCAATCTTCAAATATGAAAAAGGAAAAAGAAGATGCTACTTGGGAGACTAGTTTAGGCCAGAAAGCAGTGAGATGTAAATGAAGTGAACTTTCTGTTTCCCTTTTTGCATGCAGGAGGGAACGTCGAACTACTTTAAGGGACTAATGCTTATTCTTTGCTATCTGATAGTAGCTGCAAGTTTCTTCGTACACGAAGATCCTTCTTCAACCGGTCAGTTTTTCCATTTACCTGCATCATATCTATCTTTTGGTTTCTCTTTCATGGCTGTCATTTTTCTAGCATATAGTACAGAGTTTTTTTTTTTATAATAGCAATGGCTGTGCTGTAATTGATTCAATGTTGCAGGCGAAAGCAAGCGACCAAAAACTTGATCATCGAAGCAGTCAAATTAAGGGGTGGATTCCAAAGAACCTTTGCCCCCCAATATGATGCTGTAAATATTTTTGTTATACAGATCTTCCAAAATTTTCCAGCTGCTTATGCTTTTGTTCAGTTAAATATTATCGAAGAAGGGTGTTGCTCATTATATTGTTTCTACAATGTGATATGCCTGCCAAACATCTGGGAGATGATGGCGAACTAGAGAGACTGTGTATAATGGTAGAAAAAAAAAATGGATTATCTAAATTTTTGATCGTTTTGTAACTCTAATTCTTTTTTAACATCTTTCCCTTTGCTTACTAAGGGATTGCTTGGCAATGAAATAATCTTTGGTTTTTAATTTCTATCACTTACTCTATATGGCTGAAGGATTTATAGCCCGTAATTGAACCCTTGAGGCATTCATGGGATGGTAGCCATCATTTCTATCTAGCAGAGGATCAATAGTTTTTTTTTTTTTTTTTCTCTTCGTTTTCTGTTTTTTTAACGTAAAGGATATCACAGTTTGAAAATAATAATAAAAAAGAGTCTCGAGATTAAAATTTTGAATCTATTAAATGGCAAGATAGTTGTATGATACTACTAAACTAAATACCATACCATACCATATTTTAGATTCATGATTCAACTGGATCGAAAGTTGAAACTTGAAACCAAGTTGAGCAAATTATGTATGAGCCAGACATGATTCTACGAGAAATAAAGCAATGGCGAACCAGACATGATCCTATAAGAAATAGAGCAATGGCTGAAGAAGATAGCATTTGGACCCCAAATTCATGTTATACCTGCCCAATTCCCTTAATTTTTTATTTCCTGAAACTGGAAGCTTTAACTTGATTCATTATTTTCCATCCAATTTTCCATCTTTATTTGAAAAAAAAAATTGTTAAACTTAGATGGAATAAGTGACAAGTATCCTGTCAACAATTACAGTGCGTGCAAGCCCTTCAACAGTAAGCATTAAATGCAGGAAACGTTGTTTTGTTTAAAAGAATTACATTGAAGAGTAATAAAAAAAAAATCTTTATTTATTTTTAACATCATAAAAAATATATATATCTTATTATATAATGAATTATGATGAAAAAAATGTTAAAAAATAACTTAATATATTAAATTATTGCTAATTAGACCCTTTCAGATTGCTTGTCAACCTTTCATTTTCACGTCTAATTTTAGTTTAACCTTCTAAATATAAAATATTAATATTATAAAATTTTTAATAATAGTCTTAATTTACTGTTTAAATAATAAAAAAATATTTTATTTAAATTTAATTATAAATATTAATATAAAATAATTTGTTATATTATTTTAAATAATAATGTAGATTTTTGAGTCGAAAGAAAAAAAAATTCCGGAGCCCCGAACCGGCCTCTGGCCATGAAATTGGGAAGGTTTACACGGTTCGCACTGTAATAGTTTGTAAACTACTGTAGTCGTCATCGATGAGAAGTCATGAACATTAATTTTGATTTTCTACAAAATGTAGAGCCAATTATTATCGCATAAAGATGCAAAAAAGGAAGAAGAAAAGACAAGTTTATTCATATTTTCGATGCGTGAGAGTGGGATGAATAGAACCTATACGACTTCGCTACAGTATTTGCTTGTTTAAATGGCGTCATCAAAAGCTAGCAGCACTAGAAAAATGGGATAATTTTATAGTTGAAAAATCTAATCTAGTTGAAAATGACAGAAATATAGTATAATATAATA
>JBBYHK010000007.1:10188663-10218049 GCA_038382065.1 Adansonia grandidieri | reverse complement strand
ACTAGAAAAATGGGATAATTTTATAGTTGAAAAATCTAATCTAGTTGAAAATGACAGAAATATAGTATAATATAATATAATGCATGGTTAAATTAACCATGCATGAATTTGGCTTGGCTCGTGGCATTGGTTGGCGATCTTGTCAAAATATAGCTAATACTGGTTAGTTAAATGCACTAACCTTAACCAAACTTTCCACTTGAATATGGATATAGATATTGTAAGTCACAGTTCTTTCCATTGATTGATTTCTTGGATTGAGTAAGGTTCAGTGAGATTAAAAGGAAAACTTTTTGGAACATCCGACATATCTTTTTTGAGCATTATTGTTTGCAAAACACAATTGTTGTTGAATCAGAGACATCAGACATGGGCATGGGTGAAGAAGATGGAGATGGCAATAATCAGTTTCCGTTGCTGCCAACTTCTTCCACAACAGAAGCATCATCAACAGGCCCTGTCAAAAGAACTGGTATATTTATGTTCTTTAATTGAAATGACCCTCTTCTTTTCTCCTTCTCACTTGACTCCATGGATATATGGTGCATTACTTCCATATCTCAAATTTGTAGTATAAGAAAACATTGCAAGACGATAGAAAAGAAATTCTGAACTCGAGTTTTAGCCTGATTCTGCAGATGTTTTAGTTCTGTTCTTCTAATTAGTTGCTGAACGGTAGGTGCAGTTTGAACGTGAGACATTTCATAGTATTTGAGTGTTAAAACACGCCATCTCTCAAACTTAGTTGTAAGGATAAGCTTTGATGATCACATTAATTATAAGATAGCAGCTCCCACATAATTTCAAAGATTATGATGCTAAAAGAGAGCTGAATTTTGAAAGGCTTATTTGGTAATATCTTTCATAAAAGCTATCAATGATTTTCTTTTTAACATTTTTCCATTACATATTTGGGGCTAAATTTGCATTTATTTTTGACAAAATGTGATTGTGAAGGTACTATTTGGACAGCAATAGCACACACCATAACAGGAGTGATAGGGGCAGGAGTTCTATCCCTTGCGTGGAGCACTGCTCAACTTGGATGGATTGCAGGCCCAATCTCCATGCTTGTGTTTGCAGCAATCACCCTTGTTTCTACCTACCTCCTATGTGACTGCTACATGTATCCTGACCCTGAATATGGCCCCAACAGAATCCAATCTTACATGGATGCTGTCTATGTCTATTTGGGTAAAGAAATCCTATTTTTTTCATCTATATTTTCACCACCAACTTGCACTTGAATCCTATTGTTTCATCTATACTTTCACCAACGTCTTAAAAGTTAAATGAATTATTTAGGTTGATTATGATGGGTTATACGCGTTCCTCCGATGTAAGGAACCGTTAACTCTTGACCTTGGCCCACTTAAAAAGGTCATTTATTTTACCTTTAAGTTGGAAAAGAAAGAGACAGCAGCTGGCATCTTCAATCTTGAATAGGAAAGGGTTGGGCAAAGTCGTAGTATGGAGAGAAGTGTGAGAGTAGCTTTTGGGTTCATCGAGCAGTTTCGATTAAGCTGACGATCAGAGGTTAATTTGTGGTCTGATTGGACTGAAATTTTGGTAACGATTAGAGGACTCATAGATGTTCGTTTTTGTACGATCAGATTCTTCATCCAAGAATTGTAGCTCGCGGATTTGTTGCATAAATAATAACCTTCGTTTTCGGTTAATTTTCTCAACTTTCTCCCTTTATATTTTGCGATCAGTTATAAATAGTTAAAAGTAGTGTCCTATACTCATAATGCTAATCGAATATTGTGATTTCGTAGCCACACTTTCATAGTAGTTAATATTTTAAGTGGACGCTAAAATCTCATGGTTTTTACCCTTTGTTTTAAAGGGTTTTTCACTTTACCTCGTATAATCAATTATTTGTTCTTGCTATAATTTAATTTTGTGGTGCTGAAAATTATTATTATGTTATTGTGATTTCTTATTGTGTTTATTGAAAGAGAAAAAATTACAATTGTATTTTTGCATTTTTCACTAAGTCCGATTTTTAACATTACAGTGATGTTAGAGTTAATTATTGTGTTGAGTAATTATGGCGATTAATGCATGCCTAGCTTTGGGAGAGAAATTATATTGGGTTAGTCTCCATATTACTCAATACAATAGCCTAGTTTTGATACCAATGTAATGAGTCAAAGTCGGACTTCTTAATAAACGTAAAAGTACGATGGATAATCTTTTCTCTCCCAAGTACTCATAATAGCACAATAATAATTTCTAACATCACAAAATCAATTCATAGTAATTAAAAATAATCAATCACACTGTATACAATTTTTATACGAAAAACCTTTTAAAACAATCGGTAAAAACTACGAAACTTTAAACTTTACTCAATCTTCACTAATAAAAAAGTGTGGCTACGTGATCATAATATTCAGCCAACTCTATTTCTAGCTATAAGCAATTTATCACACAGTACAAATAGAGAAAGCTGGGAAATTTATTTCACCAAAAATGGAAGTTACTGTTTACATAACAAATCCACGAGCTACAGTGCTTCAATGACGAATCCGACCGTCAAAAACATGCATCTACGAATCCCTTAGTCACTGTTAAAATTTCAATCAGCCGAACTACAAATGAATCTTCGATCATCAGCTTAATTGAAACTGCTCAATTGACAAAAAAACTGCTCACTTTTTTTCTCCCTACTGTCACTTTGCCCGACTTTGGTTTTTCGAAATGAAGATGCCAGCTGCTGCCTCTTTCTTTTTCAACTTAAAACCTTTAGGTGGGCCTAGATCTTGACATTTTCTCTGATTCATTTGTTTAGAGTGAGAAGACCTTGAGATGCCCAAGATTAATGTATTTTGATAATGGGGTAGATTCACAAATTATAATGTGTTCAATCGAGAAGCAAAATACTGTGCGCTTCCCTCCAATAAGGGAAATGCAAGTTCAGATTTTTCTATGGTAGCACCATTAATGGTTTGATTGATTTCTAACTTTTACATTTGCAAATTTTATGGTTGTTCCTAAATATGAACTTTGGGAAGTAAGAATACATATGAAAAACATGGAGAAATGCATATGCAGGAGAGAAGAACCACAAAGTTTGTGGAGTTCTTGCACAGGAGTGCTTCTATGGGACCACAATTGCCTATTTCATAACCTCTTCTAGCAGCATCAAGTATGATTAAATTCTTACTCTTCCCCTCTTTGATTAATTTGTTTACTTCGCATGTGCGTGGATACGGACGTGGGTTCTTCTTCTTAGATGATCATATACTTGCAAATAATCAGTTTTAGCCGGAAAATTTGAAGTTCTCAATATTTCAACTAAGATGAAAGGTGCTAGGTATCAAGGTTTTGAGTATAGTAAAGAAAGCAAAAGCGGATTGGAGAAAAACTAGCGAAATTTACTAGTACTGGAATGAAAAATTCTGAGGAAAGGTGGATGTAATAGAGGGATCATCGATTAAGAGTTGTACTGCCTAAAGTTTCTTGCAATATATGTCAATCTTGGTTTAGATATTTCTTTTCAATTCAACGCAGAACAAGACTAGTCAACCAACGCCACCCATCACTGGTTCCCAATCCTGAGATTCTAAAGCTATGGTTGTTGTCTGAGGACCTGCAAGAAGCTAGCGTGACAACCCATTACTCAATTATAAATATATACGAGGGCAGATATTAATTTGACTTTAGAGATAGTCACTTTGAAGATGAATGCCTTCTTAGTCTTTCTTTTTAAAGTTTTTCCTTGGGAAGTATCTAAGGTAATTGGCTTAATTAAGACCAACAAAACCATATATATTTTCCACTATTTAAGCAATTGCACATATAGATTAGGGTCTAGGTTCAAGTCAAGCTTCATATTTATCTTCCAGCTTCTCTAGCTCCTCTAACTACTAGCCGGTAAGTATATTTTGATTACCCTGTAAATTTTTGGATCTCTATTAATATATACACACCATTCCATCACTCGTTCTTTAATTCCTTATCACGATTTCCGATGAGTGTCAGTATTCATTAAGTTGTTTGAGGTTCTTTGATAGCTTGTGGTGCTAGCTAGAGTGATCAAAGTGAGCCTGGGGAGTAAGAGAGATGACCAGAGTGAAAGCAAATAAACGTTATCTTAATATTTTCAAGTAGCCTATGTTATGATGCAAACATAGAATTTGTACAATCAGAAGTTTCCATTCCATGTCTCGTACAATTAATGATGCTCCAAGCAGTTGCTAACCTGGAGTCCAGGACAGTAGTAATTTTTTTTTTTACCAAAATCCATGCCTATACTTTGGAGTACTGGATTACAATGGCAGTTGAACACTCCCTCCAGCTGGCTATTGACATCTTTAACGATGGTGGACATCCTTCAACAACTGATAACGGCAATTTCAGGACTACTGCGTTCTATTTAGTTGTATGCTTTTGTTTTTGGTCCAATGTTTAATTTTACGGTGTGTGGGAACTCAATCAGGAACCTTGTGGATTTTATGGCTCACGTAATCACTGCTGTTATCAGCTCTGGAGTTCTGTCTTTGGCATGGAGTACTTAAGGATGGATAGCAGGGCCAGCTGCCCTGCTTATATTTCACCATTGTCACCCCATGTTTCTATTTTATTTCTGATTGGTATAGGTCCAACAATGAAACATGAATCAAGTCTTACATTGACGCTGTTCAACTGTATCTTGGTAGTTAAAAACCGAACTTTCACTCTTTTTCTTCTAGCTGAAATCACTCTCCAGTTTCCATTGATAGGATATACCCATATATTACTAGTTTTATCCTTTTACTACCTATCGTCCTATGACGTCTAATTTGATTGACTGATAGTTCATGTAACAACCAGGCTTAGTGTATCGAACTGATATATATTGCTTATGTAACTGCGACCACCAGTATGAGGTACTGAGCGTATACCTTAGTTTACCCCATTATCGTACTATCAGCACACTGCAGTGGGAAGTGCAGAATTATATTTAGGACTATTTAGAAATCTTGAGGACACACCTCTGTCCTTTCTGCTTACCGTTATCACCCTTTTTCTTATAGTTACTATGTATCCATTCTTTTAGACTGCCCCTTGCAAGATTAATAAGTTCATCGTTTTTTTTCCTTAATTCCTAACCCTTTTCCCTACTTTCTTTCCTGTTAATTTCCACTGGCTTCGGGTTGATAAAAATCACGAATTTTAATTCTTTTATTTTTATTTTGTTTTCGGATTAATACAGAGCAATACTTAAATCAAACTGTTACCACAGAGAAGGGCACAGTGCTCCATGTTTAGATGGAGATACTTCCTCCTATATGCTGCTATTTGGAGCTGTTCAGGTTGTAATGTCACAGATACCACATTTCCATAACATGAAATGGCTTTCAGTGATTGCTGCAATCATGTCCTTTGCTTACTCTTTCATAGGATTTGGACTCGGGTTTGCAGAAGTGATAGGTATAACTCTGAATTTGCCTTTAATTTTTCTCATTTGTGTTTACTTATTCGAACTTAATGCGCCTGATATAAGACTCATGTTTTGAATTGCAGAAAACGGGACGATTAAGGGGAGCATAAGTGGAATGCAAACTGCTAATATTGCTGATAAACTATGGTTATCATTCCAGGCAATTGGCGATATTGCGTTTGCCTATCCATATTCAATCATTCTCCTAGAAATACAGGTACATTCTTTTATAAATGAAACATGAATATGATCAAAACAAGATATTTTCACACTTTAATGGATGTGAAATATCACAAATTTTAATCATAAAATTGATCGGAATGAAGGATTCTTTGAAGTCACCCCCACCAGAGAACATGACCATGAAAAAGGCCTCGACAATCGCCATCTTTGTAACAACCTTCTTCTACCTCTGTTGTGGATGCGTCGGATATGCTGCCTTTGGCAACAAAACACCTGGAAATCTCTTGACAGGATTTGGATTTTACGAGCCTTACTGGCTGATTGATTTTGCTAATGCTTGCATTGTTCTTCACCTAGTGGGAGGATATCAGGTACATATATTTCACAATGCTAATCTTTATCTGATAAATTCAAATGACAAAGACGATAGCACGTTGGCAGGCTTACAATCATGTGTTTAACTCCGAGTTTTGGTGTCAGATGTTTAGTCAGCCAGTTTTTGCATTCGTGGAGAGATGGTTTTCCAACAAGTTCCCAAGCAGTGGGTTCGTTAATAACTACTATACATACAAACTCCCATTTTTGCCTTCATTACAGATGAATCCTCTCAGGATATGCTTTCGAACAGCCTATGTTGCATCGACAACTGCCATTGCTATGATCTTCCCATACTTTAATCAGGTTTTAGGAGTGCATGGGGCATTGCACTTTTGGCCTTTAACCATATATTTTCCGGTGGAAATGTACTTCGTGCAGAAGAAAATTCAACCCTGGTCCAGAAAATGGGTTGTTCTTTGGAGTTTCAGCATTGTTTGCTTGCTCGTGGCAATATTGGGCTTGATAGGGTCGGTTCAAGGGCTTATTAGTGCAAAATTTGAATAATATAGCCCGTATTCACATTCTTGACTGTAAAGGAAAACTACAACAGTACGTTCAGTTCAATGTATTTAATTGAAATTAAGTTACAAATATTATTGTTTCTAAATTCAAAAGATTTCTCAAAATGGATGAATACACGTCTCACCACTGTATTTTTGGCAAACTAATTCCGCAACGAACAAAATTTTTATGTGTTCCCTCGTAAAGAGAGAAGCATGTTTCTTTTAACAACTCAATATTACGGGGTAAAAAGAAAACATATAAACATAATACAATTGAATAATTAACACCCATCTTAACGTTTAGATCTTTTTGATCATGCAATTCTCAGGTGTTTGATATCAGACATCAATGACAGCTGCTGCTAATGGTAAATCTATGGGGATTTGTCTCTTTTCAACCTGCTGCTTTGAAGCTCTCGGACAATACCTTATAGAACTGTTTTTGCTGTTCCAAGATCATCAAAATGATAAAAACAGGTTAATTACTCAGTCAATTTTATCAAGAATCTTTTAATCAGAAGCCATAATTCAGTGATTGGAAGTAAATTATACCTTATCAGAGACCGAGGGTGAGATTTTACTCAGTGCTTGCTCAAAATGGGAGGTCTTGATTGTCCATGGAGCCTCAGAGATCCCAGTTGAAGTGAGTTTCTCTTCCAAAGCAGCCATTGCAGCTTCATTCATCTGAATATTTTCAACCCCAGCATGATTAAAATTTCACAATTTTGTTTCAGGATTATGGTTTAATTACTTGTAGAAGTACAAGTACACCTAAACTTTATTCAAAGTGCAGAGTTGTGCAACAGCTTGGGGATGCTTTTGCAGAGTGTTTGACATTCTGAGCTAACCTTAACACGTCTAATGCTAAACAAGGAAACATTAAAAATTTATACTTGTCTTTCAGGAAAAACCAGTCCTTACATAGTACACTTTCTTGTTTCTAGGATTTTAATGTAGAATGAACAGGCATACCACTGCAGAAAGATCAGCGCCACTTAAATTGTCACAAGCCTCCATTCGTCCAATGGCACTCAAATCCACACTCGCGTCTATTGGCTTCTTCCTAGCAAGAGCTTTCAAGATCAACCCACGTTCATCTGGACTGGGGAGAGGCACATAAAGAAGTTTACCAAATCTACCAGGTCGTAAGACAGCACGATCCATTACCTCAGGTCTGCCAAAGCCAAACAGTGTAAAGAAATGATAAGGGGTGATCCTCATCAAGAAAATGGAAACAACATATTCTACCTATTAGTGGCACCAATAACATACACACCACGCCGCTGATCAGCACCATCTAACTCTATGAGTAACTGAAAATATGACCAAACTTCCACGTCATTATTTGCAATTTGTAATTTTTGACCGGAAAAGATGAAAAGTGACAATAAGTTTCACTTAAAGACTGCCATAACAGATTATCTAACCTGGTTTAAAAGTCGCTCAACAACCCATCCCCCTTCTTTCCCACGCTTTGTGGTCAAAGCATCCACCTACATATTATCAGAAAGACCTCAAAGATATCAAATCTCACAGTAGTAATGTTTTATCCAGAAATTTTTCTTTCATTTAGAAATGAAAAATGGAGAACCGCAAACCTCATCAAAAAAAAGTATGCACGGTGAACATGTCCTAGCACGGCTGAACAATGTCCGAACAGCCAGCTCACTTTCTCCAACATATTTATTCAAAAGTTCAGGGCCCTAATCAGTGAATGTACTCATGATCATTAAAAGCACAAATGTAGGAAAATTAACTTAAAGTATTATAGCACCGGTAAAAACAGAGAAAACAAGTGGAAATACATGCCATAGGCTGACCTTGATGTGAATGAAATTGGCTCCAGCCTCATTAGCGACGGCCTTTGCAATCAATGTTTTACCACAGCCTGGTGGTCCATAAAGCAAAAATCCTGTCTCCAAGTCCACTCCAAACTCCTGACATTGTGAATAACTCAAAGATTTGAAAAGGCAATACTACGATAGCAATCCCACTGACAAAGTAAATATGGGCCTAGATTATAGTTGCTCTGAATTTGCAAGTCAACTAAGTTGGAGATCATGCAAGACACGTTTCACACATTCTAAAAAAATTTTTTGAGGGTTGGCTTCCTTTCATTTACCATGTTAGGAATGTTAACCCCACTCCTTTTGTACATTTCTAAGTTCAAAGGTTATTCTTCCCCCTTTTCTGAATATGGGAGAGAGAAAGAGAGAATAAAGAGGTAGCAACTATCTATAATTACCGCATAATCCTCGGGAAATTTTATGCGCCTAACTATGTAGCGGTCAAATTCCTGCCTTAGGTAATCAAGACCACCAACATCCTCCCACTTAACATTTGGAATTGTAGAGAATCCCTCTCTTCTTGATGAGGGTTGGACCATTTTAGCTGCTTCCTGCAGGTAAAACATTTTGACATTTTTAAGCAAATACATCGACAAAGGGCATAACTAAATTTCATATAAAACTTTCTAGTGTAAAAGAATTACTTCTACATAACAGAGAGAAATACACCAGCATTGTTTCAAACGACTATAAAAACATCAAGTGTAACTCTATAGTTCATTAGTACTCTAAATAATGGCAACCAGACTATATTGCATACCAGTCCAAGTGATACTTGCAAGTATTAAAATTGCATTTAGAAATGACAATACGAATTCATTTCCCAAACAACTTTGATATTTAAGGCATTGACAGACAGATAATAGCATATAAAACATCTAACCACTAAGCACATACAACAGCTTACTTTTAATCAAATAAATAAATGAAAACTAAATAAAAGATGTAGTTTAAATTACCTCAAAATCAGCCATAGTGATTGTTAGCTTTTCCATCTCCTCAGGCAACCAAGGCTGCCTCCACCACTGATCTGCTTGTTCCTCATCTACAGTTTCTCTAGAAAAATCATGCTTTCTTTGGTCTATGATCCTCTTCATTGCAAGATTACCAGCCTTGTTAGCCAAGGCAGCCAAATCCGCTCCAACAAACCCTGGTGTAGCCCTAGCTATTTTCGAAAGATCAAACGAGCCTTCAAGTCTAAGATTGCATGTAAGCACAGAAAGGATCTCACGCCTAGCATTTTCATCTGGAACACCAAGAACAATCTCACGATCAAACCGTCCAGGCCTGCGCAGTGCGGGATCAACAGCATCAGGTCTATTGGTAGCTCCAATTACAAGGACATAACCAGGCTTGGAATCAGAGCTCTCCAAACTAGACTCTTTATCATTGGATTGCACAAGGCTATGAGACTCATCCATACAAGTCATTAACTGTGTGACAATTCGGCGCTCCATCTCCCTCTGCAGATTTTCTCTTTTAGATGCAATGGCATCAATCTCATCAATGAAAACAATTGAAGGAGCAGTCCTATATGCTTTTGAGAAGAGTTCCCTGATATTTTCTTCCGATGCACCTGAAATATCAAATATGAAATAATATACCATTAGCAAATACATAACTTGGCAAACGCTTTCCCATCACGGTTAAGGAATAATTTCATTTATCCAAACTCTAAGCAACAACTCCAAGGATAATGCTCTGCGATCATGTAGCCTAATAACTATATTCAGTAGGAAGAGGCCAATAAAGAAAACAGAAGATGAATACCTGAGACACCAGAAACCACCTCGGTAGCTGAAATTTTATAGAAAGGAACACCAGTTTCATTGGCAATGGCATGGGCCAATTTGGTCTTGCCGCATCCAGGCGGGCCATGGAGCAAAATGCCAGCCATCGGCCTGACTCCTAACCATCGTGGCAAATGTGGATGGTAAAGAGGTACTATGACTTCCATCTTCAACTCCTCCAATACTCCTCCCATCCCACCCAAATCCTTGAACCTTGGACCCTCTTTCCCGTTAACCTCCATCCCATCGGCAACAGTAGAAGCAGTATAAACTGAAGCCTTTGTATCTTTTTTCAATTCAGGACTTGCTTTTTTCGCAGTTCTACCTTGATTGGTCATATCAATCTCGTCCTTAGTCCTATTAGTTGCAACCTCCATTTCGATGTTTTTTTCTTCAAGCTTTGATTTTGTGCTGTTGGATTGAGTGTAACCTTGTCGTAACATTGACTTCATTAAATCAAACTTGGGTTCCTCCTTTTGGCCATAAATGGCATCTTCTGAAGTTGAAACTGCCTCATCTTCTTCTTCTTCAGATGAAGATGAGTCCGTATCTGAGTCGGAGCTGGAATGATGAGGCTGAAGCCGTCTCCTTTGGATGTGTAAATCTTCTAAACGTTGCAACCTTTGTTCACTCCCATCGGTTCTCCTAAGCTTCTTCCGTGAACGTGAAGGAGGCGAAGAGGGAGAAGATGCAATGGGATGTTCATGTTCATCATTATCAGCGTCAAAGTTGAAATCAGAAACGGAAGAAGAAGGCTTTTGAGTGTATTTTGAAGAAGAGTGAAGAGCTTGTTGGACAGCCCTGGTGAAAGGTTGTTGCTTGATGCGTTTGTAATCAGGGTAGTTAGTTCGAAGGTGGTCAACGATTTCATCGATGGTGGAGTAAGCGTTTTGGCACGACTGGAGTCGACGGCTAAGAATCTTGTGGTTAAGCACAGAGGACGAACCGGAGGGGGACCGGCCGCCTCCCAATCTTCTTCCCATCCTTCTATTTCCCTGGACAAGGCAAGGCGAGCCAGCAAAAGAAGGGTTTATTCTTTGGCTAAAAAGAAATAAATAATAATAATAATAAAGAAATGGACTGCGATTAATTAGGCCCTTGTTTAATTGGTTAAACAAAAGCCCAAAGGCCTAAGCCTTTGCCGAAAAGCAAACAAAGAAATCTAGACCTGATTAACAACCACCCACCTCATCCGATTTGACAAGTTGAATTCGATATAAATTAAATTTATAATTATAATTTATTTAATAAAATAATAATATATTATTAATTATAAAAATATAATAATATTAACGTAAATTATTTTTTAATATTTTAATATATTTTAAGAGTAAGTCGGATTTAATCGTAAACAGACCGATTGTTTTTGCAAGCAACACGAAAACTGCACAGCGCTTTTAAATTCAATTCAATTATTGAAGTTGCCTTTGAATACGGAAGCTTCACCTATAAATATAGTAAAGGAAATTTTTATATTCTTTGAGAATACTGAGAGAGAAAGAGAGTTAAATGCTGTATTAAACGCCATGGAAGAAGCATATTCTAATCATCACACCCCATTGTTGCATAATAAGCACCACCCACAACACAATAATTCTCTCCATAGAACTGGTATGTTCTTCCCTTGTTCTAGTATTTGTTTCCGGACAGACCATGGTCATCCCATTTCTGAATTATTTTGTCATGTCATGATTCTTATGTGTATGAGATTACATTAACATGAAACCATTTGAATTTGATTGAGATGGTTTGGTGAAGGGAATGTATGGACGGCGGTGGCACATATTATAACTGGGGTCATAGGGGCAGGGGTGCTATCTCTGGCATGGAGCATGGCTCAGCTGGGTTGGATTGCAGGACCTTTGGCTCTGCTTCTCTTTGCATCAGTCACTTTCATTTCCACATATCTTCTCTGCAACTGCTATAAAACTCCTGATCCTGAACTCGGACCCTTCAGAAATCGCTCCTACATAGACGCTGTCAACATCAATTTAGGTGAGAGATTATATTTAACAGTTAATTATCGATTCAAAAGATCTTCTTAATCATTCCGATAATCATCAAGTCCATTTATTTATTTTGATAGACCTCAAATGTCCTCTAATTATCCAGTTTTTGCATGATCCTAAAGTTTTGAAGGTCGTTTGAAAAAGAAAGGCAGATATGGAATGGTAGATTGAATTGCCGAACCTACAAAGAAAAAGGGTAGATTGTATTTGAATTTTGAAATGCTTGCTGCTTCACAATTCTGCAGTCCTGCAAGATTTTTCTTTTCATTGCTATTGTTGTCTAAAAATTAAAAATAAATGAAAATAAAATCCATCCATGAATGGAAAGGAAGCCCTTATCATGTCCTGCATTAGAAGGAAAAAAAATTTAATTTACGATAAACAAGTTTCAAACAATTAATTGCAGCACAGGTAAATTCATTGATAGATGTTTCTGATCGATAAGGATCATGAAAACTTCATGCTGATGCTGATTATGATATGTGGGGCCCTTTGACTAGTATAATCATTGTTGAATCTCTGGATTGATCATAAATTGCATAGGTGTCCACAACCAGATCATTAAATTTCACTGTTTCACGCAAGCCTTTTCCCGAATTTCCATTTGTCCGCCACATTCTTCTGCTATTTGACACTTTCTAAGTTTTTCTAGTTTCGGTTGCCTGCTTATCTGTATATATGCATCAGGAATCTCCAAGAACATTGTAACACTTTAAAATTAAATCTAATTAGCCCATATAAAACCCAACAGTGGTATAATCTCTTACATAAAACAGAAAAAAAAAATGGAAACCAACAGTCAAATAATATTTCAGAATTTGGCAAAACATTTTCATCTTCACTGGCCAGTGAAGTAATTTTCAGTCACAATCATGCACCAGAGCCATGCCGTTGATATTAAAAGAAAATAGTCAACCTCATATTGACAGCAAATACTTGCTAAAACTATATCTTCGCCTGTGCTGTTTATGACTACATTTATGCTTGTTGGTAATAAATTTTGGCTGCTTAACATGGATTTTCAGGAAAACATAATGCAAGAGTTTGCGGCCTTTTTGTGCAAGTAGGCTTGTATGGTATGGGAATAGCATATACGATTACATCTGCTATTAGCTTGAGGTGGGTTGTTAAGTTCATTCCTTTTACTCCCACTGCTCCTTGATCCTAAATTACTAAGGGCTAGTTCGGCCAAAACACGGTGGTGCTGCTGCTGCTGTTGCTGTTATTGATATTCCTCTTTAAAAGGTATAGCTTTGGTTGTCACTGCCTCTTCAATCTTCATAAGACCCTACCATTCCACTTGTGAATGCAGAGCAATTCAAAAATCGAACTGTTATCATGAAGAAGGGCATACGGCTGATTGTTATTTCGGAGATGCTCACTATATGCTAGCTTTTGGAGTTGTTCAATTAATACTATCTCAGATACCTGATTTTCACAACATACAATGGCTATCAGTGGTTGCTGCAATCATGTCCTTCGCTTATTCTATCATTGGTCTCGCACTTGGCGTTGCTAAAGTTGCAGGTAAAATGATGAACCTGCATTTTTAGATATACATTTCTCATTGTAGAATATTTTAAGGAACTCGACAAGGATCATATCGATGTTGCCGTTACTAAAATTGCAGGAAACGGTTTTGTTAAGGGTACCATTCGAGGAGTCTCAACGTCTACTACTGCTGAAAAAATCTGGCTGGTATCTCAAGCACTTGGAG
This sequence comes from Adansonia grandidieri, assembly GCA_038382065.1. Classification (NCBI taxonomy): domain Eukaryota; kingdom Viridiplantae; phylum Streptophyta; class Magnoliopsida; order Malvales; family Malvaceae; genus Adansonia; species Adansonia grandidieri. Next base: position 10,204,191 of record JBBYHK010000007.1, on the reverse strand, counting down.
ACATAGCATTCGCCTATCCATACTCCCTAATTCTTATTGAGATACAGGTCTGATATTTGTATAATGAGTTCATATTGTTGTTTGGTCTTTGATGATAGTTTAAGACTTTGTGATATGCTGAACTAACGATTATTACAACTTCAAAACTTGAAGGATACTTTAAAGTCACCTCCTTCTGAAACGGACACAATGAAGAAAGCCTCGATAATAGCAATTTCTGCTACGACCTTTTTCTATCTCTGTTGTGGAGGACTTGGATATGCAGCCTTCGGAGATGATACACCAGGGAACCTCTTGACAGGTTTTGGATTCTTCGAACCATATTGGCTAATCGACTTTGCTAATGCATGCATTGTGCTTCATCTAATTGGAGGATATCAGGTACTACTTAGATATTATATAATTAACACATTCTGGTTCAGGTACACATCATCGTTCTTAAAACTTTTCAGTTGCAAAAAATGATATCTTGCTATACTAGAAAGTTTAACTATATGATATGAGTAATTTCAGCCTAATTTGTCAGGAAAAAGGTGGTTTATGAGCAGAAAGAGTGTTAACTTTTCTCCATGGCCATGGCTTCCTTTTGGCAGGTTTACAGTCAGCCACTATTTGCAAATGTTGAAAAATGGATCTCTGAGAAATTTCCTGACAGTAGATTCATACGCAAGGATTTCAACTTGAACCTCCCACTTGTGCCGGGTTTGAAATTAAATTTTCTCAGGCTTTGTTTCCGCACGATATTTGTTGCTTCCACAACAGCTGTCGCCATGTTATTCCCATATTTCAACCAAGTTTTGGGAGTGTTAGGAGGCATCTACTTTTGGCCTCTATCAATATACTTTCCAGTGCAGATGTTCGTTAAGCAGAGAAATATTGAAGCCTGGTCAAGAAAGTGGGTGCTGCTTCAAAGTTTTAACATTCTTTGCTTTCCCCTCACATTGTTTGCCCTGGTTGGGTCGATTGAAGGGCTTATAAGTGCAAGATTAAGCTAAACAACTTCATTGATTCTGGACATGAGAAGACACGAGGCACATATACAGTCTGGGATTTTTTTCTTGTATAGAAATTTATGCTGTTGAGTAGATTAAGTGGAAAATTACAATTGTGAGTCATGGGTCGTGACTGACCGGTCCTATACTTTTTCAGGAAATTAGAAAAACCTGGCATTGGGTTTATACCATATATAGGGTTGGAATCAAATGAATAATCTTTCTTATAATGTCATCTTCAGAATAAGAGGATTCAACGGTATATGCCTGTGCAATTGCGATGTGGCTATACATACATATCGTTTTTAAAAATATTGGGGATTTCTTGTCAGCAAGAGAGTGATTTGTATGGATTCGCAGGTTGGTAATTAAAAAGGAACCTCTCCTTTGAAAGAGTTTTGAGCAGCTCGAAAGGGTTTTACTTCTTCCAGGTTAATCGATGGGCTACAAAACTCGGAACCCTCAAACCCATTTCTATAATATTTTTCTGGCTACCTGAGATTGCCAAGTTTAAATCTTAAAATCCTGATGAGGTCACTGGAAATGAGGTTTGAAATTGAAGACTCTATTTACTGGCCTGTTGGCAAAGCCAATTCGTATTTGGCAATGGATTAGATTTTAGATTCATCAAATATCCTAGGTGTTTTCCTTTTTACCAGATAAAAGCACTGTTGGACTCTGGTTTATTCCTATTTGGTTCAAGCAATTAGCTTGTGTAAAATGGCATCACATTGTAGCTGCTCAATGATTGCAGCTCACATAACTGACGGGACTGACAATGACATCAAAAATCACGGGAACACCAAGCTAAAGAAGTTTTCAGGCATGGGTATTGATCCTCCTGTCTGTCACCCACAACGCCCTTCTCTCACCTCTTGGCTGAGATCGACACTGGCTCCGCCAAATGTGGCTCATCTAGAGGAAGCGGCGCCTAGCTGTTTCAAAGATGAAACGCTCCACCTCCTCCCTAAGATGATACAGTTAAGAACATTAATCAAACTTAGTTTATTAAGGGCTATACAAGGGAAGGGACTGACATGCTACCCTTGAATAAGCCGTGGGAGTCTACCGGGGCAACATGGCTAATTTTGCAGGACCTTGTGTTGTTTTCCCTGCTTCTGTTACTAGATGTCAGTATGGCCCATGGCAATCATCCTTCGGGAATGAAGAGGCTGGCTCCAGAGTATGCGTACTGGAAGCACATGTACAGCAGGGGACACAAGACAGGTCACATGAGAAATGAAAGGATGAAAATAGAGAGCCTAGGAATCCGAAGGCGAAAAAGAAATTAAGAACGCATCCAGCATATACAGTACAGATTGTTTTTTATGGGATATATACCGTCTGATAATCTTATAAATCATATATTTAGAGAAGCCTTTAACAACAAAGAATACTGTGGGCAAGAATAAACTTCTTGAGGAAAAGATTATAGGAATCAATGTAAATAAAATTTCATTTTATAAACTATGGTGAAAATACGTAAATCATAAACACTTATTATTCTCAGTCATTGTATTTCCGCTAAGTCTTCTCCCTCTCTCGGAAAGCAATCTAGATCAAGCAAAATATGATGATGATGAAGATGTATCTGCCAGGATCTGCAAGCATCAATTTGAAAATTGTAAAACGAAAACTAAGCATCAAATTATTATTCAGCTTAAATGAAAATCCATGATCATTCATCGTTCTATGCAGATACCTCAAGTTGCTCTTCAGTAAATGAATCCTTTTGAACATTCCATGTATCTGCATGAGTACGCCGGAACTCAGCAACCGCTCTTGTCACCGTCGATTTTACTGGTGATGGCTCCCCACTGAAGCGAGCCAATAATGTAACATGATCAGGTAACCAACTGTCAAAAGAACATAACAAAAAGAATACTTCAGAAGTATAACAATCCAAACGGCGTAGGAAAAGTTTGAAGATAGAAACATGATCTTGGCTACCAAAGCAAATAGGATTATAGAAAAAGAGGACTCTGGCGCAACCTAAACGCTAATATTTCCAAACTAACAACCCTGAACGATCTAAGTTTCTTTTGGTAACCAAGTTTCCAAGGGTCAACTTTTGATGCATAATTCCATATTATACAGACTCAACTATGCAGATGAAAATGCATGCCCAGGACTCTACCTAATAATTAACTTCAGAAGGTTTATGCAGTGCTGTAAGTACCCAAGAAAGATGATTTTATCAGCCACAGAAAAGTTTTCCACTTTCGAAGCTCATTTCTCCAACATTTTCTTCAGTAAATATTCATTTCTTCTCAAAGTAAACACACTTTTGCCACTTCTTATCAATGTTTTTGTTGTGTTAGATACAACCATGCATTCCTTGTGCATCAGTCTTGTGCTTCGATGGCGATGCAAGTAGTAAAATTCCAATTAGTTAGCCAACTGCCCTCATGATTTGGAAAGAAAAAAAGAAACTATAGGAAGTAGAGTTGGTACATAAATGTTTCTGAGATATTGTTTACTTCTTAAAAATAAGCTATTGTAATAAAATACACAAACTCTGTCCAATTATTTTAGGCTAAATGAAGTGAAGACAACCTTTCAATAAAATAAATGGTTTTCTAAGGAGTACCCCAACAATACTTCCTAAGACATAATTAATATGGTTCTTGGTAACTGATGCATTCTACAAATCTATCAAATGGAAATCAATAAAACTTGAAGTAACTGTCGCATTAACGAAATGATATTTCTTAAGATGGTAAGATTTAAAATTGCCACTTGAGCAATCATTAGGAAAGCAAATAAAGTAATTATATTGCTCTTAACTGTTTTGAACTGGAAGCCCGGGGTTTAAAAATAGCGCCTAAAATTTTATGCTTGTAAAATATCTGGTAATCTATAAAACCTAAATTATTACTAACAGTGAACTACATATTAATATTTAACATTAGACCAACCTGGGCAGATCATATGGGACTGATAACACCGAAGCTGCCAAAGCAAGTACTACACCATGTACAGATGCCATAGAGTGTCCAGAACTCGCATTCCTGCATGTGTAAGATTATGATCTTTAGATTTGCATAGATATCATCAACAACAAATTGAAAGGAGGACATAGTACACAAGTCAATGAGAACACATGTACTTTATGCATAAATAGGCTATTATGAATTATTTTTAGAAATCTGATGCAGATGGAAGCATATAACTTTTCTGGACACTGCACACATAAAAATTATAAATTTCTCATGCAACTCCAATGCTCATGTTTTAATGATTTCTGCAGAGTTGTATTGTATGAAGCATAAAAGGGAAGGTATCTGATAATCTATATGCTGATAGTATTTCTTTGTAGAGATGTCCAACTGAGATCGATCATATTATCTTCATTACTAGCGTTTATTATCTCATGCATGACAATAAAACTTAGCAATCAACTCTAACCCCATCAAAGGAAAAAAAGCGGGGCTTTTATCAGTGTTTTTCTGCTTTTGATTTCCGTTAAAAAAAAAAAAAAAAAAACTGAAATTTATAAGCATCTAAACGACAAATCAAGTAATTGACATTTAATGGGCACTATAACATAGAAATACCTTGTTTTTCTCCTTCGTTGAATGGAATTTGCCTCTATGTAAGCTCTGTCACGGAAATCTCTAGCTAAATCTTCATCCCCACCCTTCATTAGGCCAGCTAGAACCGCTGCAGCATGCTCTCTTACCTGAGAAAATGTAGCCATTTTAGTTGAAAGTAAAAATATCAAATTTCCTGCCCAAGGATCTTGATCCTCAAGTTGAGGCAAGCCACAGATTAAGCCAAAGGCATCACTTGTAAAAAAAACTATCTTAAAAGCACATGACTTCAAATTTTGTTCATTTTTTTCCTTCATTTCAGAGTCCAGAAATCCACACATAACTTCTGCCAGTTCCTTTTCTTTATGAATAAAAGTCCCACATAATGGAGCCTATTATGTTATAGACAACATATGCAACTATGTCATAGAAGATTTAGCCAAAAAATCTACCTCCACTTGACTGTCTTGAAGGAGCTTCTCCACTGTTTTCCAGATTTTTTGTTTGTCAGCTTTTGAGAGAATGAAAGTGTGCCTGTAATAAAGCACAAATTTGTATTAGAATACATACAAAAATTTTCTCAACCTATACGCTGGAGCAGACTCTTCCAACTAGCTTGCCAAATAGGAAATTACCAAATGCCCTAAGAGAATCCCTTAAAGTAACAAACCTGAACATAAAAGTTCGCAGATATGTTAGAGTTGCTGATCTAGTTCGCCAGTTAGAATCATTTGCCGAAGAAAGAATAACAGAAACAGCCTTCTGGAGATGGGGTTCTGATATGATTCTCCATTTTAGCAATTCAAATGCTGCTTTCGCTAATGTTGACAAATCTTTGTTTGATGTTTCCTTCAAAAGACCAAAATACATCAGACATAAAAGTGAGGATGGCCAACATGAATGGATCCTTAAGCAAATCAGCCAAACAAAAAGGCAAAATTTAAAGATAAAGAGATAGAGAGAGAATCCAATAAGGCAGCTCTAGGTTAATTGCTCCAAGAATTCTGAGATTGGATCTATGCTAAAAGAAAAAACATAGACATAGGGTTAGAGATTAGAAAGGTCACACTTTAATAATTTGGGCATTTTGCTGAGACCTACCAAAACATGTGCAGTGGCAAGTAAAAAAAAATTATGCATTGGGAACGAGGGTCAAGTAGCACAAAAATCAGAATACGCTAGAAGCACACAACTCAATCGAGATGGTGGACACAAGTTAAACAGCAGATGCATTAGAAGGAACAACAGAAAATTATGAATAAAGAAGCCCATGAAGATTAAGAGTACAACAAAATCATAAATCAAGGTATTTGCATCCAAAGTTCAAGATCCAGAAACCCTTACAACGTTTAATGACCATTAAAAGAAAATTTTGACAATCTACAAACCAAGTAAATTCTATCCACAATTGTCTTATATGTTAATCTAACAGATAACGGAAAATGGCGAAGCCCCTAAGTGGAGAACTAAACCAAAAGTTCAAACAAAATTTTAGAAGTTTAAAAAAAAAAAAAAAAAGGAAAAAGCAATGGCATAAACCATACTGTAAATCTTATGAAAATTTTTTCTTCAACTCAATGAGGAATGATTACATCCAGAATCCCTCGTCTAACATGATGATAATTATTCAGTATCAACTAAAAAGCTTTTTCCTTTTTTTTTTCCCCTTCTCCATTTTCTGAAACGCTATAGTCAAAACTACAAATTTGTTTTGGCCCGAAAGGAAATGTGATTTGACTATAATGTTTGAAAAGATAACTAAGTAGATACAAAGCACTCAACTTGATGTAAGGCAATAAAAAGTAACACACTAAGTAAAAGCTAAAACCAATACAAACGAAATTTGTGCTGCACATACCTGCAAGGAAATTACAGGATAAAGAAGCCCCACAATCACGTCAAGCAAATATGAAGATCTTCCTGACTTCAAAGTAGAGATGATAAAATGAAATAACTGTCCATGTAAAAAAGAAAAGTGATCAAACGGAGATACATAAAAGAAAAGAAGATTGAATTTAGAAAATTCAAAAATAACAAAGGGATTAAAAATTTATTACAGTTTCCATCCATTTGATATCATCTTGAGAATCGCCATCCTGATAACTATTTTTGGTATTTATATCTGTTGAGGTATCTAAAACATCAGAAAGGCTGGAATTCTGAATGTTCACAACAACATCAGATGCTCTTCCTGTTAATAGCTGAACCCAGTTTTCCTCCTTAAGTTGGTTATCGATATCAGTCTTTCCCCTTTCATTTAAATGATCTTGAGAAGGTGACAAATGAAGCCGTATGTTAGAGCACAACACAGAAAGGGTAACCCCAATAGCTTCCCTTACCTGTCCAACACTGAATTTTATGAGAGATTTATCTATAATATATATAAAAACACGGATATGAAGAATTTTTTGAACTTATGAAAATAGACATTGTTGTTTATTATATTTTCAATTTTCAATTCAACAAATATTTTTAATAATTGTAAGGATTTATCAAATTAACTATGCAGATATGAGCCAACCTATAAAAAAACAACCTAGCTATTAGATTATTGGACTAATCAACTTTATCAAATATAAACCAATTATGGAAAATTACACTTTTATCAACTTCAGCTCAGCTTCACATTTCTATTTCAGTAAAGTAAAACAAATAAATAAATAAATAAATTTATATATCAATATTAAAAATAGAAGTTTCAATCACACAAATTTTATACTACTCAACTTTATCAAATAAACACCAAACTATTAGTTAGGCTAATCAACACTGGTTCATCTTCATGTTTCTATTTTCGATTCTTTTATATTAATTATTGTAGTTCCTTTTAACATTTTTTATGGAAACATTAAGGCTAGATTTATGAATATAGATTTTTATTATAAAGTAAAATAATACTTAAATTTATATATCAATATTAGATTTAGAAGTTTCAATTCAACAAGTTTTTATTAAATTTCTACTGTTTATTATGTAGACAGAATTTCCATTATTCAATTCCACACCAGCAACTAAAACAATATTAATACATATAGATACTTCTACTATTATTATGTATATCAAATTAATATTTATGTTTTTTTTTTTCATTTTAGTTTTTAATTTTTTATAAAATAATAATATTTAAAATCTCAATATAATTTTTTATATAGGTTCCCGTAAATATAACGCGTCAAATCACATGCGACGCATGTGATAAAAAATTTAGTTAAAAGAAAAATCTCATGATATCCATATTCATAACCAAAATTTTAAGGCCATCCATACAACTCAAAAAATAGAGAGGACTGTTAAGATTTCCTGATGCATATAAGCCATTTGCGGGGTTTTATATAATATATATATATATATATATATAGAGAGAGAGAGAGAGGGAGGTTAACACCAATTTACAAATTACATGTACAACAAATTTATCCTAAATTGACATAAGTAAATGAAAGGCAAGCTTACTTGGGCAGAAGAATGGCACATATTACCCAGCAACTCATCCAGAAGTTTAATGTGCAGCTGTATCTCAGGCACAGGCATTTTTTGTGGGGATAGCTCTATAAGTGCAGCAGAAATAAAAGCATAGCGCTTTGCAACTACGGTTGTAGTTACAGTTGGAGTTAAAGGTGCCAACAAGCAGTTCAAAATCTGTTGCCTCAGAAGGGGAACTCTTGTTCCATGCTTTCCTTTCCCAGTAACTGCATAACGTATACAAGCTGCCCACTCAGGAGTGGATTCCACTGATGGAGCAAGAATAATGTGCCGCAACTGGACCATCATCCAGCTGTCCCATTCCTCTAAGAGACCATTGACATCAGAATGCAACACTCCAGCAAATGCTTCAGCAGCAACACACTGCTTAGACCTCTCCTTGGCATTTACAAATTCCTGCAATGTACTTTTCAAAGCCAGTAAAACTGGCATTCCACATTCTTGTATTAGCCGCTTAAATATACGGGCAAAATTTGAGTAAAAAGTATCACTTCCTAATAAAGAGATCCAACTAGGAGTACGTGGCCATGAAGCTGAAAAGTCAAAATAGAAACGGGTGATTGATTTGTCAGCCAAGCTCTGAAAGGAAGAATTTCCATGATTTCCTCTAGAAGATGCACTGTCAACATCAGTTATTATATGGACATGGGACAAACTATTTAAGGTCTCATTAAAAAATCCCTCTTCCTGAAATATCTCCTGTAATGCTCCTTCAAGGGATGATTTGGCACTTTCTTGAGAATTCCCAGAGAACAGTGGTTGATCAACAGCTGACATCTTGTACGGTGAATCTTTTAATAGTGTATTAAGAGCTGAGATTGCAAGTATTCTTGTCTGAGGAAGCTGACTTTTCAAGTTCTTTAGGAAGTGACCTGGGCAGGAAAAGAAAATTGGAAAAATTGGATTTGAAAATTTCCTACAAAGTTAATAGGAAAAATACTGGCAGATAGTTAAGACACAATCCATTGGCCAAGAAAAACACCCACCAGCAGTTTCACGAAGAATTTTTGGAGAAGAGTTTGGATCATTCCGACATGCCATGGCCAACAAGAGCAAAACTCTATTAGCCATCAGATTATACCTGGAACAGAAGAATTAAATATAAAAAAATAAACAAATAAATAAATAAGAAGAAGAGCCTCAGTCTGATATCACATTGTTTCAAGGTTCTGGTATAAAAAAAAAAATTCTTAAATGTGTACATAAAAACAAAACTAAAGTGCACCTGCAATTTATAATAAAAAGTGAAATGCATGACAGCCCATAGAAATGTCCATAATTAATAAGAAAGAACCTAATAACATCATATCAAGTGGGCAAACTGTTACTCTTACCGCCAATGCAAACCTATAGAATCAAAACTCATTGAACCAATCTGAGACACCAAATCTGCAAAATCTGGGGCATCTATATGATTGTCCACCGTCCTGAATACGCTTTTAGAAACACCCGCAAAGTGGATATTAAATTTGACAAAAAGCTGGAAGCATAAGGAAAATATAAGCAAGAGATATAACAAGAGACCTCCAAAGTATTATCACAAGAGAAGGCCATACCTCATTGACTGCTTTTTGGGCTTTCAGTGATTCATGATGAGAGCTGAAAATTGGGGGAAAAAAATAAAAAGCCAATGCTATTTCAAGTAATTTTAAGAATAGTTTTAAAGTAAATCCAGCCAAGAAATCAAGGTCACCTTAAAAGAATTGCTAGGAGAAATGAAGCGAAAGCTTTTGGATCCTGAAGTAAAATAGCAATAAGAAAACCAATATTTTAGAATAAACTAAGGCCACTTTATGCAGAATGATTACCATTGGCAAATGCTTGAGAACTGTCTGCGTAGAAAGCACAGCACAAGATCCTAGAACCACATGGTCTGGGGAGTTAGGTTTTCTCAAATTCTCAGACAGAGAGAGCACACACTTCGAAATCAAAGACGGCCACCGCTTCATTATCTTCAACAGAGATTTTCCAGCTAGCCTAACGAACATGAAAAATTAATTGCCATGTAAGATTAAAAACATATTTTCACATGCATCCTGTAACCCACATAAAGCAGCATACTCTATTAAAAAGTGAAATTGTTATTAAAAGTTTCATGTCAACAAACAAATAAAGTAATAACAATTGTCACTCATAAGTTCCAACGTCCTAGACTACTTTTCTTGGAACACGCTCAGATGGATTTTCAAGACTTTTTGTTTCTTATGTGCTTGTCTGCAGCAATTCATAATAATGGCTCATTTCAACAGATTCAAGTTAAATGCTAAGTGAGCAGTTGAATGACAGAATGATTAAAACCAGAGGACTTACATGCGAACGCTTTCATAATTATGCAAAGAAAGATTTAAAAGATCATCCATCAACAGAATTACATGATCTGGTGGAGAGAAATTTCCACCCGTACGAAACAGATGATAAGACGATTGCGATGATCTCCACGTGCTGTGCATGTCTGCCTTGTCAATTAGAGCCCACCTAGGCCTGAAATGCATGAATAGATCCAGACTTTAAATGCCAAAATCCTCTTAACACTGTAAAAGTAACAGTCATAAGAGACATCAAGATAAAACTGTATACCTTCTCTTTCCTTTAGAATGTGAAGACACTATAAAATTAATTGGAGGCTCTATAATAGCAGCAGATTCCAACTTCCAAGCCTGCCTATGATTTGACCACTCGTCATATTCCAAACTTCCTATATGAAACAGGTTGGGAAATATATTGATATGAAGCAGGAGACAGAGGTCAGTAAGGGAAAAATGATTAAAGCAAACTATTTATTACTATTAGCATCTCCCATAAGTTTAAGGCATTCATTTCATCTGTATGTAGCGTCCATTACCATAGTTTCCAAGAGCATCCATGATACGTATAATGAGAATCAATAAAATGCTGTCATCTGATTTTTCCTGCAGTAAGTATCTGTGCACATAGCAAAAGCAGAAGAATTCAACAACCATAACTGCCTAGATTGTAACAGTCAGATGAAAAGAGATTAGAATATTACTTGCACGCAGTGTGTATAACCTCGGCAGCCTTTTCCCGCAGTTGAGTGCTGCCGACACTGGAACCTGTAGCTCCAGCTATTAGAAAAGAAGGATAACTGGAGTCTTCAATTGTGCCATTCCTGGAAGGTGGCCTGAAATCTGGCAAGCAAGATAATACACCTTGCAAGCAAGAATCAATACGTAAAAGAGTCACTTTTAGGTGCTCTTTCTCATTGCCTGCATCATAAATTGCACATGAATGTCAAAAAATATCATTTTCTATCTAGCTATGGAATTAACTCATGACCTTATGAAACAATTACCCATTATTAAACAAAAAAATAGTCAAATTGACATTTGTCCAACACATAATACTTAATGAACATCCCAGAAAATGAGATAAGAGAAATACAAGCACTAACTCCATAGTCTTCCACACCATTCAAAAGGATTGTGTTTTACCTGGATCAGAGTGGATCTTAGCTTCGCATATTCTTAGAAGATCATCTAATGCCGATTGAAAATGGAGAATCAAAAGTTCATTAGCAAATTGAATTTCTTCATCACTTGGAATATGCCACTTAGGAGCCTTCAGTGCTCCATCAGAATAATCTTTTGCACTGATCCATTCCTCTAATGCAGTGGCAGCAGGGTGATTTAAGGTGCACCTAAAAGCGAGAATCTACTTTATTTTTGTTCTGATGCAAGTTGAAAAACTAAAAAAAAAAAAAAAACTAGCTAATAGAAGAAAAAAAGAAAAGAGGTGAATAGGGTCCCAAATAACGAGAGATATGTAAAAAGAAGGCCTGATTATTTGAGCAAATAAAATAGAATTAAAATACTTGTACTGATCCATAGGATAATAAAGGACCAGGCTTCCCAGCAGGGAACGAAGAAGATGATCACCAGCTCCATTAACCTGTTATCCAAAACAAATCAGTTATAAAATAATGAGGAAAGAAAAGCTTAAAAACAGATTTTCATGAAACATCTCATTTACGTCTAGGTATAGATTATTCATATTCTATGGAAGGGAGGGCAAAACCTTCCACGATGGTGAGTCAAATGCAGAAAAAATTGCTTCCTTCAATTGATACTTGTAATGGAGAAGTGCAGAGCCTCCATAACTGATGGCAACTGACAATATTTTTAATTGATAATCGATTGCTGTTTCAAGAGCTGGAGAAAGACTGGGTTTAGCCTAAAAAAAAAAAAAGGTAAATATATCAACTTCCACTACAAAAAGGAAGAGCAACAAAGCTACCACTAAAGCCATTCACAAGCAAAAAACCTTGGTTGAAACTGAGGGATCCAGAATTCCTCTTCCTCCGAATCCTGTAACAGGTGTTCCATTCAAAGAGGATAAAACAGATGATAAAATTGGTTCTACAAGGTGAACAACTGCCTCTTCTGGATTTGAATGAACACATGCACAACAAAGCAGTCCAACCTCTGCAATTGCCCCGGGAAGAATGTTTGTCCGAACAAACTTGGAGATTTTCTTCAAAGCCTGCTCTGATAGAAAGGAAAAGTCAGAACAGTTCCCCAAAAAGAAAAATACACAGCCTTATCGTTTGAATTAAAAAACAGGAACCTGATTAAATAATTGTTTTGAAAGTCTCCCAAGCAAGATTTCAAGCATGCAATAGTAGTAAGGACCATCTTCAACAAGAAAAGTTCCAGATGTTGCTGATGAATGAAGACCTTCATTCCTGCAAAAACAAAAACAAATGATTCCAAATACAATGGAACCAGACAATGTGACCAATAGCACCCATTACTTACACAACACTGCTGGGTTCCAAATGTAGAAGTAATGAAAATAGACGGCAAAAAAATTCATCCAGCCATTCAGAAAAGCAGATCATGGGCATGACTGACAGCTCGCCCATATTATCATCAAGCATAGCCATCTGCAATTATAAGTGGATTAAAGGGAAAAGAATGAAAAGAAGAAAAAAAATGGTAATCAAAAGAGATTAAATGGGAGCCAATTTGGTATGAGAATTGTGGGCTTGGAGCTTACACTGGAAAAGATGGACCCTATTAGTTGCATAGTTGCCAACGTTTTAGGAGGATCATTGGCATCCATACCAAGTAGTGCATTTGACAATGAAATCATGAGAAGATCAATGGAAGTATCATCAGCAGCTCCAAGATCAGCTGGCTTAACAGAACTACTTGATAGGGATGTGAAAAAAAGAGAACGCCCGGCATATGCAACTGACATTACAGCAGTTTTCAATTGGTGGGTGGCAGTCATCTGACTAGACACAAAAGTTGGCAAAAAGAAGTTAAAACAAGGAAAGAAACATTCATTTACAAGCAAAGACAATTAAGTCATAACAGTCAAACTGACATACTACTATGTTGAAACATATTAAATGCTAAATTAAGCAACATAAATTTCGGGCAAACTAGCATGCAAAAAATGCATACAACATTACTAACCGTCTCCAAGGCCATATGGAATCGAGAAGCCAAAAATGGAAGAACCAGTGAGGGCTCCACATAGGATAAGATTGATGTTGCTGCAGCAACAGTCTCAGAAAGATGTTCATTTTTGCTATATTGACCACGATCAATAAGCCTCAGCAGTGCATTGACAAATGCTGTCCTTTCTAATTTTCCTAAGTAAAGCTCACTATCGTTATCTGTGTTCCTGCAACAACAGCATATAAGTATAATCCATGCCAAATCAAATGCAGAACACATACACAATGTCGACAGAAGATTCTTACTGCTGCTCATGCTGTAAGCGCTTTTGGAATGTAATCACCAAATAGAGCAAAAATCGCTCCAATGAATATGTCCACCTACCACCATTAGAGGGATGGTAATATCTACAGAGAAAACAACAAAAATTTAAGAACCAATAAATAACAGACCTAGTAGCACATATAACTTGAAAACAGAACTAGAGCATTAAAAATGTTGGTAAACTAACTGTTCTAAGAGGTTGACCAATTTCTCGAAGTGCTCTTGAGCCACACTACTAGGCTTTAATAGATACACCTGTGGCATTATTTTTCCAAATAGAGCATTAAAATACTAGGAACTATATATGACTATCAATTCAAAACCCTGCAACAAAATGGCCATGGTTGTTTGATCTTACAACTGATTTTGCAATGGCCTTTGCTGGAGTGGATGTCTTATTGGAGAACAAGAACCTTGTATTTCTGGGTACATCCACAGAAAAAGGATAAGATCCACCTCCACTTGCTACAGGAACCTGAAATGGCCAGATGGTGAATGGAGAAATTTAACTTAGGAAAAATCAGTATAAAGCTGATTGAAAATTGAAAAAGCAAGCATGAAAGGAAGAATCGAGAAAAAGAAAGGAACAAAAGAGTAAGAGCAGAAGCAAGGAAAATAATACTGAAGCCTTTGACATCGAAGGCTAATATCAGATTAAGTTTTTAATGGTGTCTCTGATAAACATTTCCCGAAGAATGAATTTATGTCTTACTCTAAGTTTGCATGTGTTTAGGAGCTTTAAGCAACCTCAACTATTCAAATATGACGGATCAATTCTTCCAAACCGACAAATAATAAGAAAGCATTGCACTTGAAATATACTCTCACCTCAAACATGTTCAAAAATCTAGTAAATATTGTAGGTAAGATACACTCCCAGTTGATAAACTTGTAATTCTTCACTACACGAGCCATAACAGCAGTCCATTGACTATTCCAGAATTGACAATTCGGGATTGAGTCCCAGAGTTCCATACACTCTCTAATCCAATTACTGTCATGCCAAAATTGGAAATTAAGTTTCTCGAGGTACTTAGGTGAAAACAACAAATTGTCAGTCCCCAAATATATGTTCTCCTTACTCTGAGAAGAAATCCTGATTCTCTGCATTTGTAGGAAGGAATAGCCTCACAAATCCAGCTCCTTCAAAGGCTGCATTGTGCCATGGATTTTCCAAAAGAGATCTGAGAATATGTTAAGAAAAATTAGAAACTTAGCGAGGCATTGAAAAAATCTAAGCCGTAATTACCTAGAAGATGATTCTATTCCGTAAGGAACTGAAAAAACCAAACCTAGATTTCTCGTGTGAACCATGAATAGCAAAGGAAGAGGTCAAAAAGTCCCAATACCAAGACCATAGTGACCAATTTGATTTCTTAATGTGAATTTGCTCCTAAGAAAATAGGAACTCCATTAACACAAATACAACCATGGTTACCAACTTCCTTTTTCAATGAACAGTCAAACCAAAAGGGTTTGAAACTACAGTCAGATACACTGAATTAGATGGAACAGCAACTAAATTTTCCTTAAAGACAGTTTGACATCAATTAAAAAAACAAAAATCCCGCTAGTTCACGTAGAACCAAATCTCAAACTGACTGTGAAGCCTCAGAGCACTTGCCTAAACTCTGACCAAATCTCAGAGGCAGAACCAGCTGGAAAGAACCGTCGGCAAGATCGAACAAGGGAAGTAACAGTCTCAAAATGCCGCTGTCTCAATCTCCATCCCTCTGGTCCCGTATTCCTGAAATATATATATATATATATATA
>JBBYHK010000007.1:10178097-10188563 GCA_038382065.1 Adansonia grandidieri | reverse complement strand
ATATATATATATATATATATAATCAAGGGACAAGCCGCTATAAAATTCTAAAACAAGAGTAGACAAATAAACTAAACACATAATTCCATCATATTAATTTATTGAGGGAATTTTAAGAGGTCAAGAAAGGGTTCATTATTGAGCTGAAAGATGACTTAAGGAAAATCTTTATGAAACACTTTCCACTAAGACAAGGATTTAAGTTTAAGACCTCAAATCATAAAAGTTTAAATTTAGAACCCTAATAGCATGTCATCAGAGGTAGTTATGACTTCAAACCCTACCATTACAAGAAAAGAGTAAGGGGAACATTGTGATGAAAAATAAAACAAGGCTTTCTGTTAACTTGTTATCTACCAACAATATGGATTCAAAAAAATACAAAATGAAACATAAGTATTTATAATATATAAGATTCATAGGAACTCCATCACCCTTTATATCCCAAAGGCAATGCATTTTAAGCGCATGGCTATAACTAACCTTGTGAAATGTGTATGAATAAGAGTATCATACAAAGGACGCCACTGAACTTTCAAGGACAACTTCTTTCGATACTTATTAAGTAATCTGACTAAGATATTTCCCCATCTAACCTAATATGTAACAAAGGAACCATCAATTAGAAAAAGAAAGAGAATGACAGAAGCACAATGAAAAGATTAATCATTCTAGGATTCAATGTACCACCTGCGCATGAAGCTTGCTCTGTGATTTATGGAATAAATCTAAGCCAATATCAACAACTGCCACTACATCTTCCAAAGATATATCACTTTTTGCCTTTATGAAACTGCAAAGCCATAAAGAATAAATCAGATTTGAAACCCTGTAATCCACCTTTGATTCTCAAGATGTGGCATGCAATACATAATCTACTTACATCTACTTTGCTGGAAGAGATTCTAGTGCACTAACAGGTGATTATTTATCAAGAAGTAACGAAAAGAACAAGCAAAGCCATGCAACAAAGAAGAGATAAAACTAGACAAACCTTCAAGAAAAATTTTAATCAGTCAAAAGGCAATCCATGCTAGTTATACTCATTATTGTTACATTTACAGACAACTAGAAAGGACAAAATGACAAAGTCTTCACTTGTATGCGTTCGTAGACATAATACTGAAATCTACTTTAGACAAGAATCATAATAATACAGACATCATTTAGCACATGAAAAGGGACATAGATTTACAAAAATTTAACCTGAAGAGGCAGAAGAAGCACTTAACCATATACTGGATGCGAAGTAAAACAGAAGTGAGAGCATATTTTGCCAGTCTGATATTTGCCAAGACTAAAACCATGAATGCAACGTTAACAAACACACAGTTCACATCACCAAGTACTCACATCAACCATACTTAAGCAACTGTTGACATAGATAGTCGAGGAACGGGCAAGCGTTATAACTAAATATTCCTATAAAACTTGAATGTTCCAAAAGCGCCATAGATTCTTCTGCAAAGATTTTTAATTCAGAGAGGAAGTACTTCGCTAATCATGTATGACAAAAATACCGTAGTCTAACAAAAATTATAAATGAAAAGTTCATGCTAAATCAGCTATAAAGATGCCCCTATGGCATTAAGATGTCCCTACCAAGTGATACGAAGCACTTCTTAAAAAATAGGTTTGTGGCACACCTACCATGCAGGTGAAAGAGAAAATAGTTGAAAAGAAATAGAGAAGTGAGAAAAATAAGTGGAAGAACAAAAAATCCAATTATAGGAATAAATAATTTTTTCCAAAATGCATATGTAAAAAGTTTAAAAACAAAGTTAATTTAAAATATATCTAAACCCTCATTTATATTTTTATATCCAATTATATATTTACTACTTTTTTTTTTTTTTTTGGTAATTTTACCACCTAGGTTGGTGTATAGATGCTCAGGCATTGATGACTATGTTGCATTATGACAGCAGATGTAGCGAACACCAAAAATCTCTAATGCTGACTTTTTCAGGTGTATAAGGGTATATGTCAAAGTAGCATCCACAGTATATGCCACACACGGTCCACTACCCATCTCTTACTTCTATTCTGCTCAGAGGCGGCGAACAACCTTGCTACTTGCTAGTAAACAGTTAGGATAGTACTTCAAGGTAAATGACTCACTAAGTGTAGAAGGGGATCGATGAGTCTATATTGGATTTCAGGTTTTCCATGTGCAGTACCTAGCACCCTAACTGCATTCAACATGGCTCCAACTGCAGAAGTAATTGTAAGGCTCCTTAATCAGAGTAAAACATAAAAGCAGAGTTATCATTTCAGGACCCAGTGCTCTAGTAATACCAAAAGTTCCACTTCCAGATTGAAGGTCTCAACCAAAATCCAAGTGGCGATCATTATATAACTTTTGACGATTGAATGCCAGCATATTGCAAGCATCTTCCTTTAACATTCCTGTTCCTTACCTCCACTTTAATAAAAACTCCATGATCAGTAAAAATTCCATAAAAAATAACTTAAATATCTATATTGGGTAGCTAAAATTTTCAGAAAAAGCTGCCCTTTGGATCATAATTGAACTGAAATCCAAACAAATTGAAAATTGGAACGGAAAAAAGCTTTCTTCACAAAATATATATATATATATATCAAAACTTGACACCAAAAGTTAATATCAAAAGAAAGTACAGAAAAGAAAGAAAAAAAAAAAGGAAAAAGCAGGTGATTAGATTGGAGAAAGGAATTAGAGGGTTACACTTACAGGTCGATAACAGAGATCCATTTAAGAGTGGAGTAAACGGAATCCGGGACATCGGGTCGATAAAGGTCCTTGAGAGAAGAAACGACCCGAGAGAAGGATTCTTTCTCCTTCTTGGTCTCTTCTGCAACAGGCGGGGGCAGCCATGCATTGTAGAGATGCATATCTGAATTTCCTTTTTCTTCAGGGATTCTTTTTTTGGGGCGAAGGGGTTTCAATAAACCGTGAATTCTGATCCAAACCAAAAAAAAACCGAAATGGTAAAGAGAATTGAAATACAGCACGCGAGGCAGTAGGATTGAAATTGGAAGTTTGAAAGACTGTTTTTATAGCGGCTGTGATTTGATTTGAAGGGTTCTTTTTCTTTTTAAACAAGAAAAAGAAAAGGAAAAAAAAGAAAGTTTCGTGCGGTGGGGAAGGGCGCTTTGGGCTGGAGGTGCTGGAAACGATGTTCTTGACTTTCAGCCTCTTTGTTTTATTGGTGCACTCATATTGTACATTTTTCTAATAGGGACCATCAAATCGAGTTAAACACAAATTTATTAAAGGAGGTTGGTGGTCTTTGGTCCATCACCATAAGTATTATTAACAATTTATTCAATGATTTTTATTTATTTTAAAAGTATCCCTATATAAAGTTAGGGGGAAAAAAAGTCATATATGAAATGAAACTTAAATCATTTCGAAACTCACATACTACAATTATAAGAAAATTTGAACGGTTAATGTTTTAGTTACAAGAAAAAGACATGCTTACTATGCAATAGCCAATAGCATTATTAAAATATGAAAAAAGGAAAAAGGAAAACGTACTTGATTGTTTGGGAAAATAATTAGTAGTGAGAGTTTTATGGTCTAAGCCCGACTTCAGTATTGGGAGAACGTTAAGCCAGGCTGTGCCTGGGGAAAGCTTGTTTCTCCTTTTTCTTTCTAATCCAAGACACTGCTTTACACATGCGATTAGGTAAAAGCCATGGCATAGCCCACAGGAGAGGAGGGGAGTGTGACTTGTGCGGGTTGTGGCTAAGCGTGGCATCCATTAGTCCATTATTATTATTATTATTATTATTATTATTATTATTATTATTATTATTATTTTACTTAAATTTTAAATTTATTAATCATTATTTTTTTATAAAATGATTGAATGAACAAAGCTAAACTTCGGATTTTCGTTATTTCATTATCAAATAATCTAATTTATTTTAAAAATTAAGGGTTTTTTTTTTTTTTTTGGTTGTGTTGGATAGGGTTACGTTGGTAGGGCTCATTACCGTGACTTCACAACATTTCTCAACAAAGACACAGGATAGACTGGAAAAGCATCGTTTGCTACATTTGCTGGTATCTCACAGTAATTCCACATTCCACGGTTTTGTGTTTAAGAAATACCTCAAAAACTCAAAAGTGTAAAAAGGTAATAACAATAATAAAAAAAAAAAAGAAAAAATGAAAACCAATGTCTCAGCTCACCTACTGCTTCGTGAACCATAGCCAAAGCAGAGGCTGATATTTATTGGTTGTTCTTTAATTAATGCTATGGGCCTATGGGGAAGCAAATGTTAAATTAGTTTTCTTTATTCTTTGTTTTATTATTCCTATTCCCATTACTTACATTGGCTTTGACTTAAGTTTGATTAAGAATCTAATCCCTAAAGTATGTTTTTCTTTTTGGTAATATGATATCCCACTATTTGATTTTAAGGCTGTAATGCAAAGCAAGACGGGAATGATTCTGCATATCTCCCTGCCTGCTATTTGCTGCCATTTTTTCATAGCAAAAGGACCATGATACTGACTCTATTTGTTTTCTTATTTCATTTCATGGAATTGGAAATATTTCCCTCTCCTTTTTCCTTTTCGTTGGAAGGGCATGAAAGAATTATGCCAATGCCAATGCCAATCCCAATGCTAATGCTAATATTATGATTCCATATTCTCAAAGTAGAAAGAATAAGTAATATCAAAGTATCACCAAACCATAGCCGTTTATTTAATTTTTTGGATAAGCAGCAATTGATTTCTCTTGTATAATGGTTAATATTAGGTATCTACCTTTAAGTGCACTTATTACCGCCCACTGAAACTCAAAACTCTCAGCAAGAAACTCCTCTCTGCAGCTGACAGTGGCATAAGAGCAGAATCTCAAGTCATATGAGCTTTGGAATAATCACAATCAAAAATTAATTGATCTCTAGTTTCCTGCTTTGAATATAAAAGAACACAAGTTTCATCTATTTCCAATCCCCATAAAAACAACTGATTCTTTGCAGCAGTACTATGCAATCTATCCAAGTGTAGCCAACTATTATATCAGATTATGTTTTGAGATGTGATAAGGAAAACCATACAACCCTATTTCTGTTGCTTAGGCAGGCCTAATCTCCTGCCATGCCTTGGCCACTGAATACTTGGAACCAGGAAACTTCCAAACCAGTTTCCCATCCTGCTGACATATAAATTGAGCAGCCAATTGCCTCAATTTCAGTAGTTTTTTATTTTTATTTTTTTTTTCAACTCCAGCTAATATTCTAGGCTATAAACACCGGCCGGAAAGAATTTCTCCTCAATACATAAGCCTCAAAAAACAATCCACAAAGAACCAGCTTTAAAAAACAATGACCAGATATTCTGCACAAGCATGCTTGATTCCAAGTAAAGAGAATCCTTGAGACCATGTCCTCCTTCAGATTTTGGATGACAGATTAACTGCCAATTTACTCTAAGCCCCTTTTGCAAAAGCTTCTCTGCCAGTCCAAGAAAAAGTCTTGACCAAAGCTGGTTGATTTTGTTTAACACAAACTTGGGCAAAATGAAATGCCTATACCAATAATTCTGGAGATGGAACAGCCCTGGTTTGATAAGCTGAAGTCTACTAGAATAGGAATTTTGCAGCCCAAACAGTGATTGTGAACAATAGCGTTCTCAATTGAAGGAGCACACTCTTCTTGTTTTGTGTAAGACTTTAGTAATCAGGGGAACTCCAGAGATCTAACTGGCCATGAACTAATTTTAAGCCCAATTTCTTGCTGAATTTCCTGAACTGAAGAAATCGAGTTGTAAATTTTAATCTTTTGTTATTTCGATTACAATTTTGGGCTTTTGGAACCGAAAAGAATATAGGATTTTGGGCTTAATATTTGGGTTAAAAGGGCTTTCTTTTAAGTAGAGCCCAAAGAAAAGAACGAAATGTGGATCCTAACATTTTATTCTGGGCTATATTAAATAGATATTAGATGTAGGGTGGTCCATAGAGTTGGTGGGTTGGGGCTACCTAGGTGATTGGCATTGGTTGACATCCTTAGTTCAATCTCTCTTGGCACGTCAATTTTACCGTCAATAAACTGCCAAACTAAAAACTGTAAAATGGAAAGTAGGAATTTGCATCGGATTCGGACATCTCAACTTGCCTAGAGATTAGAGTAGCAGCTGGACAGGACAGGATAGGATAGGACACAGTTCCAGAAGAAATGTCACATATGAATGCTGAAGTTTAAGTATTTAATTTTATGATTCCACTGCCTATCGCATTGGTTTACCTTGAACCCATATTATTACCATACACATTAAAGTTAGAAATGTAATGCAAATGCAAGACAAGATAAAACAATTAAGAGGACCGTCCCCAGCATTAAGAAATTCAGGACAGAAGCAGGGACACTCAGCCTTGAGCAATTAATAGGAAAACATGATTCATTCACGTCAACAAGCCAACACTACCATGTCCATGGTGTTTCCCTGTTTCTCGTCATTTTGCTTGAAATTCTCTCTCTCTCTCTCTCTCTCTCTCTCTCTCTCTCTCTCTCTGGTGGTCCATGGGGCTAGGGGGTGGGGGGTCCATTCATTTTCATCCCCTTTAATTTCCACCATCTGCAATTCTGCGTCAGCTATTTTAAATTTCTCGAGTATTGGAGTAGTAAAAATTAAAATGCTCACCATCACATTCACATGCATGAAGATAGGAAAACCAATTTTACACCTCATAAGGTAGAGAGAGAGAGAGAGAGAGAGAGAGGCAGAAAGAACTTTCTCGATATGTCCTTGTTCTTGGAGGCCTCTGTGCTGTGCTATGTTGTCATATTGTGTAATCTGCCTTTCACTTAAATTAGTTTGCTATACATGTGCAAAGTAGAGGATGGTATAATATAATATGTTACTATTATTTATTTTAATAAGTAATTTATTACTAAATATTATAAAGCATATTATTTATTTTAATATTTAATTTATTACTAAATTTTTTTTAATAAGTTTATATATTATAATTAGATGTCTTTATTTTGATATAAAATTATTATAGATATTATTCAAATTACTATAAAATTATTATCAGAAACTATAAATGTTGAGCAGAATAGATAGAGGCTAATTAACCCGAACAAAATACATAAGTGACTTGCAAGTTGGAATATCAATTTATAAATGACGAAAAACGCAACTTCTTTTACAGCCAATTATCAATATGAAATTATGATAAATCATGTTACCTTATTTTTCTTCAAAATAAAGCTTATGATAGAAATTAAGAACGCATATATTGTTATACTCTCTGGCACGCATGCCATCGATCAAACCACACTCCACTTGTTGAGACGAGCAAATTTTGATTGTTAAATCATATATAGACATTGATATGATTACTTGACGACAGTCTCATCCCAGATTAGATATCTCTTTTTGAATAGCCGCCGACATCTCATTGACAAATTTAACTAAAAGATGTAGTAGCCCGACAGCTAGCCTCGTCCCAACTGCATTTCAATAACATCATCAAACAATATGTCCTCCAAAAACAACCCAGGTAAAACAATTTCTTCCTCTCTGATTCTTACAACTCTTTTCTTGTTCTCTTCAGCTAAAAAATGACTTAAATATCGAAGCGTGCCCCAAAATCCTAATTCTAACGCCTCTCTGACATCTATTTATGTTGCAGGTCTTATTCCTACTTTCCCTTCTGACCTCCTCCAAAAAAACTTCAACAAATATGAAAATAATTAGCTTCAACATAAGATCTTTATTTAAATTTCACTTTCATGATCATTTCGTTATTACAAAAAGATTTATATATATCATCAATCCCTAACATTATTCTTTAGATAGTGCTACACACACTAACATTTATATTGCATTCAAATAATACACTTATTTATATTGAGTGAAAAGTGTTTAAATCTTTATAATTTATAATAAAAAATTTATAAAAAATAAAAATTTATGTAAACTTACGAAATAAAATCTTTTATCATTTATATTGCATCGTTATATATCGTCACATATCAAGTTTTTATTAGATACAAAATAAAATAATTATTTTTTAGTAACGTAATTGTTAACATTATATGGTGCCACATGTCAATTTTTTATACGTCAACTTTATATTTAAGGGTATTAAAGTCGGGCACCAAAACAACAGATAGAATACAACTTTAAATATTCAATTAGATATTTTTAATAGACAAACACCACATTGAAACATTTGATAAATTTTAAGAGCTATTTGTGAAATTATCCTATAATCTTTTCTTCCTTATCGTTTAGTTGTACAAATATAATATACAGATATATATTTGTGGTACTACGATAATCGTATACTATTACTGGTCACTGGTTTTAAGAAGAGCCCATGAAATATTGAAAAGCGAAGAGAGAGTTGATTGGCTGAATACTTGAGTGGAAAACTAAAATGAGGCAGAAAGAGTGCAGAGTGATTGATGAGTTGTGTTGAGTCTGTTTTCATTAGGGAAAGAGCAGCTGGATCCACAGATATTAGATAACATTATATAAATATATTAAATATAAATTAATTAAAATATAATATACTATAAATTTATATAACATTAATTATTAATATATTAAAATTTATAAAAATATAAATATTTTAATATAATTATTAAAAAAATAGTATAATAATAATAATACAGTGAACTGGAATGCAAGTGGGCCATGTTTGTTGCGTGGAAACCCATAAGCCAATTGCTGTGAGATGAGACAAAAGAATCACATTCACGGATTGTGAGTTAAGAGTTGAATTCTTCGGCAAAATATTTATTTATTGTATTTACTTCTAAAGTTTCTACTACAAAGTAAATGGTGGAGAAAAAAAATGAAAAAAAGTCACACTCTCCTCGCCCCTCCATTAAAAGAAAAGTACAGAGAGAGAGAGAGAGTGTGTGTGTGTTTGTGTGTAGAGAAAAAGGATTTTTGGGAATCCGAATCTGCAAAAAAAGAAAAGCTAACAGAAAATCCAATGCCAGAAGAGAAAGACTAGAGACAGAGAGAGAGGAAGGCATTTAGGTGATTATAGGAGGGTAGGATAGGAAAGGAAGGAGGGATGTGTTTGTAATTGTCGCTTTCTTGGACATAGGAATGTCTTCAAGCATCGCCAACACTGCATGCTTAAGTTAAGACTGAAGACAACATGTCGATCATACATGCAATCCTGAATCGATGGATCTTTTTCCTTGCCTTGCAACCAAAACAGCCAGGGAAAAAGTTGGTTCATTGATGCTGAACAAATTAAGACAAGATCAAGAATAATAGTACTCATCATTCAATATTCATTCATTAATCTTTTCAACACTTATATATATATATATATATATATCATAAGAACAGGTGAAGATGAGAGCGTGTGGGTGGCTGACAGGGACTATATATTAACTGCTGAATTTTCTTGGTTTTGGCAATTGGGAGGCTTGGGGTGTTGACAATGACCCAGGCTTCTTCTCTTGCGACGCTGCCCCGCTCCCTTCAGCTCTTTCTTTCTGTTTTTAATTGTTCTCGTTTTCTCACCTCGATATTCTCCCCCTACCAAAGTATGACTACCTCCCCCTCTCCCTTACTAAATCACTGGGATTAGTTGTTGAAGTTAATTTCCTCTTCGTTCCATCCTTTCTATTCAATTACTTGCTCCTAAAATTCACTAACCCTACACAATACATGCTACTTTTGAAAATTAACACTATAAAATAAAGTTTAGAGAAAGTAAAAACGATGTAAACCAGTGCTTAAAATAAATAATGCATGCCTATACAAAGTTAGGTCCATACATGAGCATTAGTTTGGCGTCCATAGTGTTTCAAACATTATACACGATCTCCATTAATAATTTTAAGAAGAACGACTACAAGAACTTTTTAAAAATACATTTTTAAGGAGTGTATTACAGTGTTAATTCCCTTTTATTTTAATGTTTGCTCAATATTAATATAAAAATGTTGCATTAATTAATTGTGGTACAAAATGTAGTGGCATGCACTCAAAGTCAAAATGCAATCTTACCGAAAAAGTTGAGATTTAGCTTCCTTTACTTAATTTTTCCAAACAACTTTATGTGTGGATGTAATAAGAACAGAATATGGTCCAAATTAATTAACCAAACTTTCCTTTTTTTTTTAGGTTAACGTGATTATTGGATGGATACTAATGATTTATGTACAAGACGCTAATGCAATGAAGTACAAGAAAACTTAACATTGACAATGATGAATAAATATATATATATATATATATAAATATAAAAAGCCACATATAAAATCCCAATTGTTTTGTTTGAATCAGCCAGCTTGTTAGCAGTAGCAGTGAAGAAGGTACGCGGCAATTATGAGACTATCATTCATTCCCCAATCCCCCGTCCATCTCATCGGAGTTTGTTGGTTTTTTAAGCATTCCCGAGAATGAATGAATGAATGAATGAATGGGTAACTAATAATAATAGTGATAATAGTAATAGTTAGATAATGAAAGAAATTGA
>JBBYHK010000007.1:10139920-10171538 GCA_038382065.1 Adansonia grandidieri | reverse complement strand
AGACTTAAAATTGCCCCCTGGGGCAGTCATTAGGAAACAAATAAACTAATTTCATCCTTTCAACTGTTTTGAACTGAAAATACAAGAATTTAGTGAAGACCTTATCCTCGTAAAATATCTAGTAATCCATGTATAACTACTGAATTATTACTAACATTTGAACTATTTATTATATTTAACATAGACCAACCTGGGCACATCATATGGGACTGATAACACAGAAGCTGCCAATGCAAGTACTACCCCATGTACAGATGCCACAGAGTTTCCAGAATTTCTATTCCTGCATTCACAAGTCTATTATTAGACTAGCACAGATATTAATAGCAAACTGAAACAAAGACCTAGTACACAGGTGAATGTGAACACATGCACTCTACGCGTAAACAAGCTATTTACTTATGAATTACGATTAAGATGCTTATATCAGTGCCCTAATCACTGTCACTCAACCACAAAGAAAATTTAAAAAATTGATTAGAAATCTGATCTAGAAGGCAGCAATTAATTTTTCCACATAATAAATTTTATAAATTTCGCATGTAACTTCGATGCTCAGGTTTAATGATTTGTGCAGAATTGTATTCTCATGAAGCATGGTAGGGAAAGCATATGATCATCATATGCCGATAGTTTTTCTTAGGGGAGATGTCCAACTGAAATTCATCACAGAAACTAAAATTATCATCATGACATTACCAAGACTAGCATTAATTATAATCTCATGCTTGAGGATAGAACTTGGCAATCACCTCTAGCCCGATCAAAACAAAAAATGTGACTTTTGCTGCTTTTGATTTCAATTAAACAAACTGAAACTTGTTAGTATCTAAAAGACATTGGTTTCCATTACATCAAATATTTGACATTTAATGGGCATTATGACATAGAAATACCTAGTCTTTCTACTTCGTTGAATGGAAATTGCCTCTATGTAAGCTCTTTCACGGAAATCTCTAGCTAAATCTTCATCCCCACCCTTCATTAGGCCAGCTAGCACTGCTGCAGCATGCTCTCTTACCTAAGAAAATGTAGCATTTTAGTTGAAAGTAATAATATCAAAATTCCATCCAAGAACATTGATCCTCAAACTGGGGCAAGAGACAGATTAAACCAGGGTGTCACTTGTAAAACAATTATTGTAAAAGCACAAGACTTCAAATTCTGTTATTTTGTACTTCATTCAGAGAGCAGAACTCAGCTCATAACTTCTGACAGTTCGTTTTTTAATAAATAAGAAGTCTCTCATAGTAAAGTCCAATATTATTGTGGACCACATATGCAACATCTTATATAAGAGTTAGCGAAAAATAAACCTCCACTTGACTGTCCTGAAGGAGCTTCTCCACTGTTTTCCAGATTTTTTGTTTGTCCCCATTTGAGAGAATGAAAGTGTGCCTGTAATAAGGCACAACTGCATTATAATGCATACAGAAATTTTCTCAAACTATATGCTGGATCTGACTCCTCCCACTAGCTTTGCTAAAATAGGAAATTACCAATCCCTTAAAGAAGGAACACACCTGAACATAAAAGTTCGCAGATATGTTAGAGTTGCTGATCTAGTTCGCCAGTTAGGATCATTTGCAGAGGAAAGAATAACAGAAACAGCCTTCTGAAGATGGGGTTCTAAAATGATTCTCCATTTTAGCAATTCAAATGCTGCTTTCGCTAATATTGACAAATCCTTGTTTGATGTTTCCTTCAAAAGGCCAAAATATCCCAGATATAAAAGTCAGGATAATCAACAAGATTAGATCCTAAAGCAAATCAACCAACCAGAAAGCCAAAATTTAAAGATACAGAGATACAGAGCTCCAATGAGGCAGCTGTATGTCAATTTGCTCCAAGAATTCTAAGAGTAGATATATGCTAAATGAAAAAAAAAAAAAAAAAAACCATAGACATAGGCTTAGAGATAGAAATGTCATACATTCATACTTTTGATTTTGCTGAGTCCTAGTGATCACCAAAACATGTGCAGGGGCGAGTAAAACAAGGTTATGCATGGGGAAGGAGGGCTCAAGTAGAACAAAAATCACAATACTGTAGAAGCACACAACTCAATTGGAATGGTGGACCCAAGTCAAATGGCAGTTGCATATGAACAATTACAAATTGACACGCCAATCAAGATTAAGAGTATGTTAAAATCATAAACCAAGGAGTTTGCATCCAAAGTCTGAGATGAAGAAACCTTTACAATGTTTAATGACCACTAAAAGAAAATTACCACAGTTTAAATATCATGAGGATTCTATCTGCAATAGATTCTCATCGGAAAATTTTGAGCCCCCAAATTGGAGAACTAAATAAAAAGTTATGAACAAAAATTAAAATGAAAAAGATTGTTGACAGCAAACCATACTGTAAATGCTATGAATATATTTTTCTTCAACTGAATGAAGAATGAATTAATTCCAGAATCAACCTCTAACACAACAATAATTTTTCAGTATCTAGTAATTAACCTATTTTTTCTTTCTCCATTTTACGTTGTAGTTAAAACCACAACTTTTTTTGGATTGAAAAAAAATGTGATTTTAACTACAATTTTTGGAAAAAATACACACTAAGTAGAATATAAAGCACTCAAGTTGATGTAAGGCGATAGAAAATATCCCATTATGTAGAATCTAAAATAAGTACCAAAAGAACTGTGTTTTACATACCTGCAAGGAAATAACAGGATAAAGAAGCCCCACAATAATGTCAAGCAAATATGAAGATCTTCCAGACTTCAAAGCGGAGATGATAAAATGAAATAACTGCCATGTCACAAAGGAAAAGTGATCAAACCGAGATATAAAAAAACCAAAGAAGATCAAATCGAGACTAACTCAAAATAACAAAAGAGATAAAAAAAAATTAATACAGTTTCCATCCATCTGACATCTTCCTGTGAATCACCATTCTGATGACCATTTTTAATATTTATGTCTGTTGAGGAATCTAACACGTCAGAGGGGCTGGAATTCTGAATGTTCACAACAACTTCAGATGCTCTTTCTGTTAGTAGTTGAACCAAGTTTTCCTGCTGTAGTTGGAAATTAATTTCAGCCACTCCCTTTTCATTTGAATGATCTTGCGAAGATGACACATGAAGACGAATGTTAGAGCACAACACAGATAGGGTAAACCCAATAGCTTCCCTTACCTGCCCAACACAAGATTTTATGAGAGATTTACAAAAGAAAAACCTCAAGATATCCGCATTCATGTCCAAAATTTTAATGCCATCCAAGAACTCAGAACAGAAGGGAGGACAATTTAGATTTCCCAATGCATTAAGCCATTTGCATCAGTATATAATACATATATATATACATAGAGAGAGAGAGAGAGAGAGAGAGAGAGAGAGAGAGAGAGAGGGAGGGAGGGAGGTTAACACCATTTCACACCCACAATAATTTTAATGCGAAATTGACATATGTAGATGAGAGGCAAGCTTACCTGGGCCGACACGTGGCACATATTACCCAGCAGCTCATTAAGAAGTTTATTTTGCAAATGTATCTCAGGCACAGGCATTTTTTGTGGGGATAGCTCTATAAGCGCAGCAGAAATAAAAGCATAGCGCTTTGCAACTACAGTTGTAGTCACAGTTGGAGGTAAAGGTGTCAACAAGCACCTCAAAATCTGTTGTCTCAGAAGGGGAACTCTAGTTCCATGCTTTCCTTTCCCAGTAACAGCGTAACGTATACAGGCTGCCCACTCAGGAATGGATTCGACTGATTGAGCAAGAATAATGTGCTGTAGCTGGAGCATCATCCAGCTGTCCCATTCCTCTAAGAGACCATTGACATCAGAATGCAACACTCCGGCAAATGCTTCAGCAGCAACACACTGCTTAGACCTATCCTTGGAATTTGCAAACTCCTCCAAGGTACTTTTCAAAGCCAATAAAACTGGCATTCCACATTCTTGTATTAACCGCTTAAATATACGGGCAATGTTTGAATCAAAAGTATCACTTCCTAATAAAGAGATCCAACTAGGAGTACGAGGCCATGAAGCTGAAAAGTCAAAATAAAAAAGGCTTGTTAATTTGTCACCCAAGCTCTGAAAAAAAGAATTTCCATGATTTCCTCTGGAAGATGCACTGTCAGTATCAGTTATTATGTGGACATGGGACAAACTATTTAAGGTCTCATTAAAAAATCCCTCTTCCTGAAATATCTCCCGTAATGCTCCTTCAAGGGCAGATTTAACATTTTCCTGTGAATTCCCGGAGAATATTGGTCGAGCATCAGCTGACATCTTATGAGGTGAGTCTTTTAATAGTGTATTAAGTGCTGAGATGGCAAGTATTCTTGTCTGAGGAAGTTGACTCTTCAAGTTCTTTAGGAAGTGACCTAAGCAGGAAAAAAATTGGCAAAACTGGATTTGAAAAATTTCCACTAAATTAATGGGGCAAATACCAGCTGACAGTTAAGATAAAATCCACTGTGACCAAGAAAAACACTCACCAGCAGTTTCAGAAAGGATTTTTGGTGAAATTTGTGGGTCACTCTGGCACACCATGGCTAACAATAACAAAACTCTATTAGCCATCAGATTATACCTGGAACCGAAGAAAACACCAAAAAAAAGGAAAAGAAAACAGAGCCTCAGTCTGATATAAAGTTATTTCAAGGTCCGGTAGGAAAATAATTCTTATGTGCATAAAAAATGAAACTAATGCACATCTGCAATTTATAATAGGTGAAATACATGACAACCCACATCAATGTCCACAATTAATCAGAAAGAAGCAAGCAAGAACAGCAAACCAAGTGGGCAAACAGTTATTCTTACCGCCAATGCAAACCTGTAGAATCAAAACTCATAGAACCAATCTGAGACACCAAATCGGCAAAATCTGGGGTATCTATATGATTGTGCACCGTCCTAAACATGCTTTTAGAAACACCCGCAAAGTGGGCGTTGTATTTGACAAAAAGCTGGAAGCATAAAGATATTATAAGCAAGATATTTTGACAGATGACATCAAGAATATTACCACAGGAGAAGACTGTACCTCATTGATCGCTTTCTGGGCTTTTAGTGATTCATTATGGGAGCTGCAAATCGAGGAAAAAAGTATAAAACCAATGCTATTTAGTGCAACATAAAGAACAGCACTTTTAAAGTAAATCCAGAGAAGAAATCAAGGTCACCTTAATAGAATAGCCAGGAGAAATGGGGCGAATGAATTTGGATCCTGATATAATAGAGTATTTATAAGAAACCAGTATTTTAGAATATAATTAAGACCACTTTATGCTGGGTGATTACCATTATCAAATGCTTGAGAACTGTCTGTGCAGAGAGCACAGCACAAGAACCTAGAACTGCATGTTCTGGTGAGTTGCGTTTCCTCAAATTCTCAGACAGAGAGAGCACACACTTTGAAATCAAAGATGGCCACCTCTTCATTATCTTCAACAGAGATTTTCCGGCAAGCCTAACAAACAAGCAAAAGAGATTGCCAAGTAAGGCCAAAGACATGTTTTCACAAGGATCCTGTACACAGAGAGCAGCATACTTCCCTAACAGCTTGAAATATACAGAAATGAAATTGTCATTAGTACAATTTCACTAAACTAATAAAAGGATAACAGTTCTCACTTGTAAAGTTTAAATGTCCTAGACTTTCAGATAGATTTTCAAGACAGTGTTTGTTATGTGCTTTTCTGTATCTGTTGTCTGTATCTGCTCATAGTATAGGCTCATTTTAACAGATTCAAGTTAAATGCTAAGTGAGTGGTCCTCAAATGACATGACAGAATGATTAAAATGGGAGGACTTACATGCGAACGCTTTCATAGTTATGCAAAGAAAGATTTAAAAGATCATCCATCAACAGAATTACATGGTCTGGCGGACAGAAATTTCCACTTGTCCTAAAGAGATGATAAGACGATTGCGATGACCTCCAAGTGCTGTGCATGTATGCCTTGTCAATTAGAGCCCACCTAGGCCTGGAATGCACAAAAATAGCTTCAGAATTTAGATGCCATGATCCTCTTAACATTGTACAGTAATTGTCAAAAGAAACATCAACATAGAACACTCTACCTTCTCTTTCCTTTAGAATGTGAAGGTACTATAAAATTTATTGGAGGCTCTATAATGGCAGCAGATTCCAACTTCCAAGCCTGCCTATGATTTGACCACTCATCATATTCCAAACTTCCTATATGAAACAGGTTGAAAAATAAATTGATGTGAGGCAGGAGAAAGAGGTCAGTAAGGGAAAAACAATTAAAGCAAACTATTAATTACTATTAACATCTCCCATAAGTTTAAGAAATTTATTTCATCTGCATGTAGTGTCAGTTACCATAGTTTCCAAGAGCATCCATGATACGTATAATGAGAATCAATAAAATGCTGTCATCTGATTTTTCCTCTAGTAAGTATCTGTGCACATAGCAAAAGCAAAAGACATTCAGCAGCCATAGCTGCCTAACATTGTATCGCTTAGATGCAAAGAAATTAGAATATTACTTGCAGGCAGTGTGTAAAACCTCAGCAGCCTTTTCTCGCAGTTCAGTGCTGCCAACCCTTGAACCAGTAGCTCCAGCTATTAGAAAAGAAGGATAACTGGAGCCTTGGATCGTGCCATTCCTGGAAGGTGGCCTGAAATCAGGCAAGCAAGATAATACACCTTGCAAGCAAGAATCAATACGTAAAAGAGTCACCTTCAAGTGTTCTTTCTCGTTGCCTGCATCATAAATTGCACATGAATGTCAAAAAGAAGTATCATTTTCTACCATAATATGAAATTAACCAATGATGTTAAGAAAATCAATACTTCATGAACATCCCCCAAAATGAAATAAGAAACTCTTCAGCATAGTGATTTCCCGGAACCCCTTTGGATATCAGACTTCTACACCATTCAATAAGATTGTGTTTTACCTATATCAGAGTGGATCTTAGTTTGGCATATTCTTAAAAGATCATCTAAAGCCGATTGAAAATGGAGAACCAAAAGTTCATTAGCAAATTGAACTTCTTCATCACTTGGAATATGCCACTTAGGCCCCTTCAGTGCTCCATCAGAATAATCTTTTCCACTGATCCATTCCTCTAATGCAGCGACAGCAGGGTGATTGAATGCACACCTAAAAGCCAGAATCTCCTTTATTTTGTTCCGAGGCAAGTTGAAAAACTAAAAAAAAAAAAAAAAGTCATAATCGTTTGAGAATTTGAGCAAATGAAATGAATTAAAATACCTGTACTGATCCATAGGATAATATAGGACCAGGCTTCCCAGCAGGGATCGAAGAATATGATCACCAGCCCCATTAACCTGTTATTCGAAACAAGTCAGTCAAAAAAAGAAGTAAAGAAACAAAGCTAAAAAAACATTTTCATAAAACATCTAAGTTATAGATGGGGGAAAAACCTTCCAAGATGGGGAGTCAAATGTAGAAAAAATCACTTCCTTGAATTGATCCTTATAATGGAGAAGTGCAGAACCTCCATAACTAATGGCAACTGATAATATTTTTAATTGATAATCAATTGCTGTTTCGAGAGCTGGAGAAAGGGTGGGTTTAGCCTAAAAAGGAAAAAACAATGAAAATATATCAACTTCCACTACAAAAATCTGGAAGAGCAACAAAACTACCAAGAACACCATTGACAAGCAAACAAACCTTGGTTGAAGCAGAGAGATCCAGAATTCCTCTTCCTCCAAATCCTGTAACAGGTGTTCCATTCAAAGAGGATAAAACAGATGATAAAATTGGTTCTACAAGTTGAACAACTGCCTCTTCGGGATTTGAATGAACACATGCACGGCAAAGCTGTCCAACCTCCGCAATTGCCCCTGGAAGAATATTTGTCCGAACAAACTTGGAGATTTTCTTTAAAGCCTGTTCTGATTATGAGGAAAAGTTAACGGGAGTGTGTTCCCAAAAAGCAAAATACATGACCTTATCATTTGAACCAAAAACAGGAACCTGATTATATAGTTGTTTTGAAAGTCTCCCAAGTAAGATTTCGAGCATGCAATAGTAGTACGGACCATCTTCAACAAGAAAAGTTCCTGATGTTGCTGACGAATGAAGGCCTTCATTCCTGCAAAAACAGAACAAATGATCTAAATATAATGAACCAAACACAGTAACCAAATAGCACCAATTACTTACAGAACACTGCTTGGTTCCAAATGTAGAAGTAATGAAAAAAGGCGGCAAAAGAATTCATCTAGCCATTCAGAAAAGCGAAACATGGGCATGAATGAGAGCTTGTCCATATTATCATCCAGCATAGCCATCTGCAATTATAAGTGGATTTGAGGGAAATGAACAAAAATAATAAAAACAAACAAGCATTTGAAAGAGATTAAACATGAGCCAAATTGCTAAGAGGATGAGGGGCTCGGAGCTTACATTGGAAAAGATGGAGCCTATTAATTGCATAGTTGCCAAGGTTTTTGGAGGATCATTGGCATCCATCCCAAGTAGTGCATTTGATAATGAAATCATGAGAAGAGCAATGAACTTATCATCACCACCTCCAAGATCAACTGGCTTAACTGAACTACTTGATAGGGATGTGAAAAAAAGAGAACGTCCAGCAAATGCTATTGACATCACAGCAGTTTTCAATTGGTGGGTGGCAGTCATCTGATAGACACGAAGTTGGAAAAAAGAAGTCAATTCAAAGAAAGAAGCATACCTTTACAAGCAAAGAGAATTAAGACACATCAGTCAGACCAATGTACTAGTATGATCAAAACATATTAAGCAATAAATGAACCAGCATAAAATTTTAACAACACTATCATACAAAAAATGCATACAAACATTACTAACCGTCTCCAAGGCCATATGGAACCGAGAAGCCAAAAATGGAAGAACCAGAGAGGGCTCCACATAGGATAAGATTGATGTTGCTGCAGCAACAGTCCCAGACAGTTGTTCATTTTTGCTATATTGACCACGATCAATTAGCCTCAGCAGCACATTGACAAATCCAGTCCTTTCTAATTTTCCTAAGTAAAGCTCAGCTTGATTATCATTATGTGTGTTCCTGCATTCACAGCACATAAATAGTATACATTCCAAATGAAAAACACATACAGAATATTGTCAGAATATTCTTACTGCTGCTCATGCTGTAAGCGCTTTTGGAATGCAATCACCAAATAGAGCAAAAATCGCTCCAATGAATATGTCCACCTACCACCATTAGAGGGATGGTAGTATCTACAAAGAAAAGAAAACAAAAAACGAAAACAATCTAAGAACCAATTTGGTAGCACAGATAACTTGAAATCACATCTAAAGCACAAAAAATGTTGGCAAACTAACTGTTCTAAGAGGTTGACCAATTTCTCAAAATGCTGCTGTGCCCCACTACTAGGCTTTAACAGATACACCTGTTATATATTTTTCCAAATTGATCATCAAAAATGATACTAGGAACCATAAATGAGCATAAATTCAAAAATCTTGCAACATATGGGCGATGGTTTTATCATCTTACAACTGATTTTGCAATGGCCTTTGCTGGAGTGACTGTCTTATTGGAGAACAAGAACCTTGTATTTGTGGGTATGTCCACAGAAAAAGGATAAGATCCACTTCCACTTGCCACTGGAACCTGAAATGGCAAGAAAGGGAATGGAGAAATTTAACGCTAAAAATCCAGGATAACAAGAAGGAAAAGTATACTAAAGTCTTTATTTTAGAAGGCTAAGATCAACTTAAGTTTTGACAATGTCTCTGATAAGCAGTTCTCAAAGATGAATTCATATATCACTCGTCAGCAACGATGCATGTATTTAGGAGCTTTAAGCAACTTCAACTATTTGAATACGAAGGATCATTTCTTCCAAACCAGCAATAAATAAGGATCAATGACATTTGAAACATACACTCACCTCAAACATGTTTAAAAATCTAGTAAATAGTGTAGGTAAGAAACACTCCCAGTTGATAAACTTGCAATTCTTCACTACACGAGCCACAACAGCAGTCCATTGACTGTTCCAGAATTGACAATTTGGGATTGAGTCCCAGAGTTCCATACACTCTGTAATCCAATTTCTGCCATCCCAAAATTGGAAATTAATTTTCTCAAGATACTCAGGTGAAAAAATACAGTGAAAGTCCCCAAATATATGTTTTCCTTACTCTGAGAAGAAATCCTGATTGTCTGCATTTGTAGGAAGGAATAGTCTCACAAAATCAGCTCCTTCAAAGGTTGCATTGTGCCATGGATTTTCCAAAAGAGATCTGAGAATATATTAAAAGGATTTTAGAAATTTAATCGAGCATTTAAAAAAATCTTAGCCAAAATTGCCTATAAGATAATTCTATTTCACAAGGGATGGAAAAAACCAAGCCTAGAGTTCTTATGAGAACCGTGAATACTAAAGGAAGAGGTCAATAAGGTCCCAATACAAAGACCATAGTGACCACCTTGATTTCTTATTGGCTAGCCACTTTTTAGCATGAAAATAGTATTCAAGAGGATTATAAATTTTGTTTGTAAGAAAATAGAACTCCATTAACAAAAATAGAACATCATTACTACATTTTCGTTTCAATGAACAGTCAAACTAAAAGGATTTATGTATGTCAGATACAATGAATAAGATGGAACAGCAACTAAATTTTCTTTAAAGACAGTTTGACATCAATTTTGAAAACAAAAAACCGCACTAGTTTATGCAGAGCCAAAATGTATCTAAAACCGATTGAGAAAACCTCAGAGCACTTGCCTAAACTCTGACCAAATTTCAGAGGCAGAACCAGCCGGAAAGAACCTTCGGCACGATCTAACAAGGGAAGTAACCATCTCAAAATGCCTCTGTCTCAATCTCCATCCCTCTGGACCTGTATTCCTGAAAATTGTACATAATCAAAGGACAAGCAGCAAATACACAAATAAACTAGCACATAATTATATTATATTGACCTATTATGGAGCTGAAATTTAAATAGAGATGATTTAAGGAAAATGTCCATGAAATCCTTTCCTCTTCAGACAAGGATTTAAGTGTAAGAGTCCACATCATAAAAGTTTAAATTGAGAACTCTAACGACATGCCGTCTGTGGTAGTTACGACTCCAAATCTTACCATGACACAAAAAGGGTAAGGGAAACGTTGGAAGGAAAGATTAAAAAATAAAAAATATTTTTGCTAACTAGTCATCTGCCAATAATATGGATTCAAAAATACATATGCAATGCATTTTAAGCACATGTTGAATAACTAACCTTATGAAATGCGTATGAATAAGAGTATCATACAAAGGATGCCACTGAACTTTCAAGGACAACTTCTTTCGATACTTATTAAGCAATCTGATTAAGATATTTCCCCATCTAACCTAATATGTTATAAAGAACCATCAATCAGAAAAAAAGAACAAGAATTATAGAACAACAAATAAAAAGATTATTCTTTCTAGCATTCAATGTACCACCTGCACATAAAGCTGGCTCTCTGATTTGAGGAATAATTCTAAGCCAATCTCAACAACTGAAACTACGTCTTCCAGAGCTAGATCACTTTTCGCCTTTATAAAACTGCAAAGCAATAAATAATAAGTTAGATTCGACAAGCTGTAATCCACCTTTTATTCTCACTCTGTGATGCAGAACACGTAATATACTTACATCTACTTTGCTGAAAGCGATTCTAATGCTCTCATAACAGGTTATGACTTATCAGACAAACGAAAGGAACAAGCACAACCATGCAACAAACAAGAGATAAAAACTAAACAAACTTTATGAAAAAGATTTATTCAGTCAAAAGGCAATCCATGCAAGTTATACTCTCTAATTCTGCTATCTATAGACAACTAGTAAGGAAGAAATGACAAAGTCTACACTTGCATACAACTAGTAAGGAAGAAATGACAAAGTCTACCCTTCCATAAATTCATAGACGTAATACTGAAATCTACAGTAGACAAGAATCATAATCATACAGACACCATTTAGCGCATAAAAAAAGATAGAGATTTACAATAATTTAACCTGAAGAGGCAGAATAAGCACTTAACATCTTAACCATATATCGGATGTAAAAGAAAGAGAAAAAAAAGGAGTGATAGCATGTCTATATGTGCCAATCTAGTCTTTGCCAAGACTATGACCGTGAATGTGACATTAAAAACAGACAGTACGTATCACCGAGTACTCACAGATAATAAAGGGACATGCAAGAATGATAAATATTCACATAAACTTGAGGTTGCAAAAACGTCATAGATACTTCTTGTAAGAATTTGTTATTCAAAGGAAATTACTTCACGAATCATGTATAACTAAAATAGATCAGTCCAACGATAAACTATGCAAGAAAAAGTTCAGCCTGTGTAATGCCAGCCACCTTGACTGCATTCAACATGGATCCAATTGCACAAGTGATTATAAGGCTTCCCAATCAGGGTAAAGGATTACGAAATCCAACCGGACACTAAAACAGAGGTCATGGCTGGTTGAGGACCCATAGCTATAGTAACACTCTCCTTCCCCAACTCTCTCAAGTCTCAATACCAAAGTTCCAGATTGAAGGTGTCAACTAAAATCTAAGTTGCAACCGCTACATAGCTCTTCAAGATTGAATGCCCAAATAAACTGCAAGCATCTTCATTCGACCTAACTGTTTTAAGTTCCTAACTTTCACCTCAATAAACACTCAATGATCAGTCAAAAAATGCATAAAATGATGAAAACATGTCCTTATCTATATTTGATAGCTAAAAATTTCAGAAAAACATGTCCTTGGAATCATTATTGAACGGAAATTCAACCAAATTGAAAATGAAAAAAAAAACGTGCTTAAGTGATATTGTTGATAAAATGATGAAAACATGAGACCAAAAATTAATGCAAAAGGAAAGAAAAGGCAAGTGAGTAGAGAAAGAAATTAGAGGGTTACACTTACAGGTCGATAACAGAAATCCAATTGAGAGTGGAGTAAACTGAGGCCGGGTCATCGGGTCGATAAAGGTCCTTGAGAGAAGAAACGACCCGAGAGAAGGATACCTTCTCCTTCTTGGTTTCTTCGGCAACGGGTGGGGGCAGCCATGCATTGTAGAGATGCATATCTGAATTGTCAAGTCTGAAGCGAACTCAGCAGCTATTTTTTATTTCTTTTTCTAGCTTTGAATGAACTATGAATTGTGATCGAAACAAAACGGAAATGATAAAGAGAAATGAAGGAATGAGACCGGAAGTTCAGATTGGAAGAGTATTTATTTGTAGTTGCTGCCTGTGAATTGATTTGAAGCGTTGTTTATTCGTTTTCTTTTTAACCAAGAAATTATTATTATTATTATTATTATTTGGTTTCTTGGGAAAGGGGGAGTGAGGGCGGCTGACGACAGAGGATGAAGGATGGTTATCTGTTTCTGACTTCGGCTTGTTCACATTTTTTGCTAGAACAGACAAACAGGTTTTATAGGCCCTCAAACTAGATAACTTTATTTTTACGTGAATCATATAATTTTTTTTACTTTTTAAAATATACCATTTCAAGACTAAATTTTAAAATGTATTTTTATTGTGTTGAAAATTCATTAACACAGTAAGCAAGTTTTTAATTAAGACTAGGAGCTCATTTCTCCGGTGGACGAGTTCTCAACAATTTATTTTTATATATTGGGATACGTTTGGCCTCCTTCAATTATCTTGGGGGTTAGAGAAGGGTCAAGGATCCTACCAAAAAATAGCAGATCCGTGACTCGATAGAAAATAAAAGTAGTCATAGACTTGCTATTTTGATTGAGTTCATGAACCCTAAAATTACTAGGGAAGGGCGATAAAGAAGGGCTTTGGACTTTTAGTAAATAAAGTCTTCAAAGTTCCTCCTCTCGTATTGAAGAGGAAATGAATTAATTAAATTTTTAAGATTTAAATATTCACATTTAAAAAATTTTTCGTATAATTTTTTAAAGGCATATTTTATTTTTATTTGTAGAAGTATCTTTATAATATTAAAATATAATTAGTTTTGTAATTTATTATTATGATTAAATTTAGTTTTGTTGCAATTAAAATTTTTTTTGCAAAAATTAAAATTTATTGTTGCTAATTAATGTATAATTTAAGTTTTTTAATTTAATAACTTAAAATTTAACTTTGTAATTTATTATCATGATTAAATTTAGTTTCATTGTAATTAAGTTTTCTGTAACAGTTGAAATTTGTTTGAAAGATTAAATATGATTTAAGATTTTTTATTTAAATAATATGATATTTAACTTTGTAATCTATTATTATCATGATTTAATATTTTTTGTGGTAATTAAAGTTTATTTTTGTAAAAGTTGAAATTTGTTTGAGAGATTAAAGTATGATTTATAGTTTTTTTATTTAAAGAATAAAAATATGATATTTAACTTTGTAATTTATTATAATATAATTTGTCATTTATTACTACAATGAAATGTATTTATGTTGTAATTAAAGTTTTTTATTGTAGAAGTTGATTTTGTTTAGTAAATTAAGTTATGTTAATATTAAAAGAATTTCAATTCTTATTATTGGTATATTTTCCATTAATATTATGGCTTTATCATCATCATCGTCGTTGTTGAGATTACAAGAAATTCATATATCATCAAAGGTATTATCCGAGATACTAAAACTTTATTAATCAAAATTTTAAATATTACGAATTTAGAATTTTATAACTAATAAATTAATAACTTTTTTGAATAGGATTATGGTCACGAGTTATGGCCACAAAAATTTGCTTTGAAAAAAATCAAATGCGTATATCATAGACTATCTAAAGTTATCTAAATTTTATCATGCAGCTTTAGTTAATACCTCGCAATATAAGCTTAGACTAATAAAAGCCTTGATTAAACGATGGAGATCCGAGACATATACATTTCATCTTCCATGCGGTGAATGCATGATATCTTAAAAGATGTTGCACTTCAATTGTGATTACCAATTGATGGCAAGGCAGTAACAAGGGAGCCACTTGGAATGGAGTAACGTGTGCCTTGAATTATTGGGTGAGATGCCTCCAACTATCTGTTTAGAAGGCTTAAGACTCAAAATAATTTGGTTGAAAAGAACTTTCACCACATTCCCACAAAATCTAACTATACGAGATATAGAATGTGCTACTGAGCACATATTTTACGCTTAATTGGAGGAATGTTAATGTCGTATAAATCTTTTAATTGTGCAAGATTTCTGGGAGGTTGAAAATTATAATTTGGGTTGAGCTTGTTTAAGGTTCTTATATAAGGCTGCAACTAAATGCACTTGTGACATAGGTGGTTTTTTTATTGCTACTACAGTCGTGGGCTTGATATCGAATGTCATTTCTCGCATCGAGAGTTAGTGCACAGCCTATATACCCTATTGCTTTAAGGTAATAAACTTGAGTACTTCATTTATATTGCATTAGTGTAGAGGTTATACTTACATATAAATTATTAAAATTTTATATATTTGGATAGAAAGTGCAGTTGAAAAGAATAAAGATTTACCCCAACCGAGCTCGAGAGTATCAGAGGAAAACTTGAACAGATCAGCTCTGATAGGGTAAATAATTTAAAGTAGTTAGATTCAAGTACGTGCGTATTTAACCTAGTGGATGCCATATTGTTCAGTAATAATTTCTATGCATTTTTGTAATTTTTGTGGATGCCATACCGTTGCAATGAGATAACGGTATGCCTTCCAATGGAAGCTTGCAGAGGTAGCCACATTTGCATGCAAAGATGGCACTGATATACTTTTAAGTTGTGGAGTGGCACCAGGCAGACATGATCCTATGCCAATTTAGGATGCAACAACCAATCCTCTAAATACAGTGAACCTTGACAAAGTTCACAAAATTTACATGCATAGTAATCATACAGAAAACTAGATCAAGAAGTATTGAAAAAGGATCAAGTTTTGGGAAAATCGTTCTATATTAATTATTTCTAATTCTGAAATTATGAACAACAATTTCGAGCCATCAGATAACTACATTGGATGGTTTTGTGAGCAAGGTCAACTTTTTATGTTTCCATCATCATGAGTTAGTTAGAGGATGAGGCAACCTACTTCAATAGATGTTCATAATACTAATGCACCTACGATTTCATTTAGTCATCACGAACCAAAACATGATTCTTGTTTTGTCGTCCAGTCACCCTAGGGATAATGATGAGGATAGGTGTTATCAGCTACAACCACCAACAAGTAGGTTAGATGCTGACCTCATAATCTGGACTTTAAGCCCAACATGGTATCTAGCAGGTACAGTTTGGTACCCTAGTTTTAGGCTAGAGTGGTACAAGTACCTATTCTATTTATGGTCCAGCAGGTGTTGGCTCCTTCAACAGTTGGAATCCATTTTTAGGTATGGCAAATATGGGTATATCTATAAGTGGTGGATTTAGGGTCTTAGATATTACAAATGAAGCCATTCTGGAAGAAGCCATCCAGGAAGAAACACCAGTGGTGACAGTAAAAGGCCGAGGACATTGAACTCGAAGCACTGTGGTAATGAAATTGAGAATGTTGAACAATGAGCATTGCCATCGCGTAATAGAAAAGCTCTACATAATTGTTTAACACTACCAGAAAAGGCCTATCATCAATTGAGCTTTATATGTATTAATTTGTTTAATATGTATTTTTATCATTACCATTATATGTATGATATGCGTTTTTATCATTTAAAATTTTTTGCACAATATCTATTTTTATCATTTATGATCATTTATATAACATGTTTTTATATCATTTATATCATTTATACTTAGTAGTTTATTTAAAAAATCTATATTTAGGGTTAAAATGAACTATCCATACATAAAAAAATGATCTTATTTAAAAAAAAAGATGCATAATAAATTTTTTGGAACCCGATAGATGTGATAAATGCATAGGGTATCAGATTCCTTCTGACATAAGAGAAAAAAGTTAACTAATGCTTCGTAAATTTCTTAGAACTGAATAGATATGACAAATACGTGAACCAATCAAATTCCCACTAATATGAAAGAAAAAAACTGATGGATGCATAGTAAATTTCTTGTAACCTAAAATATATGATAAATGCATGGGGTATCAAATTCCTTTTGACATGAAAAAAATTAACTAATGCCTAGTAAATTTCTTAGAACCTGAAGAACATAATAAATGCATGTGGTATCAAATTCTTTCTGATACGAAAGAACAAAAACTGACTAATGCATAGTAAATTTTTTAAAACCTAAAAGATATGATAAATATAGTAGATTTTTTTTACTCCATTATAAATACTGTAGTTCATCATTGTCATTTTCATTCACTTTCATCGTCATTTTCTTTCTCATTTTTGAGAGATTTGTTCGCAGTGTTTATTAAAAGTGCTTTTCATTCTAGCCTTTGTTGTTTTTTTTACTAAATGTGAATAGTGTCAATTTCTTTTTTATACTTATTTGCATCTTCAGAGCCAATTACAAGTATTTATTTCTACTTTAATATGTTAAACCTATAACCAAATTTATTTTTGATGCTTATATGTGATAATCTGGTTGGATTTGGTAGAAATAGTAGTTATTTGCAACTTAAGTAAACAACATGAGCAACAGATTTGTCGCACTTGTCTACTTTAATAAACAAAATTTCAAAAAGTGAAGAAAGTAACACCTTCCAAAGTGATTATCTAAAAAGCATTAGTATTGAAGAAGACATCATATTAGAGAAACTGAAGGCCGAAATTAATACAAAAATCAAAGTTAGGAATGGAAGAAAAGTATTAGAGATCAAGTACAGGTTTCCACTTTCTATGGGGGAAGGATGTATATGATAAAAGAGTTTCCTAATTAAATATGACGATGATGTGAGATGCATATTTGATGCCTATCAATAATTTTCTAATGTCGGCATAATTGAGTTATATGCTGAGCTAGAGGAATTAATGATGATACGCCTTCAAATATCAATACTGCATGCAATATACTCACACAAATGTCATGGCCATTTGACTATCCCAAATGTCAACCTCTTCTAGATGCACAACTGTTGATGAATAAATTTCGTTGAATCTTTTCTTTATTCATCTGTGCCAACGACAGTTCCTATCATTGAAGACGATATACCACACACCTTCATAATGACAGAATCTCCAATTAGAGGTATTGAAATGGAAAGTGGAGAGCCAAATTCATTTAATACTGATCATGATCTTAACTAGTTATTTGGAACCCATCGTAAATATGTCAGTGACTTTAGTGAACCAGAATATTATGTTGAATTTAATGAC
Source organism: Adansonia grandidieri (assembly GCA_038382065.1). NCBI lineage: Eukaryota > Viridiplantae > Streptophyta > Magnoliopsida > Malvales > Malvaceae > Adansonia > Adansonia grandidieri. The sequence goes on along the minus strand of JBBYHK010000007.1, from coordinate 10,153,309 downwards.
AATGATAACAATAATGATTTTGAACCAGATGTTGTAGTTGATATCAATGTTTATCATTTGTCATTTATTGGTGGAGGTAATGGTCCTCTTCATCAGTTTAAGCCTGCATCCCATTTGCTTACCCTTGATCTAGACGCAATGCGTAAGGCAGAATTTTTAGAATATGCTCATACATTATGTATTCAATCAACCTAGAATCCATCTACCAATGATCTTTGTGTTGGGATGTAATTCGCTACGAAATATGTAGTGCTTTTAGCTATTAAGCATAACAACATCAGAAACTCAATAAATTATAAATTTATCAAATATACGTAAAAAAATCATGGTAAATGTACAATGTATGACCCGGGGTACAACTAGAGCGTAAGGACAATATTGTTAAAAAAGAAGCAAGTTTAGGAGATTAGAAAATACAATAGCCCTCATACTTGTACATCTTGATGAATTTCATAAGATCACTTGAAATTAGATTCTAACATAATTTGATCATGCATTTTATTTTTGGTCCAAGCAAATCTGGCCATTTCCATTTCAGTTTTGGTTGCAGAGATATGAAATAGGTATGAATATATGACTTCCTAAAAGAAAGTATGGATAGCAAAGTAAAATGTAATTTTTTGACTGTTTGGCGATTAGGATATATCCTATAATGATCTGCCAAACTGGTTAGGTGCAATGTAACATTTTGTTCCTGGCACAATAATGGAATTACAAATCATATCTGCATACCATGGTCAACTTATGGTGCAAGGTAAGCATATTTTCCCTAGACTTTTTTAGACATTCAAGTCTTGCATTGAAGGCTTTCTCTTTTGTAAGCCTATTCTACAAATAGATAGTTCATTCGTATATGGAAAATACTAAGGAACATTGTTGTTAGCTGTTGAACTAGATGGCAATTGAAACATTTTACTAATTACCTTTGCAACTGTGGAAAGTGAGACAAATGAGTCATGTTCATTGTTTCTCGGTAATTTGCGTAGACATGTTGTTACACAACCTGGCATCTGCTTGATTTTTGATTGATATGAATCCATCAAATCTGTCATTAGAGACTCAAGTAATGCATGGAAATCTCCACATGCATATTTTGTGTATTGCATTAGACATATTACAGCTAATTCCATAAGGAGGTTTAATAATAAAGACTTGCACTGATAAGTTGTTAACATAGGTATGTACTCACATTTATGGTTATTTAATCTCTTTCAACCCTATCAATTTTTGTTTTTATTAACAAGTTGTTAACAAGTTCATAAATTAACATGTTAAAATTAACATATTATTTTAACAACATAAGAGATGAGGTGACTCCATTTTCAATGGTACTATGAAAATCTTCGTGCAAAAAACTCAAAAATGGCAGATTGGATTAATAGGATCCTGAAAGAGAAGTGGGCTCAATCATACGATGAGGGATGATGCTGTAGAAAAATAATAACGAATCTAGCTGAATGTATAAATTCAGTATTAAAAGGAACTCGTCATCTTCCCAAAATTGCTTTAGTCCAAGTAACATATTTTAAGTTGGCAGAACTATTTATTAAGATACGGAACAAGTAGATTGTAGCAATGGAGTTAGGCCACACATATTGTGAAATAGTCACAAATGCCATGCGAGAAAATTGAAGGAAAGCTAACTTTCACTTTGTTCGTGGGTTTATGCTAGCAAATCAATATTTCCTTATTGAAAAGTTAGAAAACCCATAAGAAGGAGTTGTAGCTTCGAACTACAAAGTCAATCTTTATGAAAACTGGTGCGACTGTGGGAAGTTTCAAACACAAAGGTATCCCTGTTCACATGTTGTTTTTGCTTTTGCTCATGCCTATATAGATTGCATGTTATATGTAGGCAATGTTTATAGACTAGAGACAATATCCACTGTCTATTGACATGAGTTTCAACTCGTCGAGCATGAGGATTATTGGTCGAAATATAATGGTTCACAACATGTCCTAAACCAGAAATGCGGAAAGATTCAAAAAATCAACCAAAATCAAGTTGTATTCATAATGAAATAAACCTTAGGGATAGACGCCTACCAAAGTGTTGCAAATTATGCAGGAATGAAGGACATAGAAGTAATAAATATCCTTACAAATCTGGCACCTTGGGGAAGAGTTCGATCAACAATAATTCTAGTAAATAATGTGTTAACGTAAAATTTAATACTCATATGTAAATCGGAGTTGTTTAAATATTTATATTCCATTTTCAAATGCTAATATATTCAAATATCCCTACTGAATGCGATATACTCGCACAACGTACCCTAAACTCGCAATGACCCTAAACTATCAATATAAATCATTACCATCATATTAAAACTCGAAATTTCATTGTATTTATTCAAAAATAAGCCTAAGATTACATTACATTTAACAACATTTAATGAAAATTAAGAAATAGATAATCATAATATAGGCCTAAAAAATAATCTAGCAAGATGTAAAAAAAAAAAAAATGTTTGGAACTCTCCCTTTTAGTAAAACATGAAGGGAACTTGCCCCTTCAGTGGGCAAGTTTCCAACATAAAAAAGAAAAAGCATAATTTGGGAACTAATCTCGAAATGGCACATAACGAGAAATAAAAAAATTAAAATTATTTATCAAATTAAGTTGGACAAATTTATTGTGTAGCTAAGCTAAGGCAAAGCTAAGCTTGGTGAATTGCATTGATGCATATTTGTATGCAAAAGATTAAGCTTTTCTTCTTTCTCTAAAAAAAATATAATACAACAACCAAACAAAAACGAAACAAAATAAAACATAAGGGCTGGCAGCTGGCTGCATTTTTTATTTTGACAATTCCAGTTTTACATGTACATGTGATTGGGGAAATGGCAAAAGGGGAGAGGGAGGGGAGTGAAGGAGTTGATATTTTGTGAGCTGAATTTCACAATTTTTTCGCTCAAATTCAATGATATAAATACTGCAAGGATGCAACAAGAATAACAATTCACACCTGTATTTTAGTGAGAGTTTTATTCTCAGCAGAGTTATGTAAGTTTTGAATAAAAATTTTAAAATGTCTTTATCTATCAGTTAGAAATATCCTAAGATATATTAATATCTCGTACAGATAGAGGTACTTTTGTGTATTTGACAATTCAATTAATAAACGTGGCATCCATTGGTCCATTGAATAATCTAATCCAATATAATCTAACACAACACAAGATGAAGAAGAAGAAGAAGATGGTTTAAAAAGGCATGTTGAGCTTACTGGTCTTACGGTGACTCCACTCCACACAACTTTGTTTTTCTATACCAATTCATAAATCCGCTTGCTGAAGCAAATGGTTTGGGTTTTAAGGCCGCAATGCTCATTGTATTAGGATTTAGGGACAAAGAAAAGAACGGGAATGGATGAGTCCTCTGCATGTCTATCTAACTGCCACCGCCACCGTCTACTGCTTTGCTACCACTATTTCACAGAAAAAGGAAGGAAACATCATTACGTAATTAATATACAACACTCCAATTTTCACTTATTTTCATATCATCTGTTCTCATGTAATAATATTATTATTATTTCCCTTTCCCTTTTTTTTTTCTTTCTCCTCGGAAGTACATGGATAATGATAGACGAATGATGCTAATGCTACTGCTAATATTACGATTCCATATCATATACTGCTCAAGTTATAAGAGCTTTGCTAAAAATTACATGCTTGTTTGTTAAAATTGTTGGAATGCCTCGAAGCATCATCATTGCATTGACCAACCATAGCTGTGTATCTTGGCCCACCAACACTAATAGAAGATTGAACTATAACTATTTCAATATTCCTACTGCTAAATATTTTTATTTTTATTTTTATTTTTTTTACTTTAGATTAGATATATTCTTGAAATCAACTAATGCTAATAGCAATACCAATAACTATATAATAAAATATTTAACCTTGCACCTGTTTCAGTTAGAATGTTGGGCCTTGCTTTGGGCTAAAAATTAAAAGGGTTTATTTTCAAGTGAAGGCAGTAGGGCAGCCCAAAGAAAACAGGAGTGACCGTTCGCTTCCATGTGAAACGTGAATCTAATTATGGAAAGAAAATCCGACCGTTGGGATATGAAATATTACCGTTACCAATCTCAGGCCGTTTATTTTTGGGCAAAACCAGTTTAAATATCTGGAACTTTTCCCTCATTTGCCACAACAAAAGCCGATCTGTCTAATCTAATCTAATCTGCAAAAATTCTCAATCTCTCTATTTACTTCTTCTCCTGTTTTCAACATATTCTTAACAGAATACAATCAGCAGCATTCATTTTCTTCTTTCCGGCTTTCCTGCATACATTGTTCTAAATTAGTTACATTAGTGCTAGATTGTTTCTTCTTGTTTTTTTCTTCTTCTTTAGTTATGGCTGAAATGAAAGATGCCCATATTGTACAAATCCCGGTAGATGAAGAGCATCAAAAGAAGCTCTCATGTGCTTTCAACACAATCACGGCAATCCAAAACCATCCACTAATGGAGATCTCTCAGAGTCCAGGCCATCTTTTGCTTCTCAAGTTGTGGCAAAGAGAGGAAAACCTTATCGGTCGCAAGATTGCTCTTAAAGAATCTAGACTGGACTCTATCAAAAGAGAGATCTTTCAATTGTGTTGTTTCTTTTTGATCTTTCTTGGGTTTTTCTTAAACATCTTGTTTACATCTTCTGTTAGTGCCAAAGAGCACTACACTTGCAAGAAATGGTGGATACCATCCATTCTTTCACTGTCAACTTCACTTGTGTTCGTGTTTTTGGTTCAGGTTAAGCTTTACAGGTACTGGAAAGTTTGGAAGCAGTTGCAGAGAGAGAGAAACGATAACCGGGCACTCACAAGATGTATTCAAGAACTGAGGATGAAAGGGGCAAGCTTTGATTTGTCCAAGGAGCCTCACATTGGGAGGAAGATGAAGAGCTCCAGCGTTGAAATTAAATGGAAGCCTCTTACATGGTGCTCTCAGTACCTGATTACTATTTCGCTTGTTTGCTTCTCAGCCTTGGTTTTTCCAGCCTGCAAGTTCATTCTTTGTGGATTTTGATATTACTATGATTTATCACAACGGATCCGCACTTACAAGATGTACTTCCAAGTTAAAGGTAATATCAGCACCCTTTACCGGTTAGATTCAAATCAAGTAGAAAACAAAAATGTCAATTGATTTTTCCGTGAACTTCTGTTACTTTGTCAATTTAATGGAGAGGATCTTTGCAACTTGTGTAGCTTAAGACTGCAACAGAAAAGAATCATCAATAATCTATGTTGAGTTCTGATTTCAATTCATTTGTTTTATAGAGGCCTGCGGATCTCTCTTGGCTTTCATTGGAGAATTACGATATGGATGGATGGATGCTGACAGCCGAAACCCATTTGACGGTTTCATTGGGGATGAAGCAACTTGGTCCGATAATGAATAATTAGATAAACCTTTTTGGAGCTATCAACTCTAGGAGGCAGATAAACCCTTTTGGAGTTTTTCAAGGACTGATTTTATTGAGCGCCACAGTACGGTGTTGTAGTGGCAATTGTGAGGCCTTGTTGAGTCTAGGGAGATGAGATGCATTCAACTGCGATTCCTCAGATTCAGAGCCCAAATACTAGATTAGACTTGGTGCCAGAAGGCTCTATCCCCTGGCCCTGGCCCTTGCCCTGAGCATGGAATTGTTTAGAAAGGAATCATTTTATAGACCTCAGATCTCGTATCATATTTGCAGGATGGTTTTGATATCTTCATTGGCAACACAACTTGTGTGCTCAATTTTTGCTGTACAAGTTCTTCTATTCAACTCAAATAAAAAAAAATAAAAAAATATTCAGTCTTTCATTTTTAACATGTATGTGCATCATTTTCACGTCACCCCCACTTCTTCCAATTTCCCGTCTGCTTTTCCCTGCTCTCAATTTGCATTTTTAGTTAATTCATTAGACCATGTGCCATGTGCCAGAAGAGAAACAACATGATGGAAATTCAAATTCGTTCATTAGATAAAAAAAAAAAAAAAACCATAATCAAGTTATACGAATGCACAAATGCATAAGTTAAGGACAGTTGGTTTTGCAGAGAACTAGTAAACATTCAATCAGCTGTAGAAGAAACTTCTTTAACTGCTTTCAAAGCCAAATATCCGAAATACACCTTCATCGGCTGAATACTTGTTCTTGTCATCTCCAGCATAAGCAAGTAAATTGTATTTCGGATTCCATTCCACACTATTCATGGCAGCTCGACAAGGAATTTGATGCACAGTTTGTCCAGTGTGAACATTGGACTGTTTCAGACAACAGAAGCAACATGAACACAATATTTTATTAACTGTTTCATAAATAAGGGAGTCCAACCAATACATACTATATCAATGAACAGATCTTCACTGGCAGAAGCAATATAGTCTCCCGTGTAATTGAAGCTTATTGTCCGGACAGGCCACCTACAGAAATATGCCCATGACAAATATGACAAAAGTTTCAATCTCAGATGCAAGAAGGTACAGATATATCAGATCAAGGAATTAATACAAAGTTATGGAATCAGATGAAACTTACTCAAGCTTAGTAAATGTTCGCACGCAAAGCATCACCGATATATCCCAAAGGCTGACTAAGGAGTCAGCACTTCCAACAGCAAAATATCTAACATACAAGAGTAATGAATTTATTTGAAACATTTATCATCTATGTGGAAAAAAAAAAAAGTTTCTCATTGACCTCAAATACCCCTCATATTCAAGGAACAAAAATATCACCTCAAATATAAAAAAAAAAAAATATTATGAAAAATATATAAAGATAGATAGATTGTAGTTCATAGATCCAGAGTTGTCCTTACATGATACATGCATATAGATAATGAGTGTTGGTAACCAACAATGTCAAGATGCAAAAAAGTTTAGAAATTAAGATCAAACCTTCCTGTTGGGTCAATTGCAATACAGTAGCAACCAGCTGTGTGAGCCATGAGGGTGTCAACTGGTTTAAGTGATGGGTATGCAAGTACTTCAACAGTACCTGAGAAGAACAAACAACATATAGAACATAAACATCCTATATATTAAGGAGAAATAGTAAACAATTATTGAATCAAAGAGAGAAGCATAATTGCTAACAAAGAAATTGTTCTAACCATTTCCCGTTGTCAAAAAGAACATATCTCCTGTCATGTTCCAAGCAATTTCGTTTACCTGGAAAAAGAAATGTATCACTCAAACACTGAATTAGCATAACAGAAACTTTATTCATCTGTTTAATTACACATCTGAAATAACAATTTCCAGCTTCCTATGATTAGCCATTAGTTCCAAAGAGTTAACTAAGAAATGGCCAAAAAATGTTAATGATGATATTTCATTAATGCCAATTATGTATTAAGTGAATTCATTGCACACTTAAATCTGGCTGTTACCTTATAATAGTCAAGTTCGTGTTTTATGTAAAACATACGCCTTGGAGAACTAGGCCTCTAATGCAAGTATCAATGTGTTTTCCAAAATCCTCATCTTGAAGGGCAATAAAATAAATAACAAAGAAGAGGAGAGCAAATTAGTATGAACTGAACAATACCTCATAACTGAACTTGCGCCTATGAATTGGCTTAAATTTTCGAACATCCAGTATTGTTAATTCATCATCCTACAGTAGAATAAAACAGAGTAAGATCAACGATAAAATAATTCATTAGCGTGTAGAAACAATGCAACAGAAACTGCTCTACTGCTACTCAAAATCAAGTGCATGTAAGGAGTTCCAAATCACAGATGTGCTGAAGTGCACCAAGTGACACAAAACAGTAGGACATACCCTATTACCAACAGCTATGTGTGTCCCATCAGGTTTATAGGTGATGTTTATATTCTCCCCGCTAAGTTCAGCTTGTTGGGAGCACTTTCCACCTGCAAAAGCCAATGCAGGCAAGGATAAACAACTATCTGATGGTTAAGCAACTATAACTAACATCAAAACTATTTATTTAGTTTGCCTCCAATAAGTAGCTTTCATTCAGAATCAATGAAGTGCTCATAATATTCAACATAAGAATTGTGAGTGAGCGGCACAAGCTATAGTTGTCTTTCCCTTTCCTCGTCAGCTTCTAAACAATAACGTAAAAGAGCATTAACTTACTTCGGGCATCCCATAGACGAACAGTCTTATCACCAGATGCAGTTGCTATGAGATCAGCATGTTTAGGGTCCCAACATAGTTGATCCACACTATCAGTGTGACCCTTCAATTCAATATCTTTAGCCTTGCCCTGCACCAGATATTACAAAATAACCATAGCGGCTTCACTATTAGCAACAAAGAATTATTAAATTCCAACATCCAAGATGCAATCCAAATTGATCTCAGGTAGATTTTGCAGAGGGAACACGCTTTTGGTTATTAAAGATACAATAAAACCGATGCAAAAGAGTAGATTCTATTGAGGTATGTAAAAGTGCCAGTACTAGTGTATCCTAAAAGCATAAGCAAAAGGATAACCATCAGAACGAAGCCCCATCTCGAACCCACTCCCAAATCATTCTCAGTGTTCTAACAAATAACCTCACGCAAATTACCCAAAAATTCTTTTGCTCCCTAGCTTTCTGTGGAGAAATGAAAAACTACCCGGAAGAGAAAGAAACAAAGAAGAATGCAGAAAATTAGAAACAAAGGAGAGGGCTTTACATGACCGTGAGGCTCAATATGCCAAACTCGAGCGGTTTGATCGACAGATCCGGAAGCAAGCTTGGTGCCCGTGCAATTCCAGGCCACCGAATGCACCTTGGGACAAAGAGTGAAAATATTCAATTAGGAGAGGGAGAGGGAAAAAGAAAAAAAATAAAAAAAAATAAAAGAACTTACTTTCTTTTTGTGACCTTGATACTCCCTGCTATGCAGATTCTTGAAGGCTATTTCCTCCATCTCTCTTCCTTTCCGGGGCTTGGTCTTGCAGCAAGGTAGGTTTACTTAAAGGAAAGAAAATTTTTTAATTTTTTAAAGTTCATATTATAGGCTTTAACACTATGTACATATATATATATATATATAAACTGGTAATGCTTTTTTTTGGGGGGGTACCGTAAACTAATTGGGTTACATAACCTCAATTTCACAAGTAATTTTGAAAATGTATGCATGTTATAATAATAATAATAATAATAATAATAATAATAATAATAAAATTACCGTAGCATGAGTGAGTGGTCTATTATTATGTCCGAAAATTTTTATTAATATTTTTTAATTTAATCTTAAAATGATTAATTTTTAATATATATATATATATAATTTGTAGGTTGTTACAAATTTTAAGAAGTTTTAAATTCTGGTTTTTACATAAATAACATTTTCATTACAAAATCATTGGAAAATATTTTCACCATCGTATTGAAAAAATAAAATTATCGATTATTACGTTAATATAGTATATAATAAGTAATCTGCTATCTTTTTTTTTTCTTTAAATAATATATTATCTAATTTTAAACAATAATTAAAATGGACTTGTTGGCAAAATTACATAAGCAATTATATACAAAAAGTTTTCAAATGACATGAATCAAGCTAGACTTAAATGGTAAAAAATTTTGTCAATCCAAGATCGACTTAACTTTATCAATAAAGTTGTCTTTCAAAAAAAAAGACGGACTTAACTTGATAAGCTTAAAAAACTCGATTATGAGTTTAATTTATTAAATTTAAAAAATTCATTTCACTTTAAAATATATTAAAAATTAAATACTTTATATTAATATTTATATTTTTAATAATTAATTTTAAATAAATAATTTTATTTATTACTCATGACATAAAATTAAATTAAAATTAATTAAAATTTAAAATATTTTATTTTTAAATTCGAAAGAATTTAATAAAACCTGTACACCTATAATTCAATTCGTGAAGCCATGGGCAATAGAGAGAGCACCACAAAATGCCACCCCCGTACACAGCTGCAATGTTTACAGCAATTAAATAATTAATTAATTAACTAATTTACACGTCATATATATATATATTATTTTTCTTCACATACCTAAATAAAAAGAAAGAAAAAATATATATATATATTTACAACTACCACCGCTTCCTGAGAACACCCTTCTTTTCTACTCATGACTTCATCAGACGGTGGTGGAGGCAGGTACATGGCTTACTCTCCCTCGCCTTCCGCCCCTCACTCTCCCCATCTATCTGGCTTTCGCTCCGCTGTAGCAGCCGCTTCCTCTGCCGCCTTCCTCGACCAGGAGAAGTATGTTTTTTCTTCTTTTTTCCTTTCTTAATTCTAATCCAACCCCTTACGATCTTTGCTGTTCTCTTCTACTATTTCTTCGCTTTCAATTCTACTGAATATCAGTTATCTTTTTGTTAGTGTAGTGATATTGTCTCTAATCTTTATCGTTAAACTTGTTCTGTTAACTGATTTCTGCTCGAATTTCCAAGATCTGGTGTTCGATTGATTTTTTTTTATTTGATTATGGTTTTCGTCCTGACTTTTTGCTGATGTTGTAGTTATATTAACAGATGAGTTCAGATTTAGTAGTTGCTGAATTTCTATTGGTTTGATGCTTTCATTATGTGGTGTGTAGTGTTTTTGGAGGTTTAAGTTGTGATCTGGAAGTAGTTGTATTAAATTGAAGCTAGATAACTGTGGATCGCGTGTAAGTATATTAATGGCTCTGTTTCGGCTCAACCAATGTTGTCAACGCAAGGCGCACTCTAGGCGCTAGAGTTCTTATATTGCCTCAGGGGCAAGGCGCGAAAAAAGCGCTTGCTTGAGTGAAGTTAGGCACAATATGTATATGTCTGTGTTTTTGTATATGTGTCTGTGTGCGAATGTATATAATAATAGTAAACTTAAGATATATAATTGTGATAATAAACTCTAAAGAGTGGTCCAGGTTATCCACAAAACTTGCAATTTTTTTTGTCGGCCAAAATATTTATGTTTTTTTTTACGGTCTCATGTTTGTTGTTGAATACTCAAATATTGAAAAGTAAAGAGTTTAATACTGAACCTTCGTTAATATTAAATATACATTTAATGAAAAAAGTTCAACTTAAAGTTCTCTTTAATTAGGCAGGCTTTTTTTTATGCCTATTACCTTAAAAAAGAAAAAAGTGCCTAGGCGCGCTGAGGCGTGCGCCTCGCCCGAAAGGGTATGAGGCACTTCTATTGTCTAAGTCGCAAGGTGCAGGCGCGCCTAGGCGCACGCCTTGACAATATTGGGCTCAACTATAACATCGCCTATTGGGTAGTCGGAGATGATTCTTTTGTTTATATGTGTTAATCAACAATTGGCTGATGGTTTTTGTTTTCCTTTTCAGATATCTTTCGGATTTATTGGCAGAGCGTCACAAACTTGGTCCATTTATGCCAGTGCTTCCTCATACCTATCAATTGTTGAACCAGGGTGAGTCTTTTGAAATAGCAATCTTCTTTCCAAAGGATAATGCAGAAAAATATCTCCCTCCCTTTTTGATGTCATTAAAACAACAACTTAAAGCAAATATTAACTGTTAAATGCTAACTTAACAAGTAACTGACTAAATATGCTATTTAGGGATCTAAATCATCTAATCGCTAACACTAACTTTATTAATCTCCTATAAAAAGCTTCATAGATAGAGTTAACACATTTACTAAATCATGTGAATACAAACATGCCTCAATAGATAGAACTGGCAATTACTAAGATTCGGTGCAGTCATGATTGAGGTCTGATTGCCTGCAAATTTGAGCCCTTGCAGGAGACTTGCTTACACTTTCAAATTTTCTAGGTAGAGAACATTAACTATGGTTCTAAATTGGCTTAAAGAAAACCAGTCCGATGAATCTTATATGAACTTTGATAGCTCCTCTGTCAAAAATGGATGGTTAGACATATTTTAGTAAGCAATGGAAGCAAAGGATAAAGAAGAAAGAAGAGGTTGCTAGTGCAGTCTTAAGAGAAAAGAAAAGAATATAAACAAAAATGGAAGTTTCTGAACCGCACTAACAGTGATGACAGAAGATGGATAGGAAGAAAGAGTTACAGAGGGAAAGATAGTGATCCTACAGGTTTTCATCTTGGCAGGCAGCCTATGCTCGGTTTAATGAAAATTGGTAATATGTGAGGATGGTAGGTTCTAAACAGCCAAATGCAACAGGATAGATATTCTAAAAATTAACTGAAATAACTGCCTTAATAGTCCATTTAACGTCATCATATCATGGATCCCAATTTTTCTTAACGAAATGAGAAATCATGGTAGACTTGCCCGTAAGATTTAGTTCATTCAGGTTAGTTGTGAGAGATCTTAGTTGCCAACTTCTAGCCAAAAGAGGTGGTTGTTTGTTTTCTTTCATTTATTTATTGTACAAAACTGTCTTGCAACTGTGCTAATTTTAGGTGGCAGTGCAATTAAGTTTTGTTTGTTTCAGTGCTTCCTGTACTTTTTTTTTTTGGTCTTCATTTGTATGATTTCAGATTCTAACAGTTTATCTGTTTTCTCCATGATTTTGTGAGACAGTCAGTAAAATAAACTCTTTTTTAATTAATATAAGAATCTTATTGATGTATAAATAAACCAAAATAGAATTTCATTACTTCTTTCATTTTATTTTGTTCCAGATTGCATCGAACTGGAAGAGTAGCTTATATTTTTGATAAAGGAAGAGTTGATTTTTTTTAACTGACTAAATTAACATTCCGTGTAGTCTCTCCATTTTGTGGTGACTGCTAACTGATTTTTTAACAACTAACTGGTACATCTTATTCTTGAAAATGACATTTTTGGAGCAGAAATTTTGCGTGTAACTACGCTGTTGGGGAATGCATCAGTTTTAGGTCAAAGTGGGCTTGAACAAGCTAGCCCCCTGGCTTCTGGAGGAATATTTTCAAATGGAGGAGGCGATATGAACGGATGGACATCGCGGTTTCAATCAGAAGTATGGATACTAACCATTAACATAACTCTTTTACCATCTAATTTTACTGCTTTCGGAGGTATTGCTGACTTAATATTTTACTACATTTCCTGCTAACCTAAACTTTATTTGACTTGTAGCTTGCATTGTTGTTTCTCTCATGACAGGCAGTCTGAGGCTAACATGAAGAAGTTCTCAAAACTAGTTTTAGCTTAGAAAATGTTTCAGGCTGTTGTGCCTAATCATATAACTCGGTGTTTTCTCTGGCCTTTATCATTGTCAAGATAAAATCAGATATGCAGGGGATGACAGTTTTTCCTAATCTTTATATGGTTCAAACCACAGTTTCTGTTAGGACGGATGCTGGAAATGTGGATCCAGTATGAGACAGTGCATATTATGAGTTCTGATAAGAGGGCTATTCTAATGAACTGTGTACTTAATCGCTGACTTAAATAGCTAAACAGTCATTTTATCCCCCCAAAGTGGTTTCCTTGATTACAGTT